>JAJJWW010015197.1:0-411722 GCA_023531295.1 Papaver armeniacum
CTACTCATGTTAAAAAGTTCACACAAAGAATAAGAAAAGAAAAGAATTGTTGTGTGTGTAGAGATGTGTTAAAAGATGTAGAAAACTTCTCTATTTATAGGCTTCAATATTCTCCAACTCTTCCAAGGAATAGAACCCTTTTCCTTTTGCAATTCAACTTCCAAATCCAAGCTTTTCTCAACTTCCATCTTCTCTTTCCAAGTTTGAGCCAAATTCTCCATCCAATTCCTAGTCCAAGTCTTCACACCCATGAGAGAAATCCATAGAAAATTCTGGAATTTTTGGTCGCCGGAAAACTGGGATTGTGGCCGGAATCCGACCGGAATTGTCGCCGCCGGCCACCTGAAAATTCTCTGCCAATAAAGGTATATTCCGTCAGTCCACCGTTATGACTAACGGTCAAACAGGTCAACCGTCAGTCAACTGTTAGTCAAAGGTCAAGGCAGATGAGGGATTCAGCTATGAGTCAGTCACTGAGTCAGCTAACTTGTAGTTGCAGGAAATCCCACACTACACCCCTCACTATATCTTGATAATAATTTCTAGATCTAAACTTATTTGATATGAAAATGAAGATAAAAATGCTAAAATTGTAAAATGGACACAAGGATTTACGCGTGGTTCGATCAATGTGATCTACATCCACGATTCTTCACTATGATTTTTGAGGTTACATAAGAATTAGATTTACAATCTCCATTAATGGATATTTTGTAGAGCTCTAGATCTAATAATTTGGGGAAGAAGATGATAAAGAAAATAAATCCTTCTCTAAAAATATCTCTCTCCTCCTATCCCACACTACACCCCTCACTATATCTTGATAATAATTTCTAGATCTAAACTTATTTGATATGAAAATGAAGATAAAAATGCTAAAATTGTAAAATGGACACAAGGATTTTTTACGTGGTTCGATCAATGTGATCTACATCCACGATTCTTCACTATGATTTTTGAGGTTACATAAGAATTAGATTTACAATCTCCATTAATGGATATTTTGTAGAGCTCTAGATCTAATAATTTGGGGAAGAAGATGATAAAGAAAATAAATCCTTCTCTAAAAATATCTCTCTCCTCCTAAAAGTGTCCTCTCCTTCTCTCTCCTGCTCTCCTCTTTATATAGTGTTTACATAGTGGATGACAGCTCATGTACAACTAATATTTCCTTAATTTTGATTTTACTCATGACATCCTCGCAAGAGTATAAATGTTAAATCTCGGCAGACACTCTAGTTTTCGGCAAGATCTTTGCACATCTTCATGTTTACGTTATCTTCATTTGTTATGTCATTTAAATCACTTTGCGACAGCTTCATGGACGTTGTTAATGAAGATTGCGCCAAGTGTGTGTTGTTGTTGCGATATTTGGATCCTACATCTTGCCTCTTTTTTCTTGAATATTGCTTGAAGAGCGATCTTTAAGAAAAATCTGTTGTTGTAGTAGTCTTTGATCTTTGTTGATTAAGAACGAGCGAAAGAATCTTTGGACTTGAAAAGTACGTGATTTGCTTCTATTCTTTTGCGAAGTTCGAAGCTTTCTTAATAAATAAGAAGTATCATCTCTTGAAGTACGCTGGCGTATGAAGTATCCTTGAAGAAATATAAGAAGTACTAATCCTCGAAATATATATGAAGTATGAAGTATCCTTTGGGAAGTATAAAAGTACTTAATCCCTCTAAATATAAAAAGTATTGTGAGATCCATCATGCGAAACTCCCGCTCCATGTTCTTTGCCTCATGCTATGCTCTATTCTTTCATTAAGTTCCGAAACTTTGTAAGTGAATAAGAAATATTAATCCCTTGAAATATAAGAAGTATTGCCTCTTGTTCATGCGAAGTTATTATTCCATTTTTGGTGAGGATTCTGTTGTTCATTGGTGAATATCTTCTTTGGAAGTGATTCTTGCCGAGAAGATGAAGAACATAAAAATGTTTTCTTGGTTATCCATAGTTGCCTATGTTCTTTTATCTATGAGGGTAGAATCCTTGAGAAAGTGTTGATTGAGCAAATTGTTTTTGCATTCTTATTTTTCCTCTGGTTTCATGCTTTTGTGCTCATGCGATAGTATAATCTCTTCAAGTTGCTTATCTTATCTTGTGAAATATTTGCATTCGCAAAAAATTCTTAATAATTCTACAAAATTCGAATATCTCTGAAGTTTTGAATAATTTGCCAAACTCGAATAATATTTGAGAGATTCTAAATGATATTGTTGAGAGATTTTAAATAACACTCTTGAGAGATTATGAATATCACCGTGCGAGATTCTAAATATCTTTCTTTGGATATAATGCTTGCGTAATGATTATGTTATGAAATGTGGCGCGATGTTTATGCCATGAAATGCTTATGCGATGCTTTCATGATGCAAGTATGATGCTTGTATGATGAGAATGCTTTATCTACCGCAATGTATAGCTAATGTTTGTGTTACTTAGCTCATTTTACCGCTCTAAAATTGATGTAGCTTTAAATCGCTTCCATTCTTCATTTCTCCGGGTTTTATCTTGATTGATATCCTTCTTCGCATATTTGTTGTTCTCAGCAAGTTATTTTGCTTGTGCTTCATTTTTCTTATTCCTGTAATTCAAAATGCTTATGTTGAATTCGTCATTGCGACAAAGATCGCGGGACGTCTTTACATTTTCATGTAATGACCCATTGGTCTTGCCTTATCAATTTTTGTGTGGTCTTATTTCGCCTTCTAGTTAAAGGTCTTATTATGCCACCCCTCATTGCGACAATAGGACAGGCCTAAATATTCTTGTGAACATAAAGCCCCATGACATTGAGAGTCTTGCGACAAAATCGCAGGACGTCGTTACACTTTCATGTAATGACCCATTGATCTTGTCTTATCATTTCTTAGTATTATTGCCTCTGTAGGATGTTTTTAGTTGCGACAATATGACAGGCCTAAATATCCTTGCGAACATAAAGCCCCATGACATTGCCGTCTTGCGACGAAATCATGGGACGTCCGTACACTTTCGTGTAAAGACCCATTGATCTCGCCTTACCCTCGCGTTAGTATTATTGCCTCTGCGGGATCATTTGCACACAAATATGACAAGCCCGAGTTTCCTTGCGAAAACACTGACCTCATGACATTTGCGTCTGTTTTGACACTCTCCTAATGGAGGGTGCCGCCCATATCATCTCCATGGTTGCCCCTTCAAGGGAGGCATACATCGGCCATACAAGGCTAGCTCCTCCCATCGGTCTTAACAACAACCATTTGTTTTCGACCTCTTATCCCTTATACCTATAGGGTTTATGGTTAAAAGGCTGCACCCTAAGTGGAGTTTTCTTCGGGCGAGTGCAGCATGTGCCAAGACTTGTCAAGAGTGGTAAGGAAGTTCCATGCTCCCCGCACTCTTGACTCAACCGTGTACCTCGGCGCCTTGGTCATACGCTGACTCCTTGGAAGAGACCCTCGGTAGCCCAACCAGGGTATAACCTACATATATAGTTGGGAATCAAGGTACCTCTTCCGGATAGGCTTTCATGGGCCCCAAATCTCGCATGACCCGGAGTTAGGGAGCGGTGTAACCCTTTCCCCGAGCCATGTTAAGAGATACCCCCTTATATGACGCACTTTAGGTCTTACATTTGCCTCTTACGAAATATCATTCGCGAACTAGGGTGTACGCCATAAAGGTTCGTCCCATTCACTCACTCATTCATTTTGTCAATTCATTCATTCATTTTTGATTATCTCTTCTCATTATCTTTGCGAAATTATCGCATGTCTTCATTCTTTCATTCATCATTTCATTCATTTCTTCATACATCACTTCCTTCATTCATTCTTTCATTTATGTCATTTCTTTCATTCATTCTCATAATATCATATCATTTGCGGTTTTGCTGTTGTTGTTGTCTCTTGCGAAATATATGATTTGCTTGCGAAGCTATCATCCTTGAAATATATGAACGTCGCATAAAATATAAATATCTCGCAGCAAAAGAATTGTGAGAAATGAGATTTGAACCCTTGACCTCCCTCTTGCGTATTCTCGCACCATACCAACCTGTTCTAACCTCATTTGCGAGATTAACTTGCGAGATAATCATCAACTTTCTTCTTTGCGAGATAAGCAATGTCTTTGCGAAATTTCGCATAATAAAAATAAATATCACGAGAAGCAAGAATTGATCCCGCGACCTTACGCTTGCATTCATGCCTCTTAACCAAGCTGTGCTAGCCTTGCCTCTGCGAAGTGTTTCTGCGAAATAATCACCTACTTTCTTCTTGAGATACTTTTTGCGAGATTATCAAAGATTTTGTGCGAAGTAAACATTTGTATGAAGTAAACGAACATCTGCGAAGTGTTCATGCATGACGTTCGCGGGTAAACATTGCGAAGTGCAAAAACTTTTTGCGAATGGGGAGATTCGAACTCCTAGACACCAAACTCCTTCCCTTTACTGTCGACCATCCGAGCTAGCCCCGACTGCGAAATAAACACATATTGCCACTCTATTATTCTTCCTTTCTTTTAGTAGTTCCAAAAGTGTGAAAAATAATGAGCTTTGCGAGAATTGATCTGCGAACTCTAACCCATACTCCTAATCCACGACCATCTAGCTACTTGTTGTTTGCGAAAGAAACACATAATTTCATAACCTTATTCCATTTCTTCTCATTTGAAAGTTCAAAAAAAATGCGAAAATTCGCGAGAGGTGGGAATTGAACCTCGACCTCAAGCTCATTGTCTTTACCTCTAACCAACTTTGGTCAAGCCGTTTGCGAACTACCTCTGCCGAAATAATAACTTACTTTCTTCTCATGTGAAATATCTTGCGAAATATCCATGCGAAAAAATACACGTTCATTGAGATTTGAACTCGCGACCACGAACTCATTAACCTCGCAGGTGACCAACCGTGTCTTGCCTCTTGTTTGCGAAAGAATGAAACAACCTTACGAGATTATCCATTTTTTCCCCTCTTTGCGAAGCAAAAATTCTTGCGAGGAGGGAGATTCGAACCCGCGACCTCTGGTTTGCATACTTCTTCTCACGACCATCCGGGCTATTTCCGCTTGCGAGATAATGAAACAATATTGCGAATATACTCATTTTCTCCTCTCTAGGCTGTAGAAAAAATGTGAAAAATATGACTGTGGCGAGATTTGATCTTGCGACATCAAGCTTCTTCGCTCCAACTCAAACCATCCAATAGCTTCTTTTTGTGATAAAATTCACAGCGTTTTGTTCTTATCCTTTTCTTCATTCCTCCTTTATTTCCTTCAACAATTTGCCTTTTTCTTTTTCTCATGAATATGAAACCTTCCATTAAAAAAATAGCTTTCTTCCTTGAATTTCATCACAGTAACCTATATTTTTCTCTTCCTCTTTGAATTGTTGACGGTGTTTTCTCCCTGAAAGTGTGATTCTTTCCATAAAATTTCCATTTTTGCTCCTGAAACTTTAAGATCTAGAAATAAATATGAACAATAACTAATTTTCATGGAAATTTCTTGATCCAACAAGTTACAGGAAGGACAAAATCCATTACTCTCTCCCTGTTTCTAGCGCCAATATGTAGTTGCAGGAAATCCCACACTACACCCCTCACTATATCTTGATAATAATTTCTAGATCTAAACTTATTTGATATGAAAATGAAGATAAAAATGCTAAAATTGTAAAATGGACACAAGGATTTTTTACGTGGTTCGATCAATGTGATCTACATCCACGATTCTTCACTATGATTTTTGAGGTTACATAAGAATTAGATTTACAATCTCCATTAATGGATATTTTGTAGAGCTCTAGATCTAATAATTTGGGGAAGAAGATGATAAAGAAAATAAATCCTTCTCTAAAAATATCTCTCTCCTCCTAAAAGTGTCCTCTCCTTCTCTCTCCTGCTCTCCTCTTTATATAGTGTTTACATAGTGGATGAATGACTCATGTACAACTAATATTTCCCTTAATTTTGGATTTACCTTGCGACATCCTCGCAAGAGTATAAATGTTAATAACTGAGTGCATTTGGGTTGGATCACTGAACTGAATCGGTCATTGCCGAGTTGACTCGCCGGTGTGGAAAACCGGCCGAGTTTCGTTCAATTACAGGACTTTCCCAGGCCATATTCCGGCCGATCTATGTCTTCATTCCTTGTGACAGTCCTAACATTCATCTAAAGCAATTCATAGCACCATTTTTATCTTCTCTGATTCTTTCTATCGAATTCAAACCAACCATTACCACCATCTTCTTCCTACACAGACCCAAAATAGCATCGGCTCAACTATCAACATTAATTTCTCTGAATTTCTTCACCGCTTCACTTCAACGATCACCTTTGTTGATCTCTCGGATGAATCGAGTTCACAGAGAGAACCCCCAATTCTTCGATTTCAATTCAACATCAAGCCCTAATCTCTTGAATTTCATCACCATCTCGAGATTCAACCACAAAACGATCCCCAGATCCATTTCTTCTTCACGTATCAACCACAAATTCATAACCATTTTCCAATTCGATTATAGCCACACAATCTCTTGAACTCAGAGACCCCTTTCTTCCAATCGATCTGTTCTCTCAATTCTTGACTGCATCTTCTCGACACCTTCACCACAGACTCGAATCGCACCCTCGATTTACAGCGTCAGCAAACTCTTCTTCCATCTAACGAGTTCGACGGCAGCAATGGTGATAAACATTCAGCTCTTCAATCTCTGAATTCTCAGTCTCTAAATTCAACAGCAGAGCTAATTCCTCTGAATTCCACCATGAATCCAATCTTCACCCACAGTCGATCTTCATCAATTCTTTTCTCGATCTGCTCTTCTTTTGCATCTCGATCTCTGCCTCTCTCGATTCAACAAAAATCACACAAACCCCATCTCAGTTTCACTCAAGATCATCGATTCCTTCTCTCTGTCTTACAATTCGACAGCATCTCTACAAGAAAATCAATAGCAGTGTGGGCTGCTTTTCTTCCCAACTTTCAGATGTGAAATAATTGAGAGAAACGCCTCTCAAGTTTAGGGTTAGGTAGCTGATGGGTGCCCTGCACGCGTAAGACGGGTGCATTTGGTAATCTCATGGGTTGCCCCTTAACATGTCGCTGGCTGTCTTTAGTGCTCCTCCATAAGAGTTGTCCCTTAACCTCAAGAGGGCTCCATATATCAATCGCATGTAAAATGACCTTTTTGCCCTTTTTGCTCAAATTGGGTGATTTCTTCTTCTTTTCCTCCGTGCGACTCCAAAGTAGCTATAAAACTCAAAACAAGCGTAAAATACATAATTTACAAGAAAAATAGCAAAGAAAGCATAAACTACTAGATAGTAAATTAGGTGTATTCTACACCTATCAAATTCCCCCACACTTAGACTTTGCTAGTCCTCGAGCAAATCAAACTAAAAACTCACAACTTCAAAGCGTTCCGGCGTCCCAAGCATCCAAAGAGTTATGAGGACATAGAGTTTCTGCATGCTAGTAATAAGAAGTTAGAAATACTAAAGAACATATTCTCATTCTTAAATGTTGAGTGAGAAATAACCACACCATAATGAGAGAACGCGTGTTTGAGAAACGATCAATAAGCATTTCGCCTCGACTCTGCCTCACCAAAAAGGATTTTATGATAATTGCACTCAAAAAGACGGCTTTTTTATGGTTCTCACATGTGTGCAGGTAGGAAATGAAGAGAGAATTCCTGCAACACGTTGAATGGTGGGAAGGACAACTTTCGAAATACTTTTAAAAACCCACATCTTTTAATATTTTAAAAAAAACCATTTTTCTGACGATCTCTAAGAAAGGAAATCAACCATTTTTATCGAGGATGAGATTACTTACTTACCTTCACATCCGATCGCCAATTATGATAACACCACTCTCACGGCATCCAATAGAAACGTCTTCCGCTCCTCGTCTTTAACTTCTTGGTCTTCGTCTTCGGTTTCAACTATTGATGATAAACCCTTGAATTTCATAAATCCTTGACAATTTTTAACTCTTTTACCTTAAAAATCCTTGTCGCTTGAAACTTCCTTATATATTTTCCTTCCCCACGGCTTATACAAATATTTCTCTTGTTGTTTTTTTTTTTCTTTATTATTATTATTATTATTTTTTTTTTTTTTTTTTTTTTTTTTGTGAAACAAAACAAGAGAAATTAAATACAAAATGAACCATGGCCGTGGGAGAAGTATTTTACCGCTTGATTCTTCACAACTTGTATCGTCTCGAAATCATAAACTTCAAAAATTCTCACCTTTTAATTTTCTTCGCTCTTGTGAATAAGTCTTCGTACTTGAATATAAAATTATCTCATTGTATTATTGTAAGTCCTCAACTTATATGTAAAAATCCGCTCATTTGTATGTTGCTTTACTTGAGTTTGAAATTTGCTCTTTTTCTCGTTCCGTTGCTTGTAAACCTTAAACTTTTCCAACTTTCCTTGTAAATTTTAATGTCGCTCCTTGTTGATGATGATGGTGTTTCTATGGATCCGTTGTTGTCGAGAGAGAATGGTGCTAACTGCAAATCGAACTACAAGAAGGTGGCTTTCATCTATAGACGTCACCCTTATGATTGACAAAATTAGCACTCAAGAGATCAAAGAGTAGTGCTTCTATTGGTGGGAGGTTGGGTAGCTCACCATTCTACCCGGAATTAACGTATGGTGACACACACTCAAAAGAAGCTCTTTAGTAGATGGAAGAATTCTGGTCGGTGCCTCTCATGATATGAATACGGGTAGTCTCCACTAATGATTGATCAGCAACTCTAATAATGCCCTTCTCCCTGCACCAAATTCGCATCACCGGCATGATTAAATCCATTATTTAACACTCAAACAAGCAAGAAATCCGAATGTAGTTCTCTAACATTTCCAAGTTCAATTATGTCGGTCAAAATCTCTATGTAAACATACCTAGAAGTATGCTAGTGACTCTAAAATCTTTAAAAGTTGGAGTTTTTATGTAAAACTTTTTTTTTTTTCAAAATTTTTTAATTTTTTTTGTAATTTTTTTAATAAACATGCTTAACCACTCCCCCACACTTAAACCTTACATTGTCCTCAATGTAATTGAATCCTCCTAGTAAAGTCAAGGTGGGAAATTTTAACATGATAAGAAACAAGAAAAAGAAATAACAAAAAGCAAAAAGATAAGAAATACAAAACCTATGGGTTGCCTCCCATTAAGCGCTTGTTTTAAAGTCGACGGCCCGACTTGGCTCTTGCAAGATTCATTCCCCATATACTAACAATCGGAAAATTTGAGGATCCACCCATAATACCTTTTTTGAAAACAATAACTCCATACAAATATTAGCACAAGAAAACAATAGTGAAATTATCGCTCGATAGAAATTTCCCCCACACTTATTCTCGTCCACACTCGGAAGTGTATAAAGAACATAGAATTTTGGAACTTCCATGTATTCTTCTTGGCAAACCTGCATAGTGTTAGCATCAAGTGTTTCCAATGGTGGATATTTAGAAACAAAATCATCCAAAAATACTTTCGAAGCACATTTTGTTTAGATTCCAAGTGCATATGTTGTTTAATTTATGTCCATTGTTCATCTGTTGGAGTATCAATCTTTTGACAAAACAGAATGAACTAGTAACGTGTTTAAGGGGGCTTGGCTTAGAGATTTGGAACTGAAGAGTTAGGGTTAACCATGATTTTGTTGTGGCTTTGCTGTTAAAGTGATAGGATCATGAATATGATAGGGGCTGTATATTGAGTCTTGTATCATAGTTGAAAAATATAGCCAAATTTTTCATAAATTGCAATGCCAAATCTGACAAACTTAACCAAAAAAAAAATCCGAATTGAGAGCACAATTGAACAGTAGGCCTTTGACTGCCACATAATTTTGCTTTTTTTTTTTTCTGAATCACATACTTTTATTAAAAAAGCCAAATTACATCCCAATTACAAAGGAAATCAAACTTTTAGAAAATAAGAACAAGGAAACAAGCCCTAATACAAGAAGTTAAAATTTTAAGCTAAAAGAAACAGCCCAAATAACAGACCCAAAACTTAAGCTGAACCTCCCTTTTCATCTAAATCTGTAGTATTCAACATTTGGCATTTCAACTTTTGGCAGACATTGAGGTCTACCAATGTAAATATGTCTAATTCCAGCAGCTAAAGAAGCTCCCTTCTTTGCCATATTGTCAGCTGAAAAGTTGACCTCTCTGTAACAATGTTGATATCTTATTGAATTGAGCTTCCTTGTAGCAATACTCCATCTTCCTTTAAGAAACCATGGAACCTTTCCCTGAGCAAATTCTGCCAGAACAGATTGAGAGTCTGAAACAATAATTATCTTCAACATATTCCATTGCACAGCTAACTCCAAAGCACACATAATACCATAAGATTCTGCAAGATAGTTAGAAGCCACTCCAATGCCACCAGTGAGAGCACCTAAAACCTGACAATTTGAATCTCTAACCACAACACCAAATCCTGCAGAACCAGGATTACCAAATGATGAGCCATCACAACAGAACATCACACTATCTTGTTCAGGAGGATACCAATAGCATGTCTTAATGAATTGAAATTTGGACAGTCTTATCCCTAAATGAAAATTGTCAATGATTTCTTGATCATAATTTTGATTCCATTTGGTGCCTGTAATTCTCAATCCACCCTCATTTACTAATTTCATGATTCTGCTCTTGAATCTCTGCATATTTGGATTAATCTCTTCAAAGAATTTTTTAATTCTTCTGGAACCACAGTTCCTTTAGAATACTGCATGATGCATTTATCCGATTTGTTTGACGAGGAGGACTGCAGTTAGAAGCTTTCTTCCATACATCTTCAAAAGAAGTAGGCACTTGTGAACTTAAATCTTTGCATGATCCATTTCCAAATTTCAGAGCTAAAACTACAATCCCATAGCAAGTGATTCATGCTGTCTTCTATAGCCTCACAAATGCAGCATCTTGAAACTATTTCATATCCATTCTTAATCATGCATTGATCATCCACATAAATTCCTTGAATAAGCTTCCAAACATTACTAGCAATTGAAGGATGGAGAAAATGAGACCATAATTTCTTTGACCAAATGACTGGCTGTTCTTTATGTCTCATTTTATCAACTGCCACTGATGTCACAAAATCTCCTTTTAATGTTCTTGTCCATATCATAGTATCCTCTCCCCCAAGCACTTCAGGCAATTGAAGATTATTAAAGATCTAATGAAGCTCACTATTTAAAGACCATTCTCCATTTAGTAAAATATCAGAAACTTTCAAGCTTTTATTCTCAATAACATAACTATGATGTGCAAATCTATCATACAAGGCACCATCTTCTATCCAATTATCAAACCAGACTGATATATTTTCACCATCCCCTATAATCCATCTTGTGTCTTCTTTCATCATTTCCCATGCCCATTTCAAACCAAAGCCGATCGAAGATTTACGCCACTCAGTTTTCCATCTCCCATTCTTATCTTTATATTTAGCATGAAAGAACAAAGCCCAGTCTTCTTTAGAAGTATTAATTTTCCACATCATTTTCATAAGGAGGGCTCTATTGAGATCACCAAGCCTTCTAATCCCTAAACCTCCTTCACTAAAGGGAGTACAAACTCTTTTCCAAGAAAATTTATTATATTTTCTTGTATCCCCATCTCCAGACCACAGAAAGTTTCTCATGATTCTTTCACAGATTTTAATTACTGAAGCAGGCCATTTATACACTGCCATATTATAAACTGGAATACTACTCAGAAACAGAGACTTTATCAAAACTAGTCTTTCTTGAAAAGATAGTAATTTACCTTTCCAAATGGCTAGCTTCCTTTGCATCATCTCAACCATTGGCCATACAGTTGACACTTTCACCCTCCCTGTTGTAAGAATGACTCCAAGGTATTTGTCAGGGAAGGAACTTATTTCCATTTGAATTATCTCCTTAAGCTGCTTTTTCCTTAGTTCAGAAGTCCCATCAATAAACATTTTGCTTTTACTTTTGTTGATGACTTGACCTGAACTTTTTTGGTAGTGCTCAAGAAGATTCATAAGGTTTAATACACTCTTTTTAGCACCATTAATGAAAATAAACACATCATCTGCAAAGAATAAATGGGTAGGATTAATACCTTTTCTTTCCACCATGGGACAAATTAAACCTTCTTCCACCATTTGAGATAACTTTCTACTCAAAGCTTCCTCCATTAACACAAATAAGATGGGAGACAAAGGATCTCCCTGTCTTAACCCTCTACTCACAGAGAAGAAACCACAAGGTCCACCATTCACCATCACTGAGATTTTAGCTGATTGAAAGAGAATAAGAAGCCAATCACACCAACTTTTAGAGAAACCAAATTTCTGCAAAACCTGAAACAAGAATTCCCAGCTAACTGAATCATAAGCTTGGGAAATGTCCAATTTGAGGGCTACATTACCACACCTTCTCTTTTTGGGCATTTCATTAACCAATTCTGAAGCTAATAAGATTTGATCTTGAATACATCTTCCCTTGACATAAGCTGCTTGTTGAGGAGATACCAACTTATTCATCAAAGTACTTAGTCTAGTAGCTAGAATTTTGGTAAAAATTTTGAAACTAACATTGCTCAGACCAATTGGTCTAAACTGCTGTGGATTTCTTGCTCCTTCAGATTTAGGAATAAGAACCAAAAAATTTGAATTTAACCCTTTAGGTATAAATTTTCTTCTCCAGCAAAACTGAATAGCACTCACTACATCTTGATGAATAACATTCCAGCAAGCTTTGTAAAAACTCCCTGAAAAGCCATCTGGACCAGGAGCACTATCTTCATCCATTGCAAATAGAGTTTGTTTAATCTCCTCTGCACTAGGAATTGCATCTAACATGTTTTGATCTTCATTAGTTATCACTTCAGGAATACCACTAAGCATAAGGTCACCATTTTCCACCTCTTTATGCTTAAATTTTTCTTCAAAAAATTTTACCAAAACATCTTGTATTTGTTTCTGATCATCAATAATATTTCCATTACCATCCTCCAACTCAGAAATCAAGTTTCTTTCCTGTCTAATTTTAAGTTGAGCATGTAAGAATCTTGTATTTGCTGCACCATTTTGAATCCATTTGTTTCTGGATTTTTGCTTAAGAAAAGTGTTCAACTGAACTTCTTTAGAGTTAAATAAATTTTGAGCTTCAACCAAAGAATTAAGAGCTGATTCATCAAAAGGATTATTATCTGAGTTGACCATTGCATCATGAACCTTAGCTTCAGCTTCCTTGATTTGAACATTTATGTTACCAAAAACCTTCCAATTCCATTCAATAAGAATCTTTTTTAGTTTCTTTAACTTCTGATGAAAGACAAAAGCTGGATCACCCACTATTTGCTCTGACCAACATTTTTCAACTACTTCCATGAAGCTTGGATGTGAGATCCACATTTTTTGAAACCTCATAGGAGTATTATGTGGCTTTGGTATATGAGCTTCACCACCCAACAAAGGAGAATGATCAGAAGCTACTCTTAATCCCACTTTATAACTCCAACTTCCAAATTTTTGTAACCATAAATTATTGAATACAGCTCTGTCCAATTTGCACAAAATCCTTTTATTGCCATGTTGGCAATCAGACCAAGAATGATGAAGACTAGGAGCTTGTATTAATCCACAAGTATCCAAACAATTATTAAATTCAAGCATTGACCTTCTATTTGGACTTTTTCCACCAACTTTCTCATCAGCTGAAATAATTGCATTATAGTCACCAATAGCTAACCAAGGTTTATTTAAGCCACTTATAACTTCCATTTCAGACCATAAATATCTTCTTTGAACAAGATTTACATGAGCATGAATTCGGAAATAAGAACATCACCAAATTCCATTTGTTATCATCCGACTTGACATAGACACCACTTTGTAGGAGTAGGCAAATTTCTATTCCAAAAGAGCCAAATATTACCTTTCGATTTGAGATGAATTATGAATCACCATCCTATGCATACTGTGCAGATTCAAATTATTGCAAAAAGAAGAAGAACAAAAAACTTTAGGTTCTGCTACCCAAACTACTGAAGGATTAAAATGATTTATTAGAGCCCTTAATTTATTTTGAGACCTGGCTCTTCTAAGGCCTCTTAAATTCCAATATAAGACTTTCATGGTTTAGATTGGAGACCTTTTGTGCCTCCTTTTCCTTGGTTTTTTCTCAAATTGTACTTACTAGATAATTGAGTACTAGAAGAAGCTTGAGTATTGGATACCTGACCACTTGTAATCTCCTTGTCAACTGAATTATTAACTGCAGATGGAGGTTTTTGAACCACTCTTGACCAGGAAGTTACAGGAATCCTCTCAGAATACACTGTACCATTCTTACCATTAATAAACTTGATTTCACTATTTTCCAAAGAATTATCCTCTACCACCTTAAGGATTTTTGTTGGAGTTATAACATCTTGTTCTTGACTGGAGCTGCTATTATCTTCTGTCAAAATTACCTCAGTATCTTGTAAAGAGCCAAATCTTCCACTAGTGATATGAATCTCATTATTTACTGGAGGAACAACATTAGTAGATGTTGCTGGCGTAGCAATATTAATAGGATCTTCTGGAGGTGGACAAATATCAAAAGGCTTTTGTATATTAGGTACCTCAACTTGTTCCTTCACACCCTTAGTAGTGGAGTACTCATTTGAAGAGCCTTTCTGAAATCTACATTCTGATAAGCAATGACCAACAATTTTACATTTAGAACAGAATTTTGGAAGATTATGAAGAACAACATCCTGAGAGAAACTTCCATATTTAGTAATAATCCATAACTTGTTAGGAATCGGATTTGCAAGGTTGATTTCAACCAAAACCCTTGCAGCAAAACCACTGGAGTATTTAAGAGTAGCATCATCCACTTTCACTGGCGTACCAATTGCATCACAAATAGTAAACAAAGTCTTTTCATCCCAATATTCTAAGCTCAAACCTGGAAGAGAAACCCAAATCAATGCATGGGATGTTCTTTGATTTGCTGGTCTAAAATTTGGAATCCAATTCCGAGTTCTCAAAACCTGGTCCTGAACATCCCAGCTATAATTTCGTATATAATTCTGATCTACTTCATTAGATAATTTGATAGTGAAAAAACCTTTACCCAAAGGAATCAATTGACATTCACCTGTTAACTTCCATTGATTTCTTAAAATCACCATTGCGTCACCAAATTTAATTCTAAGAAAATCCAATCTACCAATTAAAGAGTATTTCCAAACATCATACCTGTTATTATTGTTATCCTCAATCAAAGTAATCGAAGGACATTTTTCATATGATTCTGAAAGATTGACAACCCTAGAACCATTTCCTGAAGCTTCTTTATTCATTTCGTTTTCCATTATGTCTATTGAATATTCATTATTACCAACAAAATTGAAAGACAAGATTATTAATCACCTGAAATAAATGAAACACCTGAATCCAACCTGATTTTAATGAAGGAAGAAGAAGATCGAAATAAATTTTTTGAACCGAGTCAGTCGCCGATTTGCAGAGCAAAACTCAGCCCAAAATTTTTCTCCAATGTTCACATAATTTTGCTTACACATTAATAGAATTTTGCTTACACATTAATAGAATTTTGCTCACATAATTTTGCTCACATAATTTTGCTCACACATTAATAGAATTTTGCTTACACATTAATAGAATTTTGCTTACACATTAATAGAATTAGCATACTAAAAATAATGTAAAAAACTTGAATTTAGTCAATGCCGAGTGCTCAGCCATAAATTTGCTCATCTTGGTGGCTTCCCATGTTCTTATTCATTAAAAGCATTATCCAAATGTTCACCATAGCTTTTCTCAAATGCCTCCCAAGAAGCAAAACCCTTAGGAGGAGGATCATTTTCAACATGGATCATTTTCTTAATATGAACCAATTCCCATTCTTCATCGACAAAATCTTCTAGTATATCACCAATGCTTTCCACAAAGTCATCCCATGAAGCAAAGCCCTTCGGAGGAGGAGGATCATTATTAATAATACCATTGGCAGGAACAACACATTTCTCATTACAACTCATCCTCTCAATTCCTTATTTCTTTTACTTATGAATGAGGTATCTAATTTCTTATTTCTAGGATCCAAATCTAGCTAAATATAGTGTTTTTTTTTCTTTTTTCTATACATATCTAGTATGCAAATCTAAATATAGTGGGTGGGTTATGTTTACCATGTATAACAAACGAAAATCAAGGTGATATATGGAAAGTTCGATTTTGCGGATTTTTGAGACCGAATGTAAAAATATTGCATTTATTAGGATTGTAGGATTAGACTATTGATTGTCAATTCTAATTAGACGCCTATAATCTTGCCGTAACCCTAAAGATATCTCTAAATATCCTGACACGTTAAGCATGCATGTCAACACTTGTTAAAATTAAAATTTTACCTTCCTTATTTAACAAAATACTCCTTCCTTATTGAATTTCAGATGCTACATTATTACTACAATCATAATTGAATTTTTGCAAAATTATTATGGTGATTATAAAGTATGAACATCTTTATGTTTCAGATTTTAGGTTTATTTTTATGTTGTTGTTTTGCATTTTCTAATGCTGGTGATTGATTTTCAGCCATCTCATAATCTTCTTCTCTCTGCAAATTTTCTTTATTCTTTTGGTTTGATTTAGAGTAATTGCAAGTATATCAGTTTGTGCGAATTTGTGCACACTCCTTAACGAGTGTATATTTCACATTTTAATATCCACCCTTGATTTAATTTAGGGAGTTATGTAAAGAGGGTCGTGATTCTAAACATGGAGGGTAATGGGGCCATCCGTTAAATAATCAACCAATCAGAAGAATATGTGAAATATACACTCGTTAGAGGAGTGTGAACAGATTTGGACTCCTCATCCTTTTGTAGAGTGGTTAGATTAACCATAAATGTCCATTTATGGCGCATGGTTAAACATCTAGTCCCTTGGCAGACCACGCGTCTTTAGTCTCAAGACGCAATTTTTCAAAATAGGCCGAGTACATCATTATTATCCTCTCCAGACTTGTCTCATCTCTTAATTGCACATGGCGGTTACCTAATTTGAAGGCCATAACTGTAACATTATGGTTCACCAGGGTTCACAAGTTTAGCTCATGTATCATGCCATGTCTCAAGTACCTGACCAAGTGACCAACAATTAAAATCAAAAAATGGTCAAACATAAGAGGTCGTGTATATTCATTTAATTTTAATTAGTAAACAGATGGGCCATATCTTGTATTGCAGCATGGCTTGGCTCAGGCATCATGCCATATCTCAATACCCTGGTCCCTGACCAATGACTCAAATGAGCCACAAAAATCTACCAACACTATTTCAACAGCGCCTGAGACATAACTCATTATCATTTCATCTAATTCCATTCATTTGAGCCACACAACACTTCATCTATAGAAAACTTCATCAACAACAATGAATCAATTGATTCTTCTGTGAAAGATCGATTCAGGCCTAGATTTAAGTTTAATCGATCTCTCATAGAAGTATTGATAGTGATTCATAATTTTGGAAATGAAAATCTTGGTCATCTTCATATAAGGTATTTCTCATTCATTCATTTGGGGGTTTAATGATTTTACAAATTGGAGGTTACACACTATTGATTTTGAATGGTACAATTTCTGATGGTGATTATGAACATCTCTATCTTTTAGATTTTAGGTTTATTATGTTGCTGTGAATTGTATCATGTTTTTAGAATGTTTTGGTGATTATGAACATCTCTATCTTTCAGATTTTAGGTTTATTATGTGCTGTGAATTATATCCTGTTTTTAAAATGTTTTGGTGATTATGAACATCTCAATTGCATGATTTATGCCTCCACCAAGTAGTTTTATATGTCAGTTGACAGATGATCTTAAACTCGGACATAGTATTTGGTTGTAGGATGTCAGCATTGGTGAATAAAGCTTGTATTCTGTTTTGAGAAGCATCATCTCAGGAGTCTTTGTGATTTGTATTTATTGTCAGATTGTAGAATCAAATTAGGTGTGCATAAGGCTCCACCAAGTAGTGTTCATGTCAGTTATGTGCAAGTCAAATACACGCAACCAACGCAAGCCAATTTTTGTTAGTCATGTATTTGACAGAAGACTAGGTGTGAGTTTACTTGATATGCTTGACTTATTTAGTGATTGTAGATTAAGACTAGGTGTGTATATGCCTCTCCACCAAGTGAATTAGACTGCATAGAGAAACACTAAAGTGACTTGTTTTCAGTATGCATTTGTTTTCTATACATTTTAGTCTTGTACATGTTCCAGTTCTTTGATTGTAGTTTTAGTTTCTGGAATACATCCTGCATCTCCAACATTATCGACACACAATCGTTGGACAATATAAATAAGCTGACTTCATCATATTGCATTTAAAAAAGTTACAACCGTTCTGTTCATTCAGTCTTGAGCAATATTTAGCAGCAACACTATCATTTCATATCCACTTACATGTTCATAAACTAAAACATACCCATTTACAAGTATTTCACCATCTTACCCACAAAAAGTCCAAATACCAAAAAGAAAATGAAAAAAGCAAAATAAACATAACATTACCCCCGCATTTGAGGTTTCCATTGCCGTAACCAAAAAGAAACACATGATTCAGTGACTTACCATTTGCATTAAACCCCTCTCCATTTGAATTCTTCTCTGTACTTTGATGATAATATCTATCTCTTCACCATTTTTTAACATTATGTCATCATTTCCATTCGAGCACTTACCCAAAAATACACCATCTCTCTACAGAAGAATTCAAATGTCGATAAGGCTTACTCATTGTCATACCCATCACTCTGAATCAGAATCATCAGATTCATCTTCCTCCTTCAGACTCCTCTTCCTCCTCATCAGACCCCTCTTCCTCATCAAACCCCTCTTCCTCCTCGTCTTCATCTGCATCGTCCGCTTTGGAATCGATCTTTTGGTCCAACAATGAATCATTAATCCCAAATCTCTCATCTTGGAGAAATTCCTTAATTATCTCTTGTAGGACAGAAACTTGATGTGTATCACTTCGATGATCAACAAAACAGCAGGGCTCTTCATCTTCTAAGCATGTTTGTCATGAGGCCCAGATTCTTTCTTCATTACTGCAATTTCAGCCAACCTCATCTTTTTACCCTGCACTTCCTAGATTTTTTCCTCTTCTTCTTCATCTATGAAAAAATCATGATGACGCTTCTTTGGCAAAATTTGTACCGGTTTCTCTACCGGTTTTTCAACTGGTTTCTCTTCTGCTTTGTTTTCATCCATTAAGGCATGCATATCTTCCCAGAGAGGTTGGAGTTCAATATCATATAACAAGTCACTTACTCTCTTTTGTACCTTCTCCAGATCATCCTTGGTCATCTGCCCAATCATCTGCATAGTGGCTGATAACCTTTCTTGTTTTTATTTCTCTTCCAACTCTTTCAATAGTTGCTCTTCAGTCATGGGGGCTTTACCCTTTCGTCTGTGTTGATCATCATCACTAACCATTTTGATTGATTTGATTTAGAAAAACTCAGTAAACAGGAGTCTCCCTCTACAAATTTCACTCCGAAATTTTTTGCTCTCTCTCTCTAACTCTTTGGTTTCCCTGTTAATACTCTATCTACTCTATCAGGAACTATAAATTCTTGGAGGGTCACGTTTGTTCCCAAGATAAAGGCTTAATCAAACACGTTCCCTAGTCTAACCCAATATGTCATAATGACGTGATAAACCTAGGTAAAATGGCATTTTGGTTAATTAAAGTAGCTTTAATTTAATTAGGGGTGGGACTTGGGTTGGGTTGACCCGCCCAACCCATGCCCAACCCGAATGTTGGGCGGACATGAGCAACGTATTTCAGAACTTTGGGAAAGTTTGGGCATAAATTTTATAAACCCGAGCTAAATTTGGGCAAGCATGGACACAAATATTTCAAACCCAAGTAACCCGCCCAACCCGAAGAACTATGACATAGTCATATAAAACTATTTTTTATAATTGGTATTATTATTTATTTAGAGTAATTTTAGTATTTATCTTCAAATATAATAATAAAAATATATACTCCCTCCGTTCCAATTTACTTGATGTTTTAGGGGTTTTTTTGTGTTTCAAAATAGATGAGGGTTTAAGTATTTTTCCCAAATTCTCACTGATTTACCCTTGCTTTGGAATCAGAGCATACCATTAATTCTCATTAGAATCAGCAGATAAATGATTATTCCAAGGATTTGGATGGAATATTTTGTTTATCCCAAGTAAATTACAATGACATTCGTAATTTACATTAAATTTAGAAACTAAAAACTAGGTGGTTTAAAATTTTAGGAATCTATTAATATGGGTAGATTTGGAAAAAATTTATCCTCTCTGTTGTTTCTTAATCTGCGTGAAAAACTCTATAACGTCAAGTAAATCGGAACGGAGGGAGTATTATATCTAGAGAAATTTATTCTTATGACCCTGGAAATTATGGGTCTTACACTTTTGGCCCCGGGGTTATTTAATAAATTTGCTAATTATTCTAGTGGCCCTGGAATATTATAGGAAGCAGGATTAACAAAAAGCTTTCCAAATATATAAAATTTGTCGAATTCTTACGTATGATTTGTGAGACATGTTATGTTTAAGTTGGCATGAAGATTATACCCTAAAGGATATAGTTTATCATTTGATAACATCATGAAACATCTTTATCCAAATGGCCCTCCTTCTTTTTTAAGGGTTATTTCAATAAAATGAGTTAATTCTTTTAAAATTGAGTTTTAATCCAAAGGCCATTTGAGTAAGATAGAGTGAGGGGAGGGCCAAA
The DNA here is from genome assembly GCA_023531295.1 of Papaver armeniacum. NCBI lineage: Eukaryota > Viridiplantae > Streptophyta > Magnoliopsida > Ranunculales > Papaveraceae > Papaver > Papaver armeniacum. The sequence continues at coordinate 20,835 of JAJJWW010015197.1, forward strand.
CACTTAATTCCCACTTATATGTATCTTATTAATTTTATTGGATAAAGAGTATTACATTAACTAGTTGGAAGCCTAACAAGCTAAGCTCCAACAATATACTATTACATTAATTGAACAGGTTGTTGTGCTAACCTACCAACGAGCCTCATGGGTAACCTAGCCAAGGGAGCCGAAGCGGATGGGGGCTGAGATTGTGTCACAAGGGGGGCAAACTAACACTACCTTCCATGTTAATTCCTGCAATATTACGCCATTGGGGGCTTGAACCAGGTGATAGAATGTAGTTGTTTGGATTTTTCTGTTAACTAGAGAATGAATGTATGGATTGTTGAAAAAAAAATTGATTCTTAAATCATGGTGGGGTTTTGTATGCAGATGGGTTTTAGCAATGTTGAATGAGTTTGGATTTGGCTATACTGATTGTTGAATTAATATTCTGTCATGCTAGGATTAGTAGTAATAGTACTAGGCTTGCACATAGATTTTTTTTGGAATTGGGCCTAAAATAGTCTTTGAATTAATCTTACTCCAATGACATTTTATAAACTGGAGTAATACCCACCATCTTAAACAGCATTTTATATACCCTATTGATTCATTAATTCAGTCATTCCTACCCATCTCTACTTAACAATCATTGGAAATTTAGAATCATTCACCAAGAACATTGCTTGTTTTTTAATATTTAGTATTCAATCCATTACTGTTGAAATCAAAAGAGCAAGAAAAACTGACACTTTATGTTCAAACCCTTCAAACATACATCCATCACAAGTTTAATACTGCTGAAAATTCAAACAACTGGAAGAACACAACTAGTTTAATTACATCTAAAGAAGGACAAAGCAAACAGAATACGACTTCTAAACACCCGACAGGCTACCAGTGCCATTACAACTTTCTTTTTACAATCAAAATTCAAAGATGCGCATTACTAATCTACCTGACATAAAAAGTTTACTGTATTCAATCCATTACTACTTTCAAATCAAAAGAGCAAGAAAAACTGACAAATTTCTTCAAACCCTTCAGACCTACATCCATCACAAGTTTAATACTACTTAAAATTCAAACAACTAGAAGAACACAACTAGTTTAATTACATCTAAAGAAGGACAAAGCAAATAGAATACCACTTCTAAACACCCGACGGGATACCAGTGCCATTACAACTCTCTTTTTACAACCAAAATTCAAAGTTGTAACATTACTAATCTACCTGACATAAAAAAGGTTAATCCTAACCACTGCAACTCTCCCGACTGTTATATTTACAATGCACTTGCTGCAAACTGAACCCCAAAAACACCTTATATTTTAAGATCTTCATCAACACCATCTATCAAACAAAAAACAAAAAAAGAAACCCCATTCTCCATACACTTCTTCAGCAACATAAAGTACCATCAATATCCCCACAAGTTTTCACGAAGATGCACAAGAGAAATAGTAATCAAAATCACATTACTCTAGTTCTAAGGGATTTGACAAGTACCTATAAGGCAATCACCAAGATTCGCCGTCACCGTTATTCTTGCTTGTAGTTTAACTCATCCTCTTCATAGTAGGCACCAGTACCATCATCATCGTCGAAGATGTGTAGGGACCCCGGAGATCATCATCATCTGTTTCTTCTTCCTTATCTTCTTCTTCACCGCAAACCACCATCTCACCGGAAAACACGGGGCTCTCCATTGAGGTCTAACCCGGGAATCTCCTCTCCTCCGTCGAATCCACGTTCGGGGGTTCGACATGGTTCGAGCAAACTTACGAGGGTTTTTCTTCTTTTCGGCGAGATAGATCTTGTACATCACATCTTCAAACTCTTGCCTCTTCCTCTTCTTCCTCTCTCGCTTCTTTTGCTCTCTCATCTCTCTTCATCGAATCATCACTGCTCTCCTCATCTTCTACTCCTTCATAGTTCTTTTCTTCATCTTCACTATCACTTTCAGTCGCACTACAAGTTTTTCCCCATGAACACTTCCACTCTCCTCATCGTTGAAGCTTCTCCCTGCATCGGCGTGCATCTATGGCATCTAACTTTCTCATCCACAACTGAAATTCCTCATCATTTTCAACTCTTAATCTTTGAAATTCTTCTCTCTCTTATTGTTCTTTCTTCTTGGTGATCTCCAGATTCATAAAAGCGATCAAACTTTCCATCTCTAAGCTTGTTAAAGCCTCAATCGCACTCTTTGCATGTCGTATGGCAGGGGAATCGGCCATTTCACTATTCCTTAACCGCTCTCTTTCTCTTTCTCTCGATTTCTATTTTTGGTTTAATAACATTTATCTCTATTATCTTTATAATGATGGTGGTAGTTTAGCCATAAATGGTCGTTTATGGCATTTGGTTAAAAGTCTTGTCGCTTGGCTATTTACGCCACTTCAATGCCATGCGCAATACCATCATTAATCTATTAAACCCTATTTTCAAAGTCTAATGTCAGACTATGTCAGACTATGTCAGACTATCAAATATTATTATTTCCTTAATCCCATATTCGAACGCTATAAAACCGGCGTGTCTATAGAACGCACACTATGGACACACATATACTAGCGTGTCCAAAGAAGAACTTTTTGGCCACACTTTCAACTTGGCGTGTTTATTTAAATGTTGAGTAGTTCAATCAGTCTAGTATTTTCAAAACACTAATCATAAACATCTAAAGATGGGCAGATTGGTGGATTGGTACGTTATCTAAATCCTTCGAGGTCATGCGTTCGAATATGGGCGAAAGATTTTTATTAATTTTTTAAAAACGAAACTTTTCGCCACACTATAAAACCGTCGTGTCTATAGAATGCACACTATGGACACAAATATACTAGCGTGCCCAAAGAAGAACTTTTTGGCCACACTTTCAACTTGGCGTGTTTATTTAAATGTTGAGTAGTTCAACCAGTCTAGTATTTTCAAAACACTAATCCTAAACATCTAAAGATGGGAAGCTTGGTGGATTGGTACGTTATCTAAATCCTTCGAGGTCATGCGTTCGAATATGGGCGAAAGATTTTTATTAATTTTTTAAAAACGAACTTTTTAGCCACGTATAAAACCGGCGTGTCTATAGAACGCACACTATGGACACACATATACTAGCGTGTCCAAAGAAGAAATTTTTGGCCACACTTTCAATGTGGCGTGTCTATATGTCCTACACTATGGACACGCATATACTGGCGTGTCTATAAATCGTACACTATGGACACGCTGGTATAGGTGTGTCCAAAGAAGAACTTTTTGGCCACACTTTGAATTTGGTGTGTCAATCAATTGTACATTAGGGACACGCACTTTAAATAGCGTGACTAACCTTTTGGACACGCCACAACTACCTAATGTGGCCATAGACTGGTCTATAAACACGCCCAATACCTAATGTGGCCATAGACTGGTCTATAAACACGCACAATACCTAATGTGGCCATAGACCGGTCTATAAACACGCCCAATCAAAAATTTGAAGTTAACGTGACTAAACGGTTGAAATTTTGACACGCTAGTAGCCCTGGCGTGGCTGAAAGCACTTATATGAACACGCCCATTGAACATGGCAAAACCCTATAGACACGCCAAAACCAAAAAGGCGTGACAGGGAAATTTATATTTGGCGTGGCTAAAGGCCATTTCTGTACTAGTGTTGGTATCTGTTATTCATTGCAAATCTTTGGATTACCAATAAGTATGATTAGTATACCCGCTCATGACTTGCTTGTGTTCTTGGTAAAACTATTCACAAGGCCTGACTTTTGTATTGGTATGACTTTTATTAGTGAAACCGATCTTAAGTAATCACCTGAGATGGTATGATCGATTTGTTGTTATTGGTATGACCAATTCTAGTCATTGGGTAACCGATCCTATGAAGAGGTGTAACCGATCGAAAAAGGGGAATCGATCCTTGTAAGAGGTGCGGTAAGTTTCTAGTTATTGGGAACCGATCCTATGGACATGTGCAACACGTTTTTAGTTATTGGGAACCGATCCTATGGACATGTGCAGCAAATTCAAGTTAGATACCATACATATGTGGGAACCGATCCTAGTACCTAGTCAACCGAATTTTGGAAAGCTAGTGTGACTAATTCCAGTACCCACATGGAGGTAGAACCGAAACTTGTTTTGGTAGAACCGTGAAACCCATGTTTGGTGATTGAGTGTTCCTGATCAATCACATAGTTCTTGGAAGTCAGATGAACCAATTCTAAACTTATTTGGAAGTGTGGCAAATCGGTTCCAAGATTGTAAATATGAAAAAGGATTTACAAAGTTAAGGTGTCGACATACTTTGAACATGTGCAGTAACTCTTATCTTTTATTGTTCAAAGATATTCCTTAATAGCTAAAGGAGAATCCCGGATCGAAATAAATTGAGAATCTTTTAATTAAGGTTTTTAGTTTTATATGCTTTAATTTTCCAGCAAATAAATGAATATCTTTAGAAAGTTAAAATTGGTAATGTGCATTTACTAATTAAATATTTTCTACTGAGATTTCGGTCATTATTTGGACAAAGCATTTCCAGGAATTATGGAAACCGAATTTGGGCGTTAATGCATATCTTGAGAATATTTTCGGTTTTGGAAATTCCTTGGTGTCCAAACTTCCTTGGTCTATAAATATTGAAGTTTACATTTCAAGCAAACCAATGGTGAAGCCGCCTATTCGGAGATGAAAGTAACCTAATTAGGCGAAATCTCTTACGGCCGCTCGGTTTAAAGACTTCTTTGGGATTGAGAAGCTCTATTAGTACCGTTGGTGGGAAACTAGATAATTGCAGTTTATTATTAGTTTTCGATTGATTTGATTGACTAACGGTGGTTGAACTTTGATTGCACCTAGTTTGTTTATGCTTGAGAATCTTCTCTTCTGATATAAGATTCACTCAAACTAGATCGAAGTTTCGATGGGGATCTTTAGACTGTTTGTAGTTCTAAAGACATCTTGTGATAATCCAACGTTAACTGACTCCATTCTGTGTGTGATTGATTACACAAGAGATTCAAGTTGATTGTGTGCAGGTATTTATTGAAGATCTAAGAAGATTTGAAGACAAAGAAGACTTTGAAGATTTCTGATTTGGGTTCATAATCTTTGGTGTGCACAATACTTGTTTCGGCTGGAATAGGATCCAACTATAATCGGTTTATCCTTGTGGTAGATTTGATTGATTAGTTGAGTAGATCGACATCAATACAATTATTTGGATTAAGAGTATTGATTGCAAAATCTTTACAATTACTTTGGTAGTTGTTGATAAGATAGATCTAAGGACCTGACAAAGGAGTTTATTGGGATAAACGGAAGAGCCTTTTGTCGAACTCATATCACTTGATTGAAAAGAGTTGTTACCGAACAAATTTGTTGTTCCTTTACTGTTTGGAATACGAACCAAAGGAATTGTTCCAAGTACGTGACGTACTACAAGTCAGAGGCGTGGGAATACAGACGGAACTAGGTGAACTATAGATTTAGTTGCTTGGTCTCAACTATACGAAGTTGGTTTAGATTTTTTATAGCGGCTTAATTCTGCGAGTATTCAATTATGGACAAGGTCCTGGAGTTTTCTGCATTTGCGGTTTCCTCGTTAACAAAATCTTGCTGTGTCTTTTACTTTTCTATTTCTGCAATTATAATTGTTTTATTATAATTATAAGTAAAATACACAAACGTTAATTCCTATTTACTTGATAGCAATCCTATTGTGTTTGGTTAAGTCCGAACCTTTTATCAAGTAAACATACTTCGTTGTTGAATTGTCTCGATCTTGTATCTATAGTCAATCACACAAGTTATCTTGTTGTCGTATTATCTCGATCTCGTATCCATAGACGATCACACGAAGTGTGAACCGATTAGTTGTATTATATCGACTCTGTCCATAGACACCACTTTCGAAGAAAGAACTTATAGGTGGAAAAGTTTTAGATTGAGGTATATTTGGGTACCCTCATCTTTTCATACATCTACTGATGATCAAGGGAAATCTTGTCCAAATGAAACTTTGAACCAATTTCATGAAAGTGATCTCAAGGAATACAACTTTCAGTCACTTGACAGGAAACTTATACTTCTTCAAAATATAGTGGTAAAAGTATTAAAAGAAGTTTCTTGTCTTAAAAAACTGAAAGATCATTCCTCAGTAGAAAGACAGTATATACCCAATCCGATAAAGTCAACTCAAAAGAATCAGGAGTAAGAGTTGATAATCGCTTCTGGAAAAAGGTTCCTCCGAACTCATGTCGAAACAGTCTTAGCTCACATGAAGAACGATTCCAGAAGAAAGGGGAAGAGAAAATCTCTGCCAAAGGAAACAATCACGAATTTCCGATAATTGTTTCAAATAATCATGCTGATGTGCATTGTAAGGAAATTCTTAGAATGAGAAAATTTTATAAAAATCTCATTGACAAAATTAAGAGAGATTTGTCTATCTCTGAAAATTCTCACATCAGTACTGTTTCTCCACATGATCATACCTTTAGATCAAGGAAGGATCATCTTCTTGGGAGAAAATACTTTGGGCACAAATTTCCGAAGAGAAACATGAACTATGTTTCTGATACTCGTAGTAAGCAAGAAAAGGCTTACTCCGATGAAACTTAGTTGTATGGAGACAGTGCATTCTCATCCTAGTTCGTGCTCATAACCTTTGGGATGAGAAGCACATAACACAGAGCACAATTTTTATTTGTGTTTTGTATCAGAAAATTATGTGACAATCACTGGATAACTGCGAATCCATTTTTGTCTAAAAATTTGTTCATGTTTACCATGATCTTCCAAAAATAGGTTTTATTTGAAATTTTCGAATTTTAATAAACCTTCCAGCATGATAAGTTCGGACAAAGGAAAAAAAATATATTCTGTGTATATTTTCGGAATTTCTCAAGTATTTTCGGTCCGAAAATTGTCTCTTCTTAAGAGAAACAATCTCTTGCTTGTATTAAGAAACCCTGATTGATCCTTATTTAAATACCTGAGCATGCCTCCAATAATTCGCAGTGTTACAAAGGTGAATAAGGAGGAAACTCAAAAGGTTAAGGATTGTCAAGGAATCAATACAGGAAGGAAGAAGAAAATCATATCAAAAATCATGTATGATTATGATTCTGATAGTTCTGCTGGATCTCAAGATGAGTCATGTATGTTGTCTTACAACCTTCAAGATCAAACAAATACCAAGTGGATACGTTCTAATAGTATGATTGACAATATCCAAGTTTTTGAAGAACTAAGAACCAACCTCATAATGACGATTCGTCATCAAGATTGGCTCAAGGACAGGATTGAGGAAACAAAAGTTGATCTTGTTAATATGAAGGTTCAAGTTGAAAAGCTTGAGAAACATAAAGTGGTGGCAGACAAGTCCCTCGAGACATGCTTCAAGAGTTTGAACATTGAAGAAACTTCAGTGAACACTGAACAATAAGAGCACCACTAGAGATTAAGTTATATGTTGTAATACTTAATCCAAGAAAATAGACATCAGTTTTTGATTTATTTTAATTATTGTATAAGGTCTATTTCTGAATAAAACTATCTATCATTTATGAATAAAATTATTATTTTATAATTTTTCTTGTGATCGTTTTTCCAATTACATAGCATGTGCTTGAATGCTTTATATTATTGCTATGTGTTTATGGGATGTTTGATTTCGGTTTTCATAACCTTAATATTCGATCTCATATGTGTGAACCCTTATGGTTTGTGTGTCTTTTTGATTTAGCGGGATTAAGTTATAGCCCATGTTGGTAGGCTTTATCAAAGGACCATAAGGTGTTCCGATTGAGACTCATATGTAAAAAATCACAATGTGTTGAATCAATTTGTGTTTACATAAGTTGTGTTTAGCATAAACATATATGTTTCGGGTTTTCAACTTTTGCTATTGGCACGCATTAGTTAAAACCGATTCAACCTTTCTCTGGTAAAGGTTGCTTTTTGTTGTTGTTCTTTTGTTCTTGCGAGAGGATGACAACATAATGGGAGAGAATTCTAACTTGAACTTGCACTTAATGATATATCTTTCTGGGGAGAAGAGGACGCGAAATCTGAGGTAACGAATTTGTTAGTTAATCGTTTTCTTGTTTAAGAAAAGCATGATTTTATTGCATATATTTTGCTTTTGCTTAACAAAATTCGGTACAATTGATGTTTATTCCATTATGTGTGTATGGATGTGTGTGTGTGTGTGTGATTCAATTGTTTCCAGTTAAGAAAAACTATTGTTTGATATATTTATTTATTATTTTATATCATTTTTTTTTGGCTTAACGAAATTTCGGTGCAATTGCGGTGCTATAACGTCTATACTTGTTTCAATTGCTTCCGGTTAAGAGAAAAAATTGTGCAAGTCAATTTATTTGGTTTGTATGTATTTTTTATGGCTTAACAAAATACGGGATCATTTGTTTAGTCCAATTCGATTCCGGATAAGAGAAACTAAGTTAATTATGATCTTAGTTAGACTTATCAAAGTAAAGGATTCGGTTATTCAAGTCTAATCGAATGCCTTGACAAGAGATACTAGTTAACTAACCTAGTACTTGTTGAAAAGACGAGGTTACCCAAACACACCACAAACTTTAATTTATCCACCTATAAGTCCTCTTACCGAAAGTGATTGTCTATGGACAAAGTCGAGACAATACAACAAATCGGTATTCACACTTTATGTGATCGTCTATGGATACGAGATCGAGACAATACAACAATCAAAGTGTGATTACTTGATAATAGGTTCGGACTTAACCAAACTCTATAAGATCACCATAAAGTAATACGGAGTTAACGTTTGTGTATTTTCCTTTTAATTATAATAAACAATTATAATTGTGGAAATAGAAAAGTAAAAGACACAGCAAGATTTTGTTAACGAGGAAACCGCAAATGCAGAAAAACCCCGGGACCTAGTCTAGAATTGAATACTCTCAGAATTAAGCCGCTATACAAAATCTAACAAACTTCGTATAGTTGAGACCAAGCAACTAAACCTATAGTTCACCTAGTTTCTTCAGTATCCCTGCGCTTCCGACATTCAATAAGTGCACGCAATGTAACAATTCCTTTGGATCGTATTTCAAACAGTAAAGAAACAACAAATCTGTTTGGTAACAACTCTCTTGATTCTTTCAGATGAAGATATCCCAAGTCATAAGCAAAGGCTCTTCTGTTTAACCAATAAAATCCTTTGCCTGGTCAGATCAATCTATCCAACAACTACTGAAGTAGTAGAGTTTAGATTTGCAATCAATCAATATAGAATCAAACAATAAACTATAAGGTGATGCCGATCTTACACAACTAATCAATTGAATAAATCTGATTCTAGTTGGATCCCAACAGATCAAGGTTTGTGCACACCCAAAGATATAAAAACCAAATCAAAAATCTTCTTTGTCTTCAAATCTTCTTTAATATTCAATATACACCTACACAACACCACTTGAATCTCTTGTGATCAATCACGCACAGAACGGAGTCTGTTAACAATGGATTATCACAAGACGTCTTTAGATCTACAAACAGTTCTAAAGATCCCGTCGACACTTCGATCTAGTTTGAGTGAATCTTATATCAGAAGAGAAGATTCTCAAGAATAAATAAACTAGGGGCAATCAAAGTTCAACAACCGTTAGTCAATCAAATCAATCGAAAACTAAAATAAACTACAATTATCCAGTTTCCCACCAACGGTACTCGTAGACCGCTTCTTGATCCCATAGAAGTCTTTAAACGAGTGATTGTAAGAGATTTCGCCTAATTAGGGTACTTTCCTCTCCGAATAGACGGCTCCACCAGAAACAACAAAAAGATGAAGTTTGCCTGGCTCTTAGGATGGTTTGCTCTAAATGCAAACTTGGTTATTTATAGACCAAGGATGTTTGGACACCAAGGAATTTCCAAAACCGAATTATTCTTAATATGTGCAATAAATGCCCAAATCGGTTTTCATAATTCCTGGAAATGCTTTGTCCAATAATTCCGAAATCTCACTAGAAAATCTCCTATTAGTAAATGCACATTACCAATTTTTATTTTCCAGAGATATGCATTTAATTGCTGGTAATTAAAAGTATATAAAACTAACAACCTTAATTAAAATATTCTTAGTTTATTTCGGTCCGGGATCTCCTTGAGTAATTAAGGAATATCTTTGAACAATAAAAGATAAGAGTTACTGATCATGTTCAAAGTATGTCGATATCTTTTCTTTGTAAATCCTCTTTCATATTTACAATCTTGGAATCGATTATACCACACTTCCAAACAAGTTTAGAATTGGTTCATCTGTATTCCAAGAACAACTATGTGACTGATCAAATATTGATACACTAATCATGGGTTTACGGTTCTACCAAACACAAAGATCGGTTCTACCTTAATATGGTTGCTGGGACCGGTTACATCAGTTACCAGGATCGGTTACGTCAATTACTAGGACGGTTACCATATTCTCATGGTATCACTTGTGATCGGTTACACAAGTCACTAGGATCGGTTACACCAATTACTAGGACCGGTTACGCCAATTACAAGGATCGATTACACAACTCTTTTGTGATTGGTCATACCAATTACTAGTTACGTTTACACCAATTACAAATATCGATCATACCATCTTAGGTGATTACTTTTACACTAATAAAAGTCATACCAACGCATAAGTCTGGCACTGTGACTAGTTTTACCAAGATACATAACAAGTTATGATCGGTTCTACTAACTCACATATATTGGTAATCCAAAGATATGCAATGAATAACAATACTAATAAGCCTAGCGATTTCCCTTTCGATTCATAAAACAAGTTCATGAATGTACTTCCTTTAAACAAACGTAATCATTGTTTACTAGGATGAAATCTTTACCTTTACCATACACATAATCACAATAGCATTCATACGATTATGTCGATGTCTTATATACGAAGTTCAAAAGATAAACGTTATACTTTGTATTCTAATTCCTTAACAGTATGATCATGTGATCATGTCTCACTACTAGAGTATAATCATTCACAGCTTCGCAGTTATGTTTTCAATATAGCACGACTTGAAAGATACGTTAGGAATGAAACAATTCAAGTCAAAATATTACTAACCTCAAGTGGAAGGATGATGTCGTCGTTGTAGCTCCTTACTTCTTCACTTCTTCAAGTCTTCACGTAATACTTGAAATGTCTCATATCCTAATACTTTCAAGCTAACCTATACGAAGTTGACTCTAGTACATAATCAAGCGACTCTTTAAATGAGTTTTGGTTCACTAAAATATGACAACCAAACTTGACATACCAACGCTTGGTGGGTTCAATCGAGCTATGCTCTAACAATCTCCCCCTTTGTCAATTTTAGTGACAAAACTCTTAATACATATGGATAAACAAATTACAAGAATTCATTACACATACGCTTGATTCTATGTTTCAACAACACCATACCCTGCATATATTCAATCCATAAATGCCGTTGTTGACATTTGAATAACAAAGCTAATACTCCCCCAAAAGGCAAGATAGGTAGATTTTCAATCCGAACATCTTTGTTATTCCACTTTTGTAGTCAAGATAACTACAATAGCAATATGATATGTTGCTCCCCCTTAGTCAATGCTTTACTCTTTCGTTTGATATAACGTTTAAGCACAATTGTCCTTTCCTTAGTGATTACAAATCACTTGTTTATTCCATATATTTCTCCCCTTTTTGTCACAAAATGACAAAGGATCGAGCAAATAAAGGTCAAACCGAAAGGATCTTACAAATCTAAAAGAATTGTACAACCTATAAGAGTTAAGCACAAAGGTTTCACATACCATTTTAGATAACCAATATCAAAACCGAAACTACAAGTAATTTGGTTTTAATATGTTATCAAGGAAACAATTGCCCGAAGCAATTTTCCCTAATAGTTTAACAAATTAACTAAGAAACTTAGTTCCCTTGCTTCGCTTATTTCGATAAGACCAAAATAAAGATCAGAATTAACTTTATTTTTCTCATCAAGCTCTAATTATTCAGACAATAACTTAGATATTACACTTTAGAAAAGACAAGTACTAGGTTAGTTGACTAGTATTTCTTGTCAAGGCATTCGATTAGACTTGAATAACCGAATCCTTTACTTTGATAAGTCTAACTAAGATCAAAATTAACTTAGTTTCTCTTATCCGGAATCGAATTGGACTAAACAAATGATCCCGTATTTTGTTAAGCCATAAACAATACATACAAACCAAATAAATTGACTTTCACAATTATTTCTCTTAACCAGAAGCAATTGAAACAAACATAGACATTAAAGCACAACAATTGCACCAAAATTTCGTTAAGCCAAAAACAATTGATACCAAACAATAAAGAAAAATATCAAACCAGTTTTTATTAACTGGAAACAATTGAATCACACACGCACACACATCCATACATACATACATAATGGAATAAACATCAATTGTACCGAATTTTGTTAAGCAAAAGTAAAATATATGCAATAAAATCATGCTTTTCTTTAACAGGAAAATGATTAACTAACAAATTTGTTACCTCATATTCTGCATCCTCTTCTGCCCAGAAAGATATATCATTAAGCGCAAGTTCAAGTTAGAACTCTCCCCCATTATGTTGTCATCCTCTCGCAAAAACAAAATAACAACAACAAAGAGCAACCTTTACCAGAGAAAGGTTGAATCGGTTTTAAATAATGCGTGCCAATAGCAAAAGTTAAAAAACTGAATCATAAGGTACTAATGTACCTTAACAATTCCAATAAACTTTCTTAGATTTTCAAAGGTTGCCCTATCTAATGGCTTAGTGAGAATATCAACTAGTTGACGTTCAGAGGGAACATATTCTAGTTTGATAATTCCATTCTCATACAATTCTCGAATAAAGTGGTATCTAATATCTATGTGTTTAGTACGAGAATGATCCACAGGGTTTTCTGTTAGACGAATAGCACTTGAGTTATCACAAAGAATGCTCATAGTTGGAATGTTTATGCCATAGTCATTGAGTGTTTGCTTCATCCATAGAAGTTGGGTACATCATGTACCAGCAGCAATGTATTCTGCTTCATAGGTTGATAAGGACTGTGAGTTATGTTTCTTGCTATGCCAGGCTACTAGGTTTTGACCAACATAGAAAAAACCACGATAGGTGCTTTTCCGATCTTCTACACACCCTGCCCAATCAGCATCTGAATAGGCAACAAGACTTTTGTTCGTATCCATAGAGTATGAAACCATAATCTAGAGTACCATTAACGTATCTTATGATTCGTTTTACAGTTTTTAGATGTGATTCTTTAGGGTTTTCTTGAAATCTAGCACAACATCCCACACTGAAGGCAATGTCCGGTCTTGTTGCAGTTAAGTATAACAAGCTCCCTATCATGGATCGATATATTTTTGATCAGCCGATTTTTCTCCTGGACTTGACTGAAGTTTTCCAGTAGTTGGCATTGGTGTTGCCATAGGTGTTGCACCTCTTAGCTCAAATTTTTCAACCAAATTTCTTGCATATTTTTCTTGGGAAAGAAACATATTTTCCTTTTGTTGTTGTATTTGCAAACCAAGAAAATATGATAATTCTCCAACATTACATTTCGAATTCGCCACTCATAAGATTTAGGAATTCATCTGTTAGAGATTTTGAAGTGGATCCATAGATGATATCATCTACATAAATTTGTGCTACATGAATATTCTTTACACTCCATTTGGTGAAAAGTGTCTTATCAGCACCACCTCTAGAAAACCCTTTTTGAAGTAAAAAGGATGTTAACTTATCATACCAAGCTCTCGGAGCTTGCTTTAGGCCATATAGTTCCTTTTTGAGTTTAAGGACATGATCTGGAAATAATGGATCTTCAAATCCTTTGGGTTGAGCAACAAAAACTTTTTCTTTTAAATCCCCATTAAGAAATGCAGATTTAATATCCATTTGAAAAAGTTTTATCTTAAGATTATATGCATAAGTAAGTAAAAAGTCTTATTGATTCCAAAGGAGCAACATGAGGAAACATTTCATCAAAGTCAATACCTTAAATTTGCGAATATCCTTGGGCAACGAGTCTGGCTTTGTTTCGGACAATTGTTCCCAATTCGTCTGATTTGTTCTTGAAAATCCATTTTGTTCCGACAATATTTACACCTTCCGGTTTAGGAACTCGCTCCCATACTCCTTGTCTCTCGAATTGGTTAAGTTCCTCATGCATTGAGCTAACCCAAGCAGGATCACTGAGAGATTCCTCAACATTTTTTGGTTTTATTGAGGATAGAAAGCAAGTGTAGTGACAGACATTCTGGAGTTCCCTTCGAGTCATAACTCTAGCTGTTAGAGCATAACTCGGTTGAACCCACCAAGCGTTGGTACTTCAAGTTTGGTTGTCATATTTTAGTGAACCAAAACTCATTTAAAGAGTCTCTTGATTATGTACTAGAGTCAACTTCGTATAGGTTAGCTTGAAAGTATTAGGATATGAGACATTACAAGTATTACGTGAAGACTTGAAGAAGTAAGGAGCTACAACGACGATATCATCCTTCCACTTGAGGTTAGTAATATTTGACTTGAACTGTTTCATTCCCTAACGTATCTTTCAATTCGCGCATATTGAAAACAAAACTGCGAAGCTATGAATGATTATACTCTAGTTAGACGTAGTATTAAGGAATACAATACGAAGTATAACGCTTATCTTTTGAACTTCGTATATAAGACATCGACATAATCGTTTGAATTCTATTGTGATTATGTATTGGTATGAGGTGAAGATTTCATCCTAGGAAACAATGTTTTACAATCGTTTAAAGGAAGTAAATTCATGAACTTGTTTTGTGAATCGAAAGGGAAATCGCTAGGCTTATTGTTATTGTTATTCACTGCATATATTTTGAACTACCAATATGTGTGATTAGTATAACCGATCATGACTTGTTTATGTTCTTGGTAAAACTATTCACAAGGCCTGACTTTTGTATTGGTATGACTTTTATTAGTGAAACCGATCTTAAGTAATTACCTGAGATGGTATGATCGATTTGTTGTAATTGGTATGACCAACTCTAGGCAAAGGGGAACCGATCCTAGTAAGAGGCGCAACTGATCACAAGAGGGGAATCGATCCTTGTAAGAGGTGCAACAAGTTTCTAGATATTGGGAACCAATCATATGAACATGTGCAACACGTTTTTAGATATTGGGAATGTAGGATCAGAATATCGCAACACCAATACCTCTGCGAAATCCATAAACATAGCGAAGGCGTCGCAGACGAGTAAAATAAGTGACGCAATGGATGACGATAGCCAGAACACGAGAAAGGTGTGAAGACTTAGCGAGAACTAGGAGTGTCGCGAGATTATGCATTTGTACACTTGCGACACTTCGCAAGTCATTCCCGAAATAAAGGACAGACTTAGCTGTCATCCATTATGTAACACCCTATATAAAGAGCCGAATGTGCCTATTGAAGGGGGATCTTTTTCCGAGTGTTGAGCAAGTCATTAAGAGAGAGAAAGTTTATAGAGATAGTATTTTTTCTAGCTCTTTTCCATTTTATCTTGTAAACATTCAAGAAATTATTCAACAAAAATTATAATTGTTCATCTTCAATGGATTGATTGTGTGGATTCTTGTGAGGGGTGTAGTGTAGGATTTCCTGCAACTACATATTGGTGCTAGAAACAGGGACAGAGTAAGGATTGACATCGTGATTTGAAAGAATTTGGAGTAATAGGGAAGGAATTTCATATAATTTTCAAAAATTTATTAAAATTGAGAAATGGCTAGAAGAAGACATGCATCCGAACAACCAACAACTGTTAGAAGGAGCAGGAGACTTGCTGGAGAAGGGAGAAATGAAATGGGGGAATCCTCAAGAATGAACACAAGAAATAATGAAGAAAATCAAATTCAATCACCAATTCAACCAGTACCGAATAAAACTGTGGATTATGATAGAGTAAGCGCATACTTGGAGATCAGACTCTGTGGACGAAAGGGGAGAAGAACAACAATTGATAAACAATGGACAAGAGGTGAGAGACCGAGAAGTGATTTGGGAAATAATTCATGGAAATGAAGAGGTCGCAGCATTAGAGACATTGAGACAAACAATACATGAAGAAAGGCGATTAGAAGCAGAGGAACGTGCAAATTTGACAAGGCAAAATCATGAGTTGAGGATGGAAAATATGAGATTACAAAACAGAAGGTCGAGAAGCACTACAAGGTCAAGCTCAAGATCAGTTAGAGAGGAAAGAAGGAGAACTTTACCTATAGAAAATGCTAATGAATAAAATCGAGAGGAAGTGCAAAATCCAGGCGAAGAACGTTGCGAAAGAATAGAAATAATGGAAGATCGTTATATCCCACGTCCCGAGACTCTTCAAAATGGGCAAAATGATGAAAATCAAGGAAATAGGCAGCGTCAGGGCGGAATAATTTAGGTGATGAGGAAAATTGGGAAGAAGGAAGAAGAAAATTGCATGGGAGAGAAGCACAGAGGAAGCAAAAAGAAATTGAAGATGAAATTGAAAGACACTATGTTGAGCAAGCACGTCTAGCTTGCGAAAGAGAAAGGTTGAGAACAGAAATGGAAGAACAGGAGTTACAAGAGGAAATTCGCTAGAATAATCATGATAATAGAGAAAGAAGGAGAGAACAAAATCGCAACAATGGTAATATCAATGAAGAGTATGAAAGAGTGCAAAGGAAAATCGAAAGGCAGCAAAGAAGAGAAAATGATAGATATAACGGTGTGCGAATTAATGAGAGGAATGAAAGAGAAGATCGCATAGAAAGACGAGAAGAGAATGATGGACAAGAGAGTCAAAACAGACATGAACGCAGAAGAAGAGAGGAGGAGTTAAAAAGACCAATGGAGCCAAATTCTAGTGTAAATGAACAAATTCTGAGAGAATTGGCGGAAATGAGAGGAATTTTAAATAATAAAAGGGGAGGAGGTAAGAGACAATTGGATGAAGCCATAGAAGAAGCTGCGAAGACTCCATTCACACAAGAAGTACAATTAGGAGGAATACCTCCAAAGTGCAACTTACCTACGTTAACCAGCATTTTCGATGGAACAACTTGTGCAATACAACATATCAAAGCTTATGTGAGATGTATGTTACAACGGGAGAACCATGATGCTATATTGTGCAAATATTTTACATCAAGTTTGACAGGAGAAGATTTGAAATGGTTTGAAGGATTACCGAGGAATACAATAACATCTTTCAATCATTTGCAGGCTATATTTTTAGGGGCATACATTAGTAATAACTCCTCGCGACATGGTATTGAAGATGTATTTGGGTTAAAACAAAGGGTTGGTGAAAGCTTGAAGCATCTAACCGTGAGATGGAAGACAATGTGCAGTGATATGGCTGGTCGTGTGGATGAGAGATATCTCATTTTATCATTCATTAATGCTATGTTCGCAACTAATCCGCTATATATTTAAATTTTTAGAATCAAGAATACAATCACAATGACTGAGTTGCGAGAACTTCAAGAGGAGTACATTGCTCTAGAGGAAAAACAAAATGAGATGGAATCATACCCCGTTGCGAACACAAGTTCAAAAGTTGCAAATGCAAGCTTGTTACCTAAACTAATAAACACAGTGGCGAGCACCTCGTAGAGTCAACAAGAAATGATAAAGGATGATGGTCAACGAAAGTTGGTAGATATGGGGAGTCGTGATCAGGAGGAATTTGAGAGAGAGAGAAACTTCTATAACCGTGGAGGAAATAACAAAATTCAAAGACTTGTCTTCGCAAGAAACTTATGGAAGTCAGAGGCAGATTTATCATAGAGGACAGCGAAGTCACAGGGTAGTCTGGGAAGAAATCAAGATGCCACCACTGAATGCCAGTGTGGAGAAAATATGGGAAGCTATAATCTTAATGGAAAATATACCTGCACCATGGAACATGGGAAGTGAGCCACCTCCGAGTGACAGAAGTCATGAATTTTGTTCTTATCACCATTTTCATGGACACTCCACAAACGATTGTAGAAATGTAAAAAGAATCATCCTCAGAATGATAGACCAAGGGAAACTAAATAAATTTCTAAAAAATCAACCTCAATCCCAACCATTACCACCACCGCCAGAAATTCACAGAGCAAACACAACAAAAGGAGGAGAAACGTTTGTGATAGAAGTTGGAGCGAAAGCCAAGAATTTGTCTTGCAACTCTATTGTACATTCGCACAGGATAATAGAAGATTTTCATGATAGTGTTATCAGTAGGGTTTTCGCAAGAGATGCTGATAATAAAGAAATAATGAACATCGCGAAGACATCGCCACTAAAGCAATGGCAAAAGCATATTATTTCTTTTACCATGTAAGAAATACCCGAGGGTGGAGAGATGCATGACAACCCATTAGTGGTAAGATTGGAGATTAACCCAAAACCGTCGATGATGAAGATGATGAGGCGAGAAAATTCATGGGCAATCAATAGAATCTTAATCGACACTTGGAAGCTCAGTAAATATCCTTTTTTATCATACTTACAAGACTATGGGAGGAAAGGACGAAGATCTAATACCTTCAACTTATAAGATCTATGGTTTCAACGGATCGCCAACAAGCCTAAAGGAGAAGCTCATATGCGAATACCACCGAAAGGATTATCAATCGAAATTTTGTTCTCGCATAGTCGATGTGGAATCTCCCTATAACGCATTGATTGGGCGACCTTGGTTACATGAGATTCTGGGTGTAGCATCGACTTATCACCAGCGCATCGAATTTCCTCATCCCACTGGTGTCGGAGTCAAAAAGAGATTGGGTTGAGGGACAGAAGTGCTATGAAGTTGATGTGGAGTCTTGCGAGAAAAGAGCTGCTCAGAAGAAGAACTGGAAGCAAAACATCAAAAATGAACAAAGAAGGGAAAGACTAATGGTGGACGCAATAGACGTGAGAGAAGAAAGTACGTTGCGAAACCAATGCCTGAAGGAAGTTGGAAATTGCGATGATTTCGCAAAAGGGAAGGCAGTATTAGGAAATTTGAATAATGAAGAAGCAGAGAGCAACATAAGTAAGAAGCGAAAGGAGTGAATGATTGATTATAGACTTGCAAAGGTTAAAAATAATAAAAAAAAAAAATCTTTTAACTTTTGAGTGATAAAAACAGGTTGAAGATGCAAAGACTGTGATAATCGAAAAAAGAATACGTGAAGCTTTCGCAGGAATTTGAATGATAAAGACAGGTTGAAGATGCAAAGACTATGATAATCGAAAAAAGAATATGTGAAATTCTCGCAAAAATGATGACAAGAAATAATCTAAAATCAATGAAATATCAAAATGGGACGAACCTGCTATGGCGTACACCCTAGTTCGCGAATCCAAATTTCGTAAGAGGCAAATGTAAGACCTAAAGTACGTCATAAAAGGGGGTATCTATTAACATGGCTCAGGGAAAAGGTTACACCGCCCCTGGAACCTGAGTCATGGAGATTTGGGGTCAATAAATCCCATCCAGGAGAGATACCTTGGATTTCCAACTATATATAAATAAGGTTATACCCTGGTTGGACGACCGAGGGTCTCTTCTAAGGAGTCAACGTATGATCAAGGCGCCGAGGTACACGGTTGAGCCAAGAGTGCCTGGGGCATTTGAAATGTCTCGGCCATTCTTGGCAAGTCTTGGCATATGTTGCACTCGGCCCGAAGAAAACTCCACTTAGGGTGCAGTCTTGTAACCATAAACCATATAGGTATAAGGGATAAGAGGTCACAAAAACAACCGGTTGTTGTTAAGACCGGATGGGAGGAGCTAGTCTTGTATGGCCTATGTACGCCTCCTTGAAGGGGCAACCAGGGAGATGATAAGGGCGGCACCCTCCATTAGGGAGCTGATAAGTGTCTTAAGACGCAAATGTCATGAGGATTTATCTTCGCAAGAAAATTTAGGCTTGTCATATTTGTGCGATGATCCTGAAGAGGCAATAATACAAAAGACAAAGATAAGACGAGATCAAGGGTCAGTACATGAAAGTGTAAGGACGTCCTGCGATTTCGTCGTAAGACGGCAATGTCATGGGGCCTATTTTCGCAAGAAAATTTAGGCCTGTCATATTGTCGCAATAAAATTATCCTGCAGAGGCAACAATACTAAGAAATGATAAGGCAAGATCAATGGGTTTTTGCATGAAAGTGTAAAGACGTCCTGCGATTTTGTCGCAATGACAAGAGGTGGCGCAATAAGACCTTTAACTAGGAAGGCAAAAAAAAAAAATGATGAGATCTTGAAAACAACCAAGAAACATTCTCTCGCGAGAATTCAGCAGCAACAGTTGCGGGACTGAGGCATGTTATCATCTAAAGGTTATTTGTTTAATCTTTCATTTGAAAACAAATAACAGAGGCAAGTATGGGAATGAAAAGATTGAGAATATGTTATTTATTTTCATATGATAGATTTACGCACTCACAATATATTGATTAACTATATTGCAAAAAAAGAATTGCTTTTTTTAACATGTGCATAAAGGGACAACAAAAGTAGAATTTGTATTTGGAGATCCAAAAACTTACAATAAGAGATTATAAAAATGGAAGATTAAAAGGATAAATGTACGAGATGTTACAAAAAAGAGAAAGAAGAAAATGGAGCTATTTATTGTATGATTCTTCTTCTTCATCGATCCTTCTACTTCATTATCTTCATCAGATTCCTCTTCGCTAGCATCGCTATCAGAGATATCCAAAGAAGGCATGTTCTCAGGAACTTCGTCAAGAAGACAAGGGTATGAAGAATGAGGGATACTATTGTCATCGCAGACTGTCTTAATAGTTTCATTGCGAAAGAGAACAACATCATTTTTGAAGTTCGCCACGGTAATTTGTAGTTGCTTCTTCAACTTGGAATACTTGTCATTGCGAAGAGAAAAGTCCTTTGCAAGTTGTTCTTTTTCGGATTCAAGTTCTTCAATTCTTTTCTGAAATCTCTTCTCAGCCTCTGCGAATGTAGAGCAATGAATCAGCAACTTGATGACAACTTCATATATAATAAAAAATTAAGTAAAGAAGAATAATCAACAACCTTCTCTATCAGAAATCATATCCCTAATCAAGGCTATGTGCTCAACTTGAAGGCTAACATTAACACCTAAATTATTTCTGGCGTCATCTAGAATTTTCGCAGCCCAAGCGAACTCATCGTCACTGTTTATGAAGAAGGGAACAAAGTTGATTCTCTCTTTCGCTAAGAATAGTATTTTGCCGAATGGATTCATCCCGCTCAACTTGAACTTCAAGAAGAATTTTTTGAAATTTTGCTAATGCTTGGGCACCTTGGTTAGCAATGCGATCTTTGTCATCTATAAGATCACTAACCTTCTTCCTTAAAATACTAATTTTCTCTTGGGAACTAAGGTGTAGGTGTTTAAGTTGGTTGGCTAAACTTAAACTAGATCTATGATCAGCTTCTAAGAGACGGAATTTGGATTGAAGTTCATTTAGAGAAAGATGTTTGATTCTGTCATTTGAAAAGCTATTTAAAGAATCATTGAGATGGGCAAGAAGAGCATCGTTATCCATAGACTCGGGAAATGTGTGAAGAAGAATGGCTTCATCGAAAGGTTATAAACATCTGCGAAAATGATAAGTCGATAAACAAAAATAAAATGAGAATAAAAGCAAGAAAAAGAGAAGAATTTTATACCATAAAGTTGTTGATTAGCATTTTGAAGGCTAGATATCTTGTCCTTCTGAGAAGAAGACTCAACTTCCAATTGTTTGGTCTTTTCACGAAGAGTAGCAGTTTCATTTTCAAATTCTTTATCTCTCTTGCGAAGAGAAATGAATTTCTTGACTTCCAATTCTTCATTCTTCTTCTTAAGTTAAAGGTTTTTCTTCTCAAGACTGTTGCGCCTTTTCTCGAGATCTGAGGCAACAACAAAGGAAGCTCTCCCAGACAATAAAGGAAAATAAAGAAATCGTCAAGACAAGGTTTATAATTGAAATCATGCAGAAATAAGGAAATATAGACATACCAAAGCACTAAGTGCGTTTAGGAAACTGGGAGTTACTGCTCTGGAAACTCCACGAAAAGAATCACCATCCTCTAGTAAGGAAGCATCGCAGATATTTGCGAGAGGCAGAAAAATGATCATCTCCAATTCCTTGCATAGAATCAGAGAAAACATTGGATAGTTACGCCATAGCAGATTCAACTGGATGATTCTCCTTCGAAAGAGAGGTGTCAACATCATCATTATCTTCATCATAGCTCTCACTGGATTGAAGACTGGAGCGAGAAGAAGAATGGAGCTTCCGTTTTTTAGAAGGTGGATCATCAGATTTCTTCTTGCGAAAAATTTTTTTACTCTTGCCTTTAGCTTTCGCAGCTTCAGAAATATCCTCTTCTTCAACAACTTCAACGCCCACCTTCGCACACGAATGAAGATAAGAAACAGAGGCAACAATATTGTTGAAAATAAAGAAGAAAAGTTTTCTTACTTCATCCGTGATCGTCTGGAGAATTGCCAGAGTACTTGCCTTAGGATTTCTCTCGTAACTTTTTCTCAATTTAACAATCTGAAAATTTCGCAAGATTAGTAGATGTAAAAAGAAGTAATAATTACAAACTGAGCGAAATTCGGGAAGCACACCTCTTTAGCTTTCTCGGGCCAGTTAAATACCCAAGGTTGATAGTTGGCGAGGCTCGCAGGGAGTACATTCGAACCTGAAATATAAGGTCCATTCAAGAATAGCGGAAAGATACACCATTTTTCGTCTTTAGAATGGCGAGGAACATTGTTCTTGCCAAAATGCCAATCGATATCCTGCATAAGTACTTTGTCGCTGGGGATATTTTCTCTTCTTTTCAAACGTGCACCCCAAATGAAGTTCTATCGTTCTTCATGTTTATTACTTCATAATTCTCAAAGAAACTCTCTACTGAATATTTCTCAGGAAATATCTCTAAATATACAAATTTAGGATCTCTGACTGCATTAGAATAGAGAGACCCCTTACCAGCGCCACGGTTGGCGAACTCAAGCATTAAGCGGATACAATCTCCACTTAATTGGTAAACAGCTCGCGAGAATTTTTCATGAGCAATAATTTCATAAAACAAAGGAAGTTCAGGGTTGTAGAGAGGAATGGGAAGGCCGGCGAGAATCTGACCTAGCGAGATTATGATCTTTTGATTATCACAACAGTGATCAGTAAATAATTTGGCGGAGAGAATAGATGAAGATTCTTGATGGGGAATAATGGATAATGTGAAACCTTTCTCTTGTAAATCCTTTTGAGCCTCTCCCAAGAGAACTTCATATCTACGACCAGGTGGAGCCATTTTCATAGTATGGGAATGATTAAGGAGTTGAAGATCAAAGGAAAAAAGAATATTTACAGTAGCAGAAGCGGAAGTTACGGAGGATAATTGAAGAAGAATTGCAGAGAGAAAGTAAAAAAGAAGAAGAGGAGGATGAGAAAACTATATATAGAGAAGAATTCTCGAGAAGATAAACGCATTTAATGCGAGAAGAGACATGAATGGTTGAGAAGTAACGGTTGAAAGGGACGTGTCAAAAAATGGGTGGAAGAAGAGACACGTATTATAGATTTTGTGTAAAAGTATGAAGTCAAATCGTCAAAACAGATAAGGATGAACGGTTGCGGTAGTTTGAAAATAATAATTCTCATGACATTCTCTCCTTCGCAGAGAAGACATGAGAAGAGGCAATATGTAGGATCAGAATATCGCAACACCAATACCTCTGCGAAATCCATAAACGTTACATAGCGAAGGCGTCACAGACGAGTAAAATAAGTGACGCAATGGATGACGACAGCCAGAACACGAGAAAGGTGTGAAGACTTAGCGAGAACTAGGAGTGTCGCGAGATTATGCATTTGTACACTTGCGACACTTCGCAAGTCATTCCCGAAAATAAAGGACAGCTTAGCTGTCATCCATTATGTAACACCCTATATAAAGAGCCGAACAAGCCTATTGAAGGGGGATCTTTTTCCGAGTGTTGAGCAAGTCATTAAGAGAGAGAAAGTTTATAGAGATAGTATTTTTTTCTAGCTCTTTTCCATTTTATCTTGTAAACATTCAAGAAATTAATCAACAAAAATTATAATTGTTCATCTTCAATGGATTGATTGTGTGGATTCTTGTGAGGGGTGTAGTGTAGGATTTCCTGCAACTACAGGGAACCGATCCTATGGACATGTGCAACAAATACAAGTTAGATACCATATATATGTGGGAACCGATCCTAGTACCTAGTCAACCGAATTTTGGAAAGCTAGTGTGACTAATTCCAGTACCCACATGGAGGTAAAACCGAAACTTGTTTTGGTAGAACCGTGAAACCCATGTTTGGTGATTTGATAGGATAATCAATCACATAGTTCTTGGAAGTCAGATGAACCAATTATAAACTTATTTGGAAGTGTGGCAAATCGATTCCAAGATAGTAAATATGAAAGATGATTTACTAAGTTAAGATGTCGACATACTTTGAACATGTGCAGTAACGCTTATCTTTTATTGTTCAAAGATATTCTTAATAGCTAAAGGAAAATCTCGGATCGAAAATAAATTGAGAATCTTTTAATTAAGGTTTTTAATTTTATTTTTGAAAAATGAAAATTAGTAATGTGCATTTACTAGTTGGAGATTTTCTAAGAGATTTTCGGTCATTATTTGGACAAAACATTTCCAGGAATTATGGAAACCGAATTTGGAAATATATTGCATATCTTGAGAATATTTTCGGTTTTGGAAATTCCTTGGTGTCCAAACTTCCTTGGTCTATAAATATCAAAGTTTGCATTTCGAGCAAACTAATCCTAAGAGCCATCAAAACTACCTAGTTGTGTTGTTACTGGTGGATCCGCCTATTCGGAGAGGAAAGTAACCTAATTAGGCGAAATCTCTTACGGCCACTCGGTTTAAAGACTTCTTTGGGATTGAGAAGCTCTATTAGTACCGTTGGTGGGAAACTAGATAATTGAGGTTTATTATTAGTTTTCGATTGATTTGATTGACTAACGGCTGTTGAACTTTGATTGCACCTAGTTTGTTTATGATTGAGAATCTTCTCTTCTGATATAAGATTCACTCAAACTAGTGTTGATGGTGGTTTTTAGTTCAGGGCCAAAATTGTAAAACCCTGTATTTAATGCGCAATCATTCTACAAAGAAGATTGAGCCATTTAAAAGTGATGAGTGCCCAAGCCTCTTTACTTACATATGTATTGAGCAATTCAATATATTTGGATATATAAAATTCACTCAGAATGGTGCATATAGCAATGATCCCAAATATTCTATGAATTTTATTCTCCACCGGCATTATTCACTAATGCATGACATGCCTAGTATTTTCCTATGCTATGTTCCCAGCCGAACTCTCAATATTGGCATGACATGACGATTAATGTTCACTCGCAGCGGGGTAGCATGAATCTCCCGAAATGTTAGTATTGATACCTGCATGAAAACACTAACGTAGGCTACACCACTCTATGATAAAGAGATCAACGTGTTTACACACGCGTTTAAATTCGTTAAGGAAAATCTAGACTGTCCATATCAGTCTTAAAAAACGATCACAACCACACGATTTGGCCACATAATTCAACAGGCCTATCCTACTCCTCGCGGAACTATGCGACCATCATGATGACCACCGGCGGGCCCACTAACATCCTGACCGATCGGATTTCATCTAGCACACCCGCAATGCCTTTGAACGCTAACCCTAACATGAGTGATCGCGTTGTTGAAAGATGAGCTCAAACGAGCTAAGATCGGCAAAAACGGTCTCAAAAACATCACGACCGCCCAACTTTGCTAGCCTAGTTGGACGGCCTAGATCTTCCCTCGAATAATCAAAAGGGTACTAACGTGTTCACCGGCGACCCAACTACATTCTTGGTCAATCGACTTGCCCACGACAAACCAGAAACGTGTTGAATCGCTCGCCCAAAGAAGGGTGATCGCGCGATCTTTAAAACCCTAAAATTAAGTCAACGGCGTTATGCAACTGCCGCAAATCGATCGTGTCCATCCATCTTCGCCAGCTTGGTCTAACAGCTTGGATCGGATTATAGATGGACAACAACGTGGCACCGTGATCACCGACTACCCCTCTTCCATGAAGAGCGATCATCCAAGCCATGGCTTGCTCATATGGCCTTCGAATGATCACCCAAAAGAGGATGGTCGCGCTGCTTGCATAATCCAATGGCAGTACACAACTGCCGCAAATCATCTCGTCCATCCAATTTCGTTAACCTAGTTGGATGGTTTAGATTTATTTTAGGAGGCCAACAGGGTAACGCTGTGATTATCGACCACCCTTCCTCCACAGGGAGCGATCGACCAAGTGGAAGCTCACCCATAGGGTTCTCAAACAATCGCCCAAAGGTGGCCGGTCATGCTACCCTTTTAAGACGTTCAATTCACGACTAATTTGAACGAACTCTAAAACAACGATGTTTCCTGCACATCGATTATTTTCAGCTGCTTGTTTAAAAGCGATGCTTTATATACATCGATTATAAGCGATGTTTTATAAATATCAATTTCGCAAATAATTTTATTATTTGACCTAAAAGCATTATGTGCTGCTTTTGGCTGCGAGTCTCACGACTTCACCCATTTACTCGAGACATCAAACGTGTCACAAACTGGGGGATGCTCACTGGGGTATTGGTCTGGCGGTTTACAGCGTGCGGCGTGCAACGCGCCCATTACGAGAAAGTGTCAGGAAAGGACGGACGGTTAACAACAATGGGAGTAGTGTGTGAAAGTGTGCCCAATTTTCCCTAAGATCAACCCTTCTCCTTCACCTTGTGACCGAATTGAATCTGGAACGACCATTTCTTGGTTTAGGACAGAGTCTTACAGATTGATCTCTCAAATTTAAAAGTACTCCCGTGCAGTGCATTTGTTTAGGGTTTGAATTCGTTTCTCATCAACACACCCAAAGTTACCAAAAACCAAAGAATCAGTTTTTACTCCAAAACAACTGGCGACCACAATGGGAGATTAATCTCTCGGTTGCAAATTCAGCTTCTCAATTTTCATTCCAGTTTTCTCAATTTAAAAAAGGTGGATCTTAAATATAATTCAATCATTAAACT
The DNA here is from genome assembly GCA_023531295.1 of Papaver armeniacum. Classification (NCBI taxonomy): domain Eukaryota; kingdom Viridiplantae; phylum Streptophyta; class Magnoliopsida; order Ranunculales; family Papaveraceae; genus Papaver; species Papaver armeniacum. The sequence goes on from JAJJWW010015197.1 coordinate 47,994, forward strand.
CAATCAATGTTCAACAACCAATTTCAATTCTGGTGTTCCGTTTGTTAAGAAGCTTCACAAAATTATTTTTCAAGCAATATGCTACTAGGAATGCCTTGGATAGCCGAGCACCAGTAAATCTCCCAGATGAAAGGACCAGAAAGCCTCGTGGAGATACAAGAAGACGTGACTACTACTTAGAGGGGCACAATGGCTTCTCTCGAGATCCGGATGGAACAACCACCTTTTCTGCAACACCATAAGTGTTATATGGAGCAAGCCGGAAACTCCTCAAAGTTATCACTGATATTAATGTCACCAGGGTCCACACCCGAAGTGATAAAGGGAAGATTCGCATAGTCGTTGTTTTAATATAGAGATAGTCGACAACAAATCTCAACATCAGTGGAGTCCCAGAAAGGCACCTGCAGAGATCATGAAAGCAAAGACCATGGCGTAATTCTGGAATTCGTACATCTGCATCAACAATAGGAGAGCTTACGCACGCATGAAATTAGAGAGAAGTTGCTTCACCGAAAATAAAGAGGGGAAAAAAAGAATGTTCATGGCCGTGGTTATCCAAGGTAGGTGCTCGTAGCTGCTGCTCCTCCATGCCAAGATCCGCGGCCGTAGCCACCATCACTCCTCCCTGCCAAGATCCGTGGTCGTAGCCACCATCACTCCTCCCTGCCAAGATCCATGGATGTAGCCACCACTCATCCCTGTCAAGATTTATGCCCGTAGTCACCACTCCTCCCTGTCAAGGACCGTGACAGTAACCATCCAAGCTCCGGCCAACCTGTTTAATTTGTTCCCATGAAAACGCAGTCTCTTATGATCACAGTTGCTGCCAAGAACCGTTGTTGCTCGTTTTTTGATACCATCCAGAGCTTCCTCATAGCAACAACCACTACGAACAAAGGTAATCCGAACTTGTGCGTATTTTAGTTTTCCATGGAGGAAGTAACAAAGTCACCAGTACGGATGCAAGATGGTTATATCTTTATTATGGTCAACCCATCGACCATACAAGAAAGAACCACGTAAACCACACTTGGGGACTGAGGCTCAACATGGAATTGCTTCACTGTCAGTCAAGGACCTCTTCAACTCAAGAGAGACGGTCAACCAAGAAGCCATAACCGTGACAAGGTCACCACTTTTCAAAGATGTAGCGTGAGGGTATCGTCACCTCCCTGTCTGGAAGGCGCCTGATCAACAAGCAGTATTTGGCTCAGTGTTGTTAATGAAGAATCAAAGAGGAAAGTTGCGCCTCAGTAAGCCACACATACCAACCGCATCATGCCTGCCACATCACATACTCAAAACTCAGTACCGCCTACCCAAGGTCTGCACGAAGCTGCGCATCAACAACCACATCAGTTGGCAAAGTCGGATTTGGTATTTCTAGATTTCCAATTTCCTATGGAAGGGGTGCATGCGCTGCCAGATGTTTGGATACAGGTCTATCAAATGCGACTCTCGCCCATTGATTAACAAATGACGAATCCAAAATATCGCCGCTTTCGTCAATTCGTCAACCGCCTTACCAGCAAATGCAATGGAAGTACATCTTTCAGGAGAAAGTAGGCTCAGGATAATTACACCTAGGGACTGCCAGCACAGAATGCCTTCACGTCCATCAACTAGGTTATTTCTGATATCAACATCGTCACTGTCAAAGCTTTACGAGCCGCAGGAATTTCTCAACATGAAGACGTACACGGCATCAAAGACACCAAAAGTACGCCACAGAGATATTTTCACATATCCATCCACGCCATCGGATCTGAAGTGTAACTGGGGACTGCTCATCGCATCCCATTCCATACAACAATCCAAGATTGAGAAAATGGTTCAAAGGATGTTGCTTGGAACAAAATCCTTGAAGACTTGATAGCGGCACGTCGGCAACGGAACGCCTCTCAGCTCGTCTACTTCACTTAACGTCTCCGGAAGATTGTTCCCATACAAGCATCCCCAGCATATCATCATCGCAATCAGAAAGAACAAGATGACCAAAAGAAATCATCAAGCAGCCAGTACATGCTTCTTAGGGCAAGCGTCCTTCATACATTGAAGTGCAGCCTGCTTCAATGACGAAACAACCTCTCAATCACCATCTCATTGTGCCTAGATCCCGGAAAGAAGTTTCGCCATCTGTAATTTAATTTCATATTTTGGAAAATACCTTCACGGAATCAGGAAGCAGCGAGCTAGTACATGTGGTACTCCCAGATTGCAACTACTTCTACTTCTTCAAACGTGTCCAATCACGTCACACGCGCTATTAATTGGAGATAGAGCCTCCACACCTAACAAATACGGCTCTTGGATCTCATGTTCAAGGAAGCACAACACACGTGATATAACAAATGGAAGTTACAGGTTCATGGCCGAATCCTCAATTTTCATCATTGCATCCCCTACTTCAAGTTTTTGTTATTAGGGTTACTGTAGCGCCCCCTAAGCTAGCAGCTGACTAATCCAAGAGATTAACTAAATAAAGAGCCACTAAGAATCTAAATCATTTACTTAAACATTCAATTTAGAAATCTACTACAAAAACTTAACCCAAAACTAGCCCCGCTCAGAAATATATATATACAAGGATTCCTCTCGAATGATACATTATAATAGTCATTTGGTTTGCAAATAAATTATAAACACAAATAAATATAGCAGAAGCTATCCAACTAACGAACTCAATCTTTGAAGCTTTTGCTGTGCAACTCTGATCTGTCTCTGAAACTGAAAGTGGGAATGGGTGAGCACATCATCCCTAAAAGGGGTGCCCCGTAGGAATAACAACTAGCTTTCAAGTAAACATTAATATGATCCGAAGACAATGCATGCTTTATCGAAAAACGATAATACACAGAAAGACAAGTAAACATAATGTAGAAACTTCTTCACAGACATTCATAAATAACTGTAAACATCCATGTATGAGATGTGTGTTTCCGCACATGGGAAGAGTAATATTGATGCCAATTCCACACCGATTAGGTAATACTGCGGTGTATCACCCTAGCCATAGAATAAGATATAAAGGAAGATAATTTTGGACATGTAATATTGCGGTGTATCGCCCTAGCCATAGAATACTGGATATTGTGTCGGCACACATCTCATACCACAGAGCATACAAAGATATGCATGAATTTCACAACACCAAGATTGAATTGTAAAACAATAATGAATAAAAGAAAGTTCGTTATCGATTCCCACCTCTTTTGATTACAAGCCTCGCCTACCTCGAGATCCATGATCCACTGGTTCATCCTTTGAATCGATCGTTGTTAATATCTAACTGTTAATCATACAAGCACTCTAAGAAACTAGCCAAAATGGCTCATACAAGAATCATACAAATTTATCTAATGGTTCTAAGCCCATTTATGGTTCTACACTTTCTATTATCTATCTTTAGCATATCTAAGGTTTAATAATTCAATAAGGTTGGTTCTACAATCCAATAACTAAGTCTTATGAATATCCACAACTTTGTAGAAGGAGCCAAAGGCTAATTCGGACCATAAGGGGTCCAATTCATCTAATTAAGAAAGACTAATCCTAAACCCAAGTCCACTATACAAGCCCATTACACAAGGCCGGGTCCACTAGGGTCTACTAACGGTCTCTAACAGTCAACAGGGTCGATTAACAGTCAACGTCCAAGGTCTGGTCAAGTCCAGGGTAATCGAATCGGTCAAGGTTCACTGAGTCAACTCAGGTAACAAATCTGGATCACTGAGTCAGCACAGGATTGACTCAGATACCTAACTAGGCTGAAAGGCACAATGCCTAACCCTTGCACAGGTCAGAGCCATTGCTCAGGCTAAAGAACACTAAGGCACAATCATTGTGCAACACAACTCTTAACTATAATTCAAATAACAATACATTTATCTTAAACAAATTTCATAAATCAAATACAACTTCATTTACACCACCAACCTGATTTCACGCTTTAACCAAACTTCAATTCCATCACCCTGCAATTACAGTAGCAGCAGGCTTTCAAGGAGACTATCCAACTGATTCTACACATCAATTATATTCTATGTCTACTCTCCCAACTCAAGGTTCAACAATATTCTACATCAGCAAAGCTGCATACTCGAACATAATCTCTTCAAGCCCAATTGTTATAACGACAATGCAGATTCAGTCTATGCATCTTCAATACTAATTGTGATTCATACTTCTTTATCAATACAACATCAAGCTCATCTCACCTCTCTCAACAAACAACCATTCATTAATCTATAAGACCAAATCCCTTACTTAACTTCTACCTGCACTTCGAAACTTCCCTGAATTGCATCTGAAATCAAACCCACCACATTATCATCAATTCAAGTAACCCCCAACCATCAGCAAACGACAAGTATTTTCTAAACCTCTTGTTCAGTGTAATTCATCACACACATATACAATATCTACCATTTCCATGTCATATCATCAATTCCAACAATCCAGACATCCATTTGTGAAACCCATTTTAACAACCACACTTCATAACACTACAACCATATCAACTCAATTCATCTATAAACTGCAATTCTCATTTCGGCATCACTACAACCACCTGATATTCCAATACACATTCTCTTGCACCTGCAATCATTCTCATAACCACTTCTTTTTATTTCAACTCCACCAGCAGTTCATATCAACACAGCTACAATAATCCATATCAACTGCAATACCTAATTCTCAACCTAGTTCAAATACTCAATCAACAAACCCCCAACCTCTTCCCTGCATTTCATAACACTACAGCAACTACAACATTAGCATCAACTACATCTCATTACAGCATCACAGAATCACTATGCTTGGCTAATACCTTCATCATTTCATCCACTGTTTCGGCTCAACTTCACAAAGATAATATAACAAGATCCCATATCATTATCTAACTCAATCTCAACACAAACCCATGAAACAATCCACCAATTCATACTCAATTTCATACAATTAACTAAACATCATTTAAGAAACACTATTTTACCTCATTCGGAAATCTCTGAGTTGATTCAACCTTTGAGTTATCACAACAATATCTTCATCACTTTCTTAAACCAGGAACCAAACCCTAATCCTTCATCAGCTTCAATTCATAACTTCCAGAACCCTAATTCACTGATGCTTCATAAAACAACTCCATATTCTCAATTTAACCTCAACCATAACTCCAATTCGTTTAATACCGCAATACCCATCTCCAATCACCTTCCTAAAACATCAAATTCATCTTCAAAAGCTTCTCTGAGTTCATCATACAAACCCTAATTTCTTCACCCTTTCACTGTGAATCTAAAATTGACGAACAAATCTTCTTCTTTGTTAATAACAGTGAACACCCATCCTTAATTGATCGATTTCATTCTTAATTCCACGAAATTCTTTAATCAACCTTATCATCCCAAAACCATGACTTCTGATTTATTCTTTTATCTCGAGTTGAATCAACTACAGACAACCTCACAATCACCATCAACTAAACCATAGTCTTCTCCACCTTCTACTGACCATCAAACCTTCGTTTAATCTCTCACACGCTCGCAGAAGAGAAAGAACATGGGAAGTGGAAGAAACAGAGTGAAGAAAGAAAGAAGAAGAAGAGAAGAGAAGAAGAAAAGAGCAAGTGAACATCTTCTCTCGAGTCGACACGTTTTTGGTGATAAGGCCAGCGTCCCATGATAAAGACACTCACTCAATTGATACGGGCAGCCACTCGGTCTAGATGTAAATTCGCCCTATAACAAATCTGATGATATCTCCTTCATCTGATATCCGAATGACACGTTCGAGTAGTCCATTCTGCGTAACTTTTCGATATCTATCCGACGGTACTAATTTCGTATCTAGATCGTTGTTAGATTAATTTCTATTAATTAACGTTCGTGCTAGACTAATCGAGTTATTATCGGCTAATTCGACACTTGACCGGTCTAATAGCGTTGACGAGCTTGAGGGTCCTTACATTCTCCCCACCTTATTCATTTTCGTCCTCGAAAATCAAGCCATCCTTCTGGTCTTCAAAAACTCTCCCCACCTTATAGAATAACTCCATCTCTTGTCTAAGCGCAAGAACAAATGTGAAACAAAACACAACCTATATGGTTTTATATAACTAAAATTTGTGGCTCTAGGTTCAACGTTGATTTATTTCCTATCAAATAGGGAATCTAAGTTTCTTACACTAATTTATACAATGGAAACTATAAATTTTTTGTTTCTAAGCTTCTTACACTTTTTTCTATATTATAAAAATATCTGTCTCTAACTTTAAGGATGAACTCTATGAATCTTTCTAAGTAAGGTTGAAATGAAACTATCGGCTCTCTAAAAGAACTAAATCATACTTCTATGATTGGTCATCTATGAATGCAGTTGCCCTGTTAAGGTTGGCCAAGCCCAACAATGCCTCCCTACGAACAGAGAAAACACAACTTTCACTATTCCCCAGTGCTGGATTAACTAATTATTAATTTATTAAGATTAATTAGTCTATAAACTTTTATTGAAATTGGTGCAAGTCTTATAAAATTTACTTCGTAAAATATACATATAGTTCACATCATGTTAAACAATTTTACTTATAATCATCGAATTTATTTTATTTTATTTTTATTTATTATTGTTATATATTATTTATTTATTTTACCAATATAAGTAACCCCAATTCGATTTTTTTTTACGTCAATTTATGATATCTAATACTTTTAACTTCACTGTAATGCCATATATAAATTTTTCAAATATTATCTACTATAAATTTCCTACCAGCTTAATTACTCAAATAGCATTATTAGTTGTGGTATTATTCTCATTATTCTTAAGTTGCTAGTCCAGTTGGTACACTAAACCTTAATCTTGTAAATATAATTCTACTTTTACGTATAGATTGATATAACAGATTTTATTTATTCCGTTTAAATCCGATTACTATATCTTATTAAATATTGACGTTGGTAACTTAATACGATTTAAATTTTGAGTCTGCATAAAATTTTAATATGTCTTAATAGTCTTTAGATTTTGCTATTAATACGAAGTATTTTATTAATATACGAATCTATTTTCTTTCACGACTAATGTTGTTCTAAGCATTCAAATATTATTATTTCCGCTTCATGTGTATTTGTTTCATTTTGGAGATTTATTGGATCATTTGTTAGATTAAAATAATTTGGTACAAGATTACTAACAAGTTAATTCTTTTTATTTTATATATTATATCCTATCTTTCTTAAGTCTAACACCTAATAAGTATTATATTAACTATCTAGTTTAAACGCAAAACATATATTTCTAATTTGTCATTAGTCTAATTTACAAAATTTTAACCGTAGATAAGCATTATTATTTCCCATAGCTTTTTAATCATAATTATAATTTTTATCGTTATATATCTTTAATGAGATTTTAGTTAAACTAAGTTTAATATAATTACTAATTGATAAATGCTAACATTACTTTATTAAAATTATTATTACTCTTATTAAATTATTATCATCTACAATTAACAATTATTAATATTGATGGTTGAACTATTATTCTAACTACTCTTAAAAATATTATTAAGTCCCAAAATATTATTAACATTTATGTAATTAAAATTTGTTTACTCTTCATACAAGTCAATATGTTCAGTAAGTTCGTATGTGATTTACAAGATCTATCAGTAATACTAATCTCTGTTTTTATAGTATTAAATTGTCTACGTGTTCATACTTTTTAAATTAATTATTCTCAAATGCTTATTAGCTAAATTTGCTGGTGTACCCTATAATTTTTACTTCATTACATATACAAACAACCAAACAAGCAATTCAATCAATCAAATAAATCTTTTAATTATTGATAGCTTTTAGTGATTAAGATTTATCTCACAACCCAACCCAGTTCTAAACTAATCTAATTCACTAACTGGCACTGGCTAATCCTATTGTCACCCATATAAGATCTAATAGTGAGCTCTGATACCAACTTTGTAGCGCCCCCTAAGCTAGCAGCTGACTAATCCAAGAGATTAACTAAATAAAGAGGCACTAAGAATCTAAATCATTTACTTAAACATTCAATTTAGAAATCTACTACAAAAACTTAACCCAAAACTAGCCCCGCTCAGAAATATATATATACAAGGATTCCTCTCAAATGATACATATACAATAGTTATTTGGTTTGCAAATAAATTATAAACACAAATAAATATGGCAGAAGCTATCCAACTAACGAACTCAATCTTTGAAGCTTTTGCTGCGCAACTCTGATCTGTCTCTGAAACTGAAAGAGGGAATGGGTGAGCACATCATCCCTAAAAGGGGTGCCCCCTAGGAATAACAACTAGCTTTCAAGTAAACATTAATATGATCCGAAGACAATGCAGGCTTTATCGAAAAACGATAATACACAGAAAGACAAGTAAACATAATGTAGAAACTTCTTCACAGACATTCATAAATAACTGTAAACATCCATGTATGAGATGTGTGTTGCTGCACATGGGAAGAGTAATATTGATGCCAATTCCACACCGATTAGGTAATACTGCGGTGTATCACCCTAGACATAGAATAAGATATAAAGGAAGATAATTTTGGCCATGTAATATTGCGGTGTATCGCCCTAGCCATAGAATACTGGATATTGTGTCGGCACACATCTCATACCACACAGAGCATACAAAGATATGCATGAATTTCACAACACCAAGATTGAATTGTAAAACAATAATGACTACAAGAAAGTACGTTATTGATTCCTACCTCTTTTGATGACAAGCCTCGCCTACCTCGAGATCCACGATCCACTGGTTCATCCTTTGAATCGATCGTTGTTAATATCTAACTGTTAATCATACAAGCACTCTAAGAAACTAGCCAAAATGGCTCATACAAGAATCATACAAATTTATCTAATGGTTCTAAGCCCATTTATGGTTCTACACTTTCTATTATCTATCTTTAGCATATCTAAGGTTTAATAATTCAATAAGGTTGGTTCTAAAATCCAATAACTAAGTCTTATGAATATCCACAACTTTGTAGAAGGAGCCAAAGGCTAATTCGGACCATAAGGGGTCCAATTCATCTAATTAAGAAAGACTAATCCTAAACCCAAGTCCACTATACAAGCCCATTACACAAGGCCTGGTCCACTAGGGTCTACTAACGGTCTCTAACAGTCAACGGGGTCGATTAACGGTCAACGTCCAAGGTCTGGTCAAGTCGGGGGTAATCGAATCGGTCAAGGTTCTTGAGTCAACTCGGGTAACAAACTGGATCACTGAGTCAAGCACGGGATTGACTCGGTCAGTTGACTCAGATACCTAACTAGGATGAAAGGCACAATGCCTAACCCTTGCACAGGTCAGAGCCATTGCTCAGGCCAAAGAACACTAAGGCACAATCATTGTGCAACACAACTCTTAACTATAATTCAAATAACAATACATTTATCTTAAACAAATTTCATAAATTGTAGTTGCAGGAAATCCTACACTACACCCCTCACAAGAATCCACACAACTAAGTCATTGAAGATGAACAACTATGATTTTTATTGATTAATTCCTTGAATGTTTACAAGATAAAATAGAAAAGAGCTAAAGAAATTACAATCACTTCAAACTTTCTCTCTCTTAATGACTTGCCTCACACTCGAAAAAAGGATCCCTCTCAACAGTCCTGCTCGACTCCTTATATAGGGAATTATACTATGGATGACAGCTAAGCTGTCCTTTATTTTCGGGAATGACTTGCGAAATATCGCAGGCGTTCAAATATATAATCTCGCTAAGTCTTCACATCTTTCTCGTGTTTTGGCTGCCGTCATTCATTGCGTCATTTATATTACTCATTTGCGACACTTTCGCAATATCGTCGTTTATTGATCTCGCGAGGTATTGTTGTTGCGATATTCCGATCCTACATCTTGCCTCTTCTCATGTCTTCTCTGCGAAGAAGAGAATGTCATGAAAATTAGTATTTTTGAAATGCCGCAACGGTTCGTCTTTATCTGTTATGATCCCGTACTTTTACACAGAATTTATTACACATGTTTCTTCTTCCGCTATTTTCTTGACACGTCTCTTTCAACCGTTTTTTCTTGACCATTCACGTCTCCTCTCGCATTAAATGCATTTATCTTCTCGAGAATTCTTTTCTATATATAGTTTTCTCACCTTCCTCTTCTTCCTTTTTACTTTCTCTCTGCAAATCTTCTTCAATTCTTCTCCTCCGCAATTCACGTTCCTGCTACTGTAAATCTTCCTTTTCTTCTTTCTTTTGATCTTTAATTTTCTAATCATTCCCATATTCCGAGAATGGCTCCATCCGGCCGTAAATATGAAACTCTTTTGGGTGAGACTCAAAAGAATTTACAAGAGAAGGGTTTCACCTTGTCCACTATTCCCAATCAAGATTCTTCATCTATTCTTTCTGCAAAATTGTTTACTGATCATCATTGTGATGATCAGAAAATCATAATCTCGCTAGGTCAACTCCTCGCAGGTCTTCCCATTCCTCTCTACAATCCCGAACTGCCCTTGTTCTATGAAATTCTTGCTCATGAGACATTCTCGCGAGCTATTTACCAATTAAGTGGGGATTGCATCCGTTTAATGCTTGAGTTCGCCAATCGTGGCGCTGGTAAGGGTTCTCTGTATCCCGATAACGTCAAAGATCCTAAATTTGCCAACTTAGAGATAATTGCTGAAAAATATTAAGTAGAAATTTTTTTTGAAAATTATGAAGTGATAAATATGAAGAATGATAAATCTCGCTGGGGTGCCCATTTGAAAAGAAAAGAGAACATTCCCAGCGACAAGATACTCATGCTAGATATTGATTGGCACTCTGGCAAGAACAATGTTCCTCGCTACTCTAAAGACGACAAGTGGTATGTCTTTCCGCTATTTTTGGACGGACCTTACATTTCAGGTTCCAATATACTCCCTGCGAATCTCGCAAATTATCATCCTTGGGTATTTAATTGGCCCGAGAAAGCAAAAGAGGTATACTTCCTAACTTTTACTTATTTTACAATCTTTATTTCCTCTTATATCTAAGTTTGGGAATTTTTTAGATCACCAAATTGAGAAGAAGTTACGAAAGGAATCCAAAGGCGAGTACTTTGGCGATACTCCATTCAATCTCGGATGAAGTAAGAAATACTTTTCTCCTTTATTTTTAACAATATTGTTGCCTCTGTTTCTTATCTTTATTCGTGTGCGAAGGTTGGCGTTGAAGAAGGTGATATTTCTGAAATTGCGAAAGCTAAAGGAAAGAATAGAATTCCACTTCGCAAGAATAAATCTTCTGCTCCATCTTCTAAAAAATGGAAAATCCACTCCTCTTCTCACTCTGGTTCTCAATCCAGTGAGAACTCCGATGAAAATAATGATGATGTTGACACTTCTTTTGCGAAGGAGAATCATTCAGTTGAATCTGCAATGGCGCAACTATCTAGTGTTTTCTCTGATTCTATGCAAGGAATGGGAGATGATCGTTTTTCTGCCATTTGCGAAGCTCTCGCAAATATCTGCGATGCCCCTTTGCTAAAGGATAATGATTCTTTTCGTGGAGTTTCCAGAACAATGACTCCCAGTTTCTTAAATGCACTTAGTGCCTTGGTATGTTCATATTTCTTTATTTCTGCGTGATTTCAATTATAAATCTTATCTTAACGATTTCTTTATTTTCCTTTATAGTCTGGGAGAGCTTCCTTTGTTGTTGCCTCAGATCTCGACAAAAGGCGCAACAGTCTCGAAGAGAAAAACCTTCAGCTCAAGAATAAGAACAAAGAATTGGAGGCTGAAATTGTTTCTCTTCGCAAGAGAGATAAAGAACTTGGAAATGAAACTGCTGCTCTTCGTGAAAAATCAAACAATTGGAAGTTGAATCTTCTTCTCAGAAGGATAAAATATCTAGCCTTCAAAATGCTAATCAACAACTTTATGGTATAAAATTCTTCTCCTTTTCTTATTCTTATTTTGTCATTTACTTTTCTTTATCTGACTTATCATTTTCGCAGACATTTATAACCTTTCTGAAGAAGCTATTCTTCTTCACTCATTTCCCGAGCCTATGGATAACGATGCTCTTCTTGCCCATCTCAATAATTCTCTAAATAGCTTTTCAAATGACAAAATCCAACATCTTTCTTTGAACGAACTTCAATCCAGATTCCGTCTCTTAGAAGCAGATCATAGATCTAGCTTAAGTTTAGCCAACCAAATGAAGCACCTGCATCTTAGCTCCCAAGAGAAAATTAGTATTTTAAGGAAGAAAGTTAGCGATCTTATAGATGATAAAGATCGCATTGCTAATCAAGGCGCTCAAGCATTAGCAGAATTTCAAAAAGCTCTTCTTGAAGTTCAAATTGAGCGTGATGAATCTATTCGTCAAAATACTGTTCTTAGCGAAAGAGAGAATCAAATTCGTTCTCTTTTTCTTATAAATAATGACGATGAATTCGCTTGGGCTGCGAAAGTTCTAGATAATGCCAGAAATAACTTAGGTGTTAACGTTAGCCTTCACGCTGATCATACTGCCTTGGTTAAAGACATGATTTCTGACAGAGAAGGTTGTTAATGGTTCTTCTTTATTTTATCGCTTCTTTTTTGTGAAATTGATATTAAGTTACTAATCCATTATCATACGTTCGAGCAGGCGAGAATAGGTATCAAACAAGGATTGAAGAACTTGAATCGAAAAAGAACAACTTGCAAAGGACCTCTCTCTTTGCAACGACAAGTATTCCAAGTTGAAGAAGCAACTACAAACTATTGTAGCGAATTTCAATAATGATGTTGTCCGTTTTCGCAATCAAACTATTAAGACAGTTTGCGATGACCACAGTATTCCTCTTTCTTCATATCCTTGTCTTCTTGATGAGGTTCCTGAAAATATGCCTTCCTTGGATGTCTCTGATAGTGATGCTAGCGAAGAAGAGGAGTTCGATAAAGAGTCTGATGAAAAAGAAGAATGAACTGAGAGATAGCTCCATTTTCCTTTTTCTTTTCTTGTGATATTTGTACATTTATCCTTCTAGCCTTCCATTTTTGTAATCTATTACTGTAAATCTATCATATGAAAATAAATAACAAGTTTTTACTCTAATCATTCCCATACTTGCCTCTGTTATTTATTTTCACATGAGAGATTAAATCGATAATCTTTAAGTAATAATACTTCTTAGTTTCGCAACTGCTGTTGCTAACTCTTCACAAATAAATGAATAAATATAGTCATTTTCGCAAGCTTATTTGCTTACTCAATTTCTTGTGTGGTCTTATTTTGCCTTCCTAGTTAAAGGTCTTATTTTGCCACCCCTCATTGCGACAAAATCGCAGGACGTCTTTACATTTTCATGTAATGACCCATTGATCTTGCCTTATCATTTCTTTAGTATTGTTGCCTCTGCAGGATGTTTTTGTTGCGACAATATGACAGGCCTAAAAAATTCTCTTGAACTTAAAGCCCCATGACATTGTCGTCTTGCGACGAAATCGCAGGACGTCTTTACACTTTCATGTAAAGACCCATTGATCTCGTCTTAACCTCGCGTTAGTATTATTGCCTCTTCAGGATCATCGCACAAATATGACAAGCCTAAATTTTCTTGCGAAAATAGAGCCTCATGACATTTGCGTCTTAAGACACTTATCAGCTCCCTAATGGAGGGTGCCGCCCTTATCATCTCCCTGGTTGCCCCTTCAAGGAGGCGTACATCGGCCATACAAGACTAGCTCCTCCCATCCGGGACTTAACAACAACCGGTTGTTTTCGCAGCCTCTTATCCCTTATATCTATAGGGCTTATGGTTACGAGACTGCACCCTAAGTGGAGTTTTCTTCGGGCCGAAAAGCATGTGCCAAGACTTGCCAAGAATGGCCGAGGCACTTCAAATGCCCAGGCACTCTTGGCTCAACCGTGTACCTCGGCGCCTTGGTCATACACTGACTCCTTGGAAGAGACCCTCGGTCGTCCAACCAGGGTATAACCTTATATAGTTGGAAATCCAAGGTATCTCTCCCGGATGGGCTTTATTGACCCCAAATTTTCATGACTCAGGTTCCAGGGGCGGTGTAACCTTTTCCCTGAGCCATGTCAATAGATACCCCCTTATATGACGCACTTTAGGTCTTACATTTGCCTCTTGCGAAATATCATTCGCGAACTAGGGTGTACGCCATAAAGGTTCGTCCCATTCGTATATATCATTGATTTTTGATTATTTCTTCTCATTATTATGCGAAATTATCGCATAATTTTGCTTCATTGGTTGTGATCTTGCTGTAATTATTTAACCAAACTTTCGTCATATTCATGTATCGCGAGACTTTCGCGTACTCCTTCTTCAATCGTCATATTCTTTGTACTTTTGACATGTCTTTGTCACTCCAAACATTTTTTTTTTTACACAACTCTAAAATCAATTATTTATTTCTTACACTTCTTACTCCTGTTGCTCTCTGTTTCTTCATTCAAATTTCCTTATATTTCCTTCCCTTTTGCGAAACCATCGCAATTTCCAATCATCTCCAAGCATTGGTTTCGCAATATATCTTCATCTCTCACTTCTATTGTGTCCACCATCAGTCTTTCTCTTCTTTGTTCTTCTTTGATATTCCGCTTCCAGTTCTTGTTTTGAGCATCCCTTTCCTCGCAAGACTCCACATCAACTTCATAGCACTTTTGTCCCTCAGCCTATGACCTCGCTGCCCTCAAACTAGCGTTTAATGGAGGCATCTTGATTTCTTCCCATACTACCCTATGACCTCGCTGCCCTCTATGATAATTATGCCTCTGACCTCCATAGGTTTCTTGCGGCTGATCAAGCCTTTGAATTTTATTATTTCCGCCACGGTTGTAGAAATTTCTTTCTCTTTCAAATTCTTCCTGATCGCGACTTCCCATGGCTACCAACTTTTGCTGACCATCATCTGGTATCATCATTCCTTGTTGACGTTGCGAGGTACTCGCCACAGTGTTTATCAATTTAGGTAACAAACTTGCATTCGCAGCTCCTGAACTTGTATTCACGATAGGGTATGATTCCATCTCATTTTGCTTTTCCTCTAGAGCAATATACTCCTCCTGAAGCTCTCGCAACTCAGTCATTGTGATTGTATTCTTGACTCTAAAAATTTGAATATGTAACAGATTTGTCGCGAACATAGCATTAATGAATGATAAGATGAGATATCTCTCCTCCACACGACCAGCCATTTCGCTACACATTGTCTTCCATCTCACAGTTAAATGCTTCAAACTTTCACCAACCCTTTGTTTTAACCCAAATACATCTTCAATACCAGGTCGCGAGGAATTATTACTTATATATGCCCCTAAAAATATAGCCTGCAAGTGATTGAATGATGTTATTATATTCTTCGGTAGTCCTTCAAACCATTTCAAAGCTTCTCCTGTCAAACTTTATGCAAAATATTTGCACAATATAGCATCATGATTCTCCCATTGTAACATACATCTCATATAAGCTTTGATATGTTGTATCGCACAAGTTGTTCCATCGAAAATGATGGTTAATGTAGGTAAGTTGCACTTCGGTGGTATTCCTCCTAATTGTATCTCTTGTGTGAACGGAGTTTTCGCAGCTTCTTCTATGGCTTCATCCAATTTTCTCCTACCTCCTCCCCTTTATTAGTTAACATTCCTCTCATCTCCGCCAATTCTCTCAAAATTTGTTCATTTACATCAGAACTTGAATCTCTTGGTCTTTTTAGTTCCGCCTCTCTTCTCCTGCGTTCATTTCTGCTTTGACTCTCTTGTTCATCATTCTCTCCTCGTCTTTCTCTGCGATCTTCCCCTTCGTCTCTTTCGCGAATTCGCACATCAATACCTCTATCATTTTCTCTTCTTTGTTGCCTATCAGCTCTCCTTTGTACTCTTTCATATTCTTCATTAATATTATCATTGTTGCGATTTTGTTCTCGCCTTCTTTCTCGATTATCATGATTATTCTGTCGAATTGCCTCTTCTAACTCCTGTTCTTCCATCTCTGCTCTCAATATTTCTCTCTCGCAAGCTAGACGTGCTTGTTCAGCATAGTGTCTTTCAATTTCATCTTCGATCTCTTTTTGCTTCCTCCGTGCTTCTCTCCCATGCAATATCCTTCTTCCTTCTTCTTGATTTTCTTCATCAACTGGATTATTCTGCCCCTGACGCTGCCTATTTCCTTGATTTCCATCATTTTGCCCATTTTGAAGAGTCTCGGGACGTGGGATATAACGATCTTCCATCATTTCTCTTCTCTCGCAATGTTCTATGCCTGGATTTTGCGCTTCTTCTTGGTTTTCTTCATCAACATTTTCTGTAGGTAAAATTCTCCTTCTTTCCTCTCTAACTGATCTTGAGCTTGACCTTGCAGTGCTTCTCGACCTTCTGTTTTGAAATCTCATGTTTTCCATCCTTAACTCATGATTCTGCCTTGTCAAATTTGCACGTTCCTCTGCTTCTAATCGCATTTCTTCATGTATTGTTTGTCTCAGTGTCTCTAATGCTGCGATTTCTTCATTTCCATGACTCATTTCTCCAATCACTTCTCGCTCTCTCTCCTCTTGTCCATTGTTTACCAATTGTTGTTCTTCTCCCCTTTCGTCCACAGAGTCTGATCTCCAAGTATGCACGCTTACTCTGTCATAATCCACAGTTCTATTCGCTACTGGTTGAATTGGTGATTGAATTTGATTTTCTTCATTATTTCTTGTGTTTATTCTTGAGGATTCCCCCATTTCATTTCTTCTTTCTCCAGCAAGTCTCCTACTTCTTCTAACAGTTGTTGGTTGTTCTGATGCATATCTTCTTCTAGCCATTTCTCAATTTTGGTAAACTGTTGAAAATTATATGAAATTCCTTCCCTACTACTGCAAATTCTTTCAAATCACGATATCAATCCTTACTCTCTCCCTGTTTCTAGCGTCAATATGTAGTTGCAGGAAATCCTACACTACACCCCTCACAAGAATCCACACAACTAAGCCATTGAAGATGAACAACTATGATTTTTATTGATTAATTCCTTGAATGTTTACAAGATAAAATAGAAAAGAGCTAAAGAAATTACAATCACTTCAAACTTTCTCTCTCTTAATGACTTGCCTCACACTCAAAAAAAAAGGATCCCTCTCAATGATCCTCTCGACTCCTTATATAGGGTATTATACTATGGATGACAGCTAAGCTGTCCTTTATTTTCGGGAATGACTTGCGAAATATCGCAGGCGTTCAAATATATAATCTCGCAAGTTTCCTAAATCTCGCTAAGTCTTCACATCTTTCTCGTGTTTTGGCTGCCATCATTCATTGCGTCATTTATATTACTCATTTGCGACACTTTCGCAATATCGTCGTTTATTGATCTCGCGAGGTATTGTTGTTGCGATATTTTGATCCTACATAAATCAAATACAACTTCATTTACACCACCAACCTGATTTCACGCTTTAACCAAACTTCAATTCCATCACCCTGCAATTACAGTAGCAGCAAGCTTTCAAGGAGACTATCCAACTGATTCTGCACATCAATTATATTCTATGTCTACTCTCCCAACTCAAGGTTCAACAATATTCTACATCAGCAAAGCTGCATACTCGAACATAATCTATTCAAGCCCAATTGTTATAACGACAATGCAGATTCAGTCTATGCAGCTTCAATACTAATTGTTATTCATACTTCTTTAACAATACAACATCATGCTCATCTCACCTCTCTCAACAAACAACCATTCATTAATCTGTAAGACCAAATCCCTTACTTAACTTCTACCTGCACTTCGAAACTTCCCTGAATTGCATCTGAAATCAAACCCACCACATTATTATCAATTCAAGTAACCCCCAACCATCAGCAAACCACAAGTATTTTCTAAACCTCTTGTTCTGTGTAATTCATCACACACCTATACAATATCTACCATTTCCATGTCATATCATCAATTCCAACAATCCAGACATCCATTTGTGAAACCCATTTTAACAACCACAGTTCATAACACTACAACCATCTCAACTCAGTTCATCTATAAACTGCAATTCTCATTTCGGCATCACTACAACCACCTGATATTCCAATACACATTCTCTTGCACCTGCAATCATTCTCATAACCAGACATTCACCACTTCTTTTTATTTCAAGTCCACCAGCAGTTCATATCAACACAGCTACAATAATCCATATCAACTGCAATACCTAATTCTCAACCTAGTTCAAATACTCAATCAACAAACCCCCAACCTATTCCCTGCATTTCATAACACTACAGCAACTACAACATTAACATCAACTACATCTCATTACAGCATCACAGAATCACTATGCTTGGCTAATACCTTCATCATTTCATCCACTGTTTCGGCTCAACTTCACAAAGATAATATAACAAGACCTCATATCATTATCTAACTCAATATCAACACAAACCCATGAAACAATCCACCAATTCATACTCAATTTCATACAATTAACTAAACATCATTTAAGAAACACTATTTTACCTCATTAGAAAATCTCTGAGTTTGATTCAACCTTTGAGTTATCACAACAATATCTTCATCACTTTCTTAAACCAGGAACCAAACCCTAATCCTTCATCAGCTTCAATTCATAACTTCCAGAATCCTAATTCACTGATGCTTCATAAAACAACTCCATATTCTCAATTTAACCTCAAACATAACTCCAATTCGTTTAATACCGCAATACCCATCTCCAATCACCTTCCTAAAACATCAAATTCATCTTCAAAAGCTTCTCTGAGTTCATCATACAAACCCTAATTTCTTCACCCTTTCACTGTGAGTCTAAAATTGACGAACAAATCTTCTTCTTTGTTAATAACAGTGAACACCCATCCTTAATTGATCGATTTCATTCTCAATTCCACGAAATTCTTCAATCAACCTTATCATCCCGAAACCCTGACTTTTGATTTATTCTTTTATCTCGAGTTGAATCAACTACAGACAACCTCACAATCACCATCAACTAAACCATAGTCTTCTCCACCTTCTAGTGACCATGAAACCTTCGTTTAATCTCTCACACGCTCGCAGAAGAGAAAGAACAGGGGAAGAGAAGAAACAGAGTGAAGAAAGAAAGAAGAAGAAGAGAAGAGAAGAAGAAAAGAGCAAGTGAACGTCTTCTCTCAAGTCGACACGTTTTTGGTGATAAGGCCAGCGTCCCATGATAAAGTCACTCACTCAATTGATACGGGCAGCCACTCGGTCTAGATGTAAATTCGCCCTACAACAAATCTAATGATATCTCCTTCATCTGATATCCGAATGACAGGTTCGAGTAGTCCATTCTGCGTAACTTTTCGATATCTATCCGACGGTACTAATTTCGTATCTAAATTGTTGTTAGATTAATTTCTATTAATTAACGTTCGTGCTAGACTAATCGAGTTATTATCGGCTAATTCGACACTTGACCGGTCTAATAGCGTTGACGAGCTTGAGGGTCCTTACAGTTACATATAACAAGTATCATCGTGGAAGCGGTATCCGGTCACATGAAAGGAAAACACATCACCACTTATGTGTGTTGCCTTCCCATCGGTCACATCACCTCGATAGAATGAGGAGATTCTATTGTAACCCTACCGGAGAGTCCTACATCTAAAGTTTAAAGATACCGCAAGAATTTGGATTTCTCAGTCAGGAGATTTCATTCATTCACCCAATTGGAAACATAAAATTATCAAAGCAGCATGAAAAAAGGATTATTATTCGATGAAGCCCTGGCTCCATCCACATAAATAGAAACCCCTGAATATCAAAAGCATCTAAAAATTACGAAAAGATGCTTATCTACGAAAGGGAATAACAAAGTGTGAAATCTAACTGAACAATATGGACATTCCTCTTTTTATGACCATAGTGTGAATACTGGTTGGGAACGCCAATCTTTTGAAGGTTATGGGTCATACCATGGTGAGCCCAATTACTATCCACACGCTACCCGGTCGTACGAGCAAAATTCCTCTCTAATAGAGTCAACACGTAAGTTAGCTGAGACGACACGTAAGTTTGCAGAAATGAATAACTTAGTTATGGACGAAAGCAATGCAACGAGTGAAATTTCTTTCCTAGATTCAATAAGGAAGTCATGTGATTCGAGTCACGATACATTAAGGAAGTCATGTGAGTCGAGTCACGATACCATAATGAAGTCATATGAGTCGATTCGAAAGCTTTTGTTTGAGGCCCAGAACGGAACTGCTCGAGATAATCTTAGTGTTTCCAATAGTACCCCTGAAAATGAGGATAGTTATTTACATAATCAAGATGACGAGGATAAAATTGGTAACACTACTTGTCTAGATGAGGTTCAACCATTTTCATATTATTATAATGATGATTATGATGAGGATAGTGTTGATGAAGAATTTGAAATAAATAGGCATAGTGATCAGGAAATTGTTACCCCAATTGAGCTTTATAACGATAATATTATTTCTAGTTCAAATCCAAATAATTTTAATAATTATTCACCTATTCAAAAGGACGAGGATTTGACTAGAGATACCCCCGTTTTAGACGATGTAGTATTTCCTTTTGGTTACGAAGCCAATGATGGTTTAGAGGAACGAGTATATTTTGAGTCTAGCGATTTAGAAACAATAGACTTAGAAAAAGAAAATGAACTCGTAGAGATGAGTGAGGATGTACCTGACTTAGAAGAACCAATTGACCATTTTCAGGAATCAGATGACCTTGAAATTAGGGAAGTTGTGACTAGTCTTTCTAGAGACACTGAAAACTCTAAGTTTGGGGGTGATTATCATTCTCCATGTGTTTTAACTCTTAGAAAAGTCCCTAACTTGGGACTTGACATATGTGCCTCAACCATTTTAAAAGATTATTTTCATACACTTTTTCCTGAACCTAGTTGTGTCCATAAAGAAGTTCAGTTGTTAAGAACCCATCCTCCGGTTGATGTGGTTAACCCAGGCTATGATACCACGATTGACTTTGTTTTCCCACCAAAAACCTTCCTTCCAATTGTGGGTACGTATAAGTTTCAGATGTGTCAATTATTAAGTTTTGAGACTAAACCTAATTACTTTAGGATATTAGGGTCGACACATTTGCTTAAGGAAGACCACCAATCTTATTGTGGTCAGCTGTGTAAGTCAAAACTGATTTACTTAGAGGATCCTCAATTATTCAGGTTATTATTATGTGCTTCTAAGTTTTTATTTGAGTTTTTCCAGACTCTAGAACCTGAACATTCGGATCTAACTCATGAGGAAACGCAACCCATGAAAATATGTTATCTAGACCCTTTTATAGAGCCTGAACCCGAACCACAACTAGATGTAGTTGTCTTAAACAAAAAATGGATAAGGGTGTGTTGGATATCTTCCCGGTCTGCATAGTCTCCTCTTCTTGTGGTTAGCACTTTTTGATCCAGATGACCCGCATTATTCCGATTGTTGCTATATGATTCTTCGAGGTGACTAATCCTTTCCAATGTAAAATTTGAAGACTTTAAACTTAGCACTTCTTGGGAGGTAACCCATGCTCTTGCAACACGGTAATATCTTTCCTTACTCTTCAAGTGGTGACAGTTTCTCATTGTTCATGCTTTTAATTTCATCTTTAGAACATTGAGGACAATGTTAGATTTAAGTTTGGGGGTATGGGAGAAACTTTTTAGTTGCAATAAATAAACTCCAGAGCTTAGAAATTTATGTTTATTAAGGTCGGCACTAACCAATCTAAGTGGATGGAAACATTTTGGTTGTAGGAGTTGAGGAACCAATCTGATTAGATGGCAACATCTAAAGAGTCTATTCATAAAAGCACAGAGCTCAGGTGTTAGAAATAACATGATAGTTTCACCATATCTCGTTGAGTCCTTTTCACTTCTGTTTTTATTTTGTTTTGTTCTTTGTAAACTATGTTTCTCTAAGTGATTAGGTGGGGCCCACGAATCAAGTTGTTACCAATGCTATGGTGAATTAGAGTGATTGAGATACAAAAAAAAAAACAAAAAAAAAAAAAAAAAAAAAAAAAAAAAAAAAAAATGATGACCAGCTGTTTAGCGGGTCTTTCTGTCTAGCTGTTTAGCAGACATCTCTACACCGCTGTTTAGTGGTTCGTCTCGCTGTTTAGCAGACTTCACTCTCTATGACCAGCTGTGTAGTGGGTCAATTCTTTGTTTTGCTCGAGGACTAGCAAAATATAAGTGTGGGGGTGTCGATAAGCACGAAAGTGCTACATTTTATACCCATATTTATATTAGCTAGGTCTCAATCTTTTGGCTAATGACACTATTTTAGTGCTTTTGTAGAAAGTACAAGCTATTCCGAAAGCCGAAGATAAACGGCTTAAATAAGAGCTCAAATGATGTTTGCGGCAAAGACACTTGAAGAGCTACTCAATGCACCTAGGAGACAGGGCCTAACTAGATGTGGTCTGCCATGTTAACTTCTACGGTACTGGTCCTAGTGTAAGCACCAAAGCCTCATCAGACCAGAAGTTAAAATATTAAGCATGTGGCCTCACTGGTGGGTGAATGAGAAAGTGGGACGTGGTCTCTATTACCAGATTTTGTCTTTGGAAGCATCAGACATATTCCTTTATCATCAACAAAATGAAATTCCATTTCTTATTCAAGCTCAAGCCGGTGGTGTTGGTATGAAGAGTAAAAGGGATCTGGGCATTTTCATTCCTCCAAGCAAGCCAGCGATTCTCCATGGCGTGCATTGAAGATGGCAGTAAACTATCTTCTAATAAACAATGGTCCGAAATGGGTACATTTGTTGCGAATCAACGGTGGTAATCGAATCTGGTCCAAAGTGGTGACTGAACTTAATGTGGTCTGCTGGGTATTGCTTGAGCTGGTTCAGTGGAAAAAGGTGGACGGTATTCAAACGGTTTGATCTTGTGCCGAGAATTAAATGGGCTGTTGGTTCAAGTCAGTGAAGTGCAGTTGCCGGTGATGACTTGATGTTGGTTACGGTGGCTGCAGTGATTCTCAAATTAAACTACAGGGAAGTCGTTACTCTTTGTTCTGCAATCAGTCGACGGTGAACAATGATAGGATGAGACAAATGTAAAAGTCGGTGATAGGTGTAGAATACACCGTATTTAATATCTAGTATTTATGCTTTCTTTGCGAGTTTTCTTGTAAATTATGTATCTTATGTGTGCTTTTGAGTTTATTAGGTGCAATGGAGTCATTTGGAGCAAAAATACCAATTGGAACTCGTTCAAATACAAGATTTCTACTTTTCATTGTGTAGAGGACGAGAAGATGAAGACAATGCCGAAAGAATGGAGTCATTCGAATTCGTATGAAGAAGTTATGGGCAAAAGAAGAATTCGAAAGACTAAAAGGTCAAAATGGTCATTTTCCAGACAAGTGCTATTGAGAGCCTAGCTAAGGATAAGGGGTAACCATATGAGAGATTCGCTAAAGACAGAATATTGTTTGTTAAGGGGCACCTCCTCTTTTATAACACTAGGTCGAGCCAAATGCAGCATTATTACAGAAATCAATTCTCTGCTCAATCAGAAGACGTCTCTGCAACTTGTTCTAAGGCAGGCAAGCTATGGGACTAGGGAGTGTATTTGACTGGTAGGAAAGATTCACAGAACAACACGGGTGGTCCGATTGGTAAATGAAGTAGTCGAGAAAGATTGAAATACCAATGAGAAAGATGGAGAGAAATTGATGTTATCTTTGTGAAGTAATGGAGATTAAAGACAAGGAATTCAAAGGCGAGAATGGAACGAAGATTGGGTTTTCGATTTTATAGAATTTGGGTTGGTTTGAATTCGCTTTGTGTCAAGGGGAAGTCGGTGAAACAAGCTTTCGCCATTATTTGAAACGATTGGTAGATGATTGTGTTTTGAGTGTTTCTTCGATGATGTTTGATATGGGTTTGTTTTACATTGAATTCTTAACAGTGGAAGGAATGATTTGGGTGGCTCTCAATAGGCATCCAATACACAACTCTTGTCGCTTGTAAACCGCACACATGGTGTTTGTGTAAAGGCCAGAGAATGGAGAAACTACAGCTGCAGGTGTAGCAGTTGCAGGTGATGGCATTCAGCCCAGAAGAGAGCAAGTGCTGGTAAAAGGCAGTGGTGGCTTTTGTGATGACTGAGAAGATAAGTTCTTTGTGTTTGGTTGGTTATGAGCAAGTGCTGAATGAATAAGCCGAAATGGGTGTTTTTGCATTATCTTTGTGAAGTCTGAGTATGGAGAATTGCAGTTCAAGCTGGCTCGGTGATGCTGTTGTGTATTCTGTGTTGAATGTAAAGGCAGTGAGGAGTTGGTTGATGGGTTGCTGTTGGTGAAGTGAGACAAGCTCGGGTCTGCCATTGAGCCGAAGGGGAACGAATCGCAGCTGAAAGAAGTTCAGGGAAAGTAGACTGAGTGAAATGGCATTGCAGGTGAGATGTAAATTGAGGCAGTGATGCTATGGGCTAAGCAGCACTGAATTGTGGCTGGCTGAGAGATTACAGGTAGAGAGGTTCGGGGCGATTCTGTTGTTATTCTGCTTTCTGGGGAGTTGTGGGAATGTGATGTTGCGGTGATTGCAGGTGGAGCTGGTGGTTATGCTGTTGGCTTGGGTTTATGATGCTGCCGGAAATCAGTGAAGATACCTGAGATTGATGGTCAATTACGAGAGCTGAATAGTTGCAGTGACTGGAGTGCTGTGCAATGAATCGATGCTAAAGCGACATGGGTGGTCATACGAGATGTTGGGTGGTGGATGTCGGGTGGCACGGCTGAGAAAGGATTCGCAGTCGAGCTAATGTGTTTGAATTGAGTTACTGGAATCTCAAGACTCAGGAATGGAAGTGAGATGCTGTTATGTAAGCAGGTGTTATCAAGCAATAAAGCTAAAGGGTTGAATGGATGTTGGCTTGCTGCTATGCAAGATTGAATGCCTGAGTGAGTACTCTTGTAGCGGTCCACTTCACAAAGAATGACTAGCTATGAGTTTAGGTCATCGGAGTTCGAACTACAATGGTTATGAGAAGTTTGTATACGTAAAAGAACAAGACAGAGTGGCTTGAACTCCGGGTGGTTTTGTTTGAGTTTATGGGTCATATTCGAGCATTGAAACAACAAGGGTTGTTGACGCAAATGGGTTTGTTAGAGATGATGAGTCCGATGGAATTAAAGGCATTGATGTAATGAAGCTAAAGCCGAGTAT
Source organism: Papaver armeniacum (assembly GCA_023531295.1). NCBI lineage: Eukaryota > Viridiplantae > Streptophyta > Magnoliopsida > Ranunculales > Papaveraceae > Papaver > Papaver armeniacum. Next base: position 73,208 of record JAJJWW010015197.1, read on the forward strand.
GGCAAAGTGGCTTGATCTAGTGAAGAATGTCCGTGTCGAGGTGGAGTTGGTGCTTTGGTACTAATGAGCTAAGAAAGGATGTTTGCAAAGTGGGCACAAAGCCGAGATGTCGCAGCTGCAATCTGGTGAATAAGAACAGTGGCAGGTGCTGTAAGTGCAGGCCAGAGCAGGTAATGGAGATGGCGAATTAGCATTGCAGGTGCAGGGATTATAATGAGAAATTGCAGCTGGGGATAATGGTCATGGTGCTGTAAGTGACAGTGCCAGAACAAAGCTGCAGAAGCTGTGCGGAAATGGACCAGAAATGGCGAGGCGGTGGTGCTACTTTCGGGTGCTGGATTTCGAAACCGAAAGTGGGGATCGTAATGTTTCAGTGAATCGCGAAGCGGGTATGAGTCGGATGCAAGAATTAATGGCCGGACATATGAGCTACGCGTCACGTTTTTGGGCGCGTTTTCGCAAGAATTCAAGAATTGGATGGATCATATGTGATGTATTGCTTTGAATTGTGAGTGTTTGAACTGCAGAGAAGGACAGTGAGTTGCTGCGAGTTATGGTAGCCGGAGGCAAGTCCAGGTGGCTGGAGATGATTTTCCGATGACCGGATTCCGGCGACCGGTGGCCGGATTCCGGTGATGACGTCATCAATTCCGGCGACACTTTTCGGACCCAAAATTCCAGAGACATATTTTTCACTCCTGGGCTTGGTGGACCAACTTGGAGACGGGTTTTGAGAAGAATTAACCTAATTTTGGGAAAGTATCCTTATGGGGAGAAACGCATATAAATAGAACTTTTTCTCTAAAACCTGGATATATCTCCATTAGGGAGACTTCTACTTTTGTCTAGGGTTTCACATGATAGGTTCTTCTAAGCTTTCTATGATGATTTCCAAAAACACAAGTAACTAAGTTTTTATTATTGGTTGAAGATGTAGTTGGATTTTGCAACCAAGTTATGATTTTTATGAATTAGTTTTCTCTCAATATTATCGTTTGATTTTCTACGGGTTATAATAATTGCATGATTGAAGTATTGCAATATGATTGAATGTTTGTTTAGTCGAGTCTAGAATTGATTGAACTCACATCCATATCTATAGCTATTTTAGGGTTTTCATCGAGCGATAACCTTGAATACGAGTAGCATGATATGATTAGGGTTTGTAGTGATATATCCTCGTAGTCATATGTAGAAATTGACCTTTGTTCGAATTGTTTGCGCAATGTATTACAATTGCATTGATTAGCCTATTTCTGAAACTTAATGCTCCTAGGAATTGAACTTGATTAGCGCAAGGCGTTAGGTTATTCTTTAGGTATACTTCACATACGCAGCCCTAATGTGTGTGTTGATAACTTTGGAAATTACGGAGTATTCTTGCAATAAGGTATTCTATGGCTTTTGATGATAGCGAGATTAAATACGAATTCTATTCATATATTCATAAACTTGTTTACAATTGAAGATGAAACCTTTATCCAATATTTTCACATCCTTGATTTGCGTACTTTATTTGCTTTTTGATTATTTTTATTTACACAATCAGAAATTCTTCCGGGTGTTTTATATAGGAAACCATAACAATTTGACAACCTAGACCTCTCTGTGCGATCGATCCTTTCTTGCCCTTGCTATATTTATATTTTGAGTAGTAAGAAAGTGTAATTATATTTGTGTCGCTTACGACAGCGGTCAAATTTTGGCGCCGTTGCTGGGGAGGCAACGGTTGTTAATTGTTTTTGGTTTCTTATTTTTGTATTTAGTTTTTGTTTTACTTTTTCTTATTTGGTTCTTACCCGAGTTTTGAGAATCTTATTTCGGGTGCTTATTTCTATGGAAGGAGCATATTGGAGCAATCAATACGGCTTTCAACCTCAACAATATAACAATTATCACCCTTATGGGGAGTATAATCAAAACCAATCCTTTGGCTATGATCAATACTCCACGTACCCCTATGAGTTATTCTCATACATATCAACCTTCTTACGGTGGGTATGTAAGTGAGCAACCACAAGGAGGGGAGACTAGTTGTACTCCTATTAATTTTTCCTCTAGTTTGGTAGATGAAATGCAACAATTTATGGCCAGCATGGAGTCAATTTGTGGACAACCAAGCGTGGAACCAATTTCATCGACCGAATGTGCTCATGGTATGTTTGGCCCAATTTCTGATCGTAGTTATGATCATCCACCCATTCAAAGGGAATATAATTGGCCTAATAATACTGAGGTAAGTAATTCTACTTTGTCTATGTCGAATGAGTTTTACCAACAAATGGAATGCTATATTCAGAATTTGGATGGAACACTCAAAGAGCTTCAAAAAGGTGTTTCCACTTTAAGACAAGGCATTGACGAATACAAGGAGGAAATGAATAGTTATGTTGAAAAAAGGCGAACCTTCGGGGACTTTTGTTGATATTTGTGTTGTTAACTCAACTCTTGATCGTAATAATGATCATTCACCTATTCAAAAGGATGAGTTCGAGATTAGCAACACTAAATTCAGCGAGGACCAATGTTATGATGACTATGATAGTGATGATGATTATTATGAAAATACATCGTTTGAACCAACTCATGGTGACATCCCCGAGGAGTGTACAATGGAGTCTTTTTGGGATCAAGATGAAGACGAAGAGGAATGTGTCGACACTTGTGTAGATTACTCAAGCATTGATCTTAATTATGATCAAGAGCCTATTCAAAGGGTGGAGCTTGAGGATGATGCATTTTCGAGTGTTCTAAAAAAAGTTTCTTATAATAAAATTTGGATCCACAAAAGAGTATGTGCCTTACAACAAGGAGGAGTATGTTGAGAATGAGACCGTTATGACCAATATTGTGGAAGACCCAATTGAGCTTGCATATGATTGTAATGATGATGTTTATGTCGATACTTTGGTTAAGGCAGAAACGGATGAAGAATGGTTGCAAGGTTTGATAGAGGACCATGATATACAAGAGGTGAATAATTCACTTGAGTTTTTCAAGGATGAAGAGGATTCCGTGATACAAGAGATTGTGCAAGGTTTATCTAACCCTTTACCTATTGTTTCTTCTCCTTTACCTCTTATTGGTTTGAATGTATGTGCTTCGAGAATATTGTTGAATGACTTTCTTTCTCGTTTTCCGCCATTAGAGAAACTTGATTCTCATACTATGCAGGTTATGGAACCAGAAACCGTGGAGGTACCCGACTTCTATATTCTTTATACACTTCCATGTGTGGACAAGAATAAGTGTGGGGGAAGCTTTTATCGGTTCATAGCTTCACTTTTGCTTTATTGTACTAATATTTGTGTGAAGCTAGTGTTTGCACAACAGGTTCTATGGACGGATCCCCAACTTTTCAGATTATTGGTGTATGGGGAATGAATCTTACAAGAAGCTAAGTCGGGCCGTCGACTTTAAAACAAGCGCTAAGTGGGAGGCAACCCACCGGTTTTGTATCTCTTATCCTTTTGCTTTTTATTTTTGTTTCGTTTATTTATTTTTTTCTGTTTTTATATCATATTTGCATCCCTATGTTTAATTTCATTGAGTCCGTAATCTATCTTAGAAGAGAATTATGACGAATACCTTTTCGTCAGAAAATTTCAGACTGCGCGTAGTTCAGTCCAGAGACCATAACTGTCAGACCGTTTATCAAAACACTGTGAAATTTTGACACTGTGTAGAAAACACGTAGATGAACAACTTTTGTGAAATGGAGTTTTTCCAAATTCCTTACCAATTTGAACAGTTTTTGCGTTTTATCTGCTGTTACGTCAGAATTCAGAACTTTCGGTTTTTACATTGAGGACAATGTGAAGTTTAAGTGTGGGGGAGCATTTATATGTTTGTATAGTTTGTTTTTGACACCATTAGTGGATGAAACCATTTTGAATGCAGGAGTTGAGGAACAACCAATTAACTAAAAGGGAAGAATATAGCTCGTAAATCACAAATTAACATGATAGTTGTTACCATATCTCGGAATATCACCATATCACATTCTATTTTTATTTTTCCATATTTATCTATTGTTCTCTAAGTGCTTTGGTGGGTCACTAAACATCGACGTGTTATTACTGCTAGGATGAAATAGAGTGGTTGAGTTACAAAAAAAAAAAAAAAAAAAAAAAAAAAAAAAAAAATTGAAAAAGAAAAGAAAAAAAAAAGGACCGATCAATTAGACCAAAACGGAATAAAAAGACACTTGGGAATAGCAGTATGTGTGAAACGTAGTCCCTGTCTCCGTCGCCTAAACAAGCGTGGAATGCAGGATCCAAGGCAACTATCATGTACTTGCTGACAAGAAGCATGCGCTTGGATCCAAAAGATCTAATCATGCCGTCTAAAAAAAAAAAAGAGAAATTGGATCCGTTTGATCCAATCATATAAAAAAAAGAAAAAAAATTATTATTATTGTGTTGAATAAAGTCACTCTTGGTTCCCTTGTATATGCCAATTGATTTGATGTAGCATTCAAGACTAAGTAGCTCAATCCAATAGGATTAGGTTCATCTTAGCAAAGTGACCTTGAGACAGATATGGGAAACATCGAACACTTGTGAATATCCGCCAACATCTACATCTATATCCATCTTCTTAATCTTTTCATTGTGATTGTGGTTTGTTAGTTTCCGAGTATTGTGGCTTGTTCGACTATCTAATTAGAGTTTATTTACTAATATATGAATTGAATTTGCAAGGTACCTCCTCCTGTAGTCATTTTGGATTCATTCATTGATTTGTCACGAATAGACGGAGTTTGAAATATAGGTTTTGTAGGTAGACCTCTTGTAAACCTTCACGAGACTATAACTCGTCCACCAGGGACACCTAGGGGTTTAAAGGCTTGTTATTTATGCTAAAATTAACCGTAGCCTCGACGTCACGGAGTTGTTGTATTTTTGCTTTTTATTTTTGTTTTGTTTGATTTGCTCGAGGACTAGCAAAGTCTAAGTGTGGGGGAATTTGATAGGTGTAGAATACACCGTATTTAATATCTAGTATTTATGCTTTCTTTGCGAGTTTTCTTGTAAATTATGTATCTTATGTGTGCTTTTGAGTTTATTAGGTGCAATGGAGTCATTTGGAGCAAAAAGACCAATTGGAACTCGTTCAAATACAAGATTTCTACTTTTCATTGTGTAGAGGACGAGAAGATGAAGACAATGCCGAAAGAATGGAGTCATTCCGAATTCGTATGAAGAAGTTATGGGCAAAAGAAGAATTCGAAAGACTAAAAGGTCAAAATGGTCATTTTCCAGGACAAGTGCTATTGAGAGCCTAGCTAAGGATAAGGGGTAACCATATGAGAGATTCGCTAAAGACAGAATATTGTTTGTTAAGGGGCACCTCCTCTTTTATAACACTAGGTCGAGCCAAATGCAGCATTATTACAGAAATCAATTCTCTGCTCAATCAGAAGACGTCTCTGCAACTTGTTCTAAGGCAGGCAAGCTATGGGACTAGGGAGTGTATTTGACTGGTAGGAAAGATTCACAGAACAACACAGGTGGTCCGATTGGTAAATGAAGTAGTCAGAAAGATTGAAATACCAGCGAGAAAGATGGAGAGAAATTGATGTTACTGCTGTGAAGTAATGGAGATTAAAGACAAGGAATTCAAAGCTGAGAATGGAATGAAGATTGGGTTTTCGATTTTATAGAATTTGGGTTGGTTTGAATTCGCTTTGCTGTCAAGGGAAGTCAGTGAAACAAGCTTTCTGCCATTATTTGAAACGATTGGTAGATGATTGTGTTTTGAGTGTTTGCTGATGATGTTTGATATGGGTTTGTTTTACATTGAATTCTTAACAGGGAAGGAATGATTTGGGTGGCTCTCAATAGGCAGCCAATACACAACTCTTGTCAGTTTGTAAACTGCACACATGGTGTTTGTGTAAAGGCCAGAGAATGGAGAAACTACAGCTGCAGGTGTAGCAGTTGCAGGTGATGGCATTCAGCCCAGAAGAGAGCAAGTGCTGGTAAAAGGCAGTGGTGGCTTTTGTGATGACTGAGAAGATAAGTTGCTGTGTTTGGTTGGTTATGAGCAAGTGCTGAATGAATAAGCCGAAATGGGTGTTTTGCGCAGTTATGCTGTGAAGTCTGAGTATGGAGAATTGCAGTTCAAGCTGGCTCGGTGATGCTGTTGTGTATTCTGTGTTGAATGTAAAGGCAGTGAGGAGTTGGTTGATGGGTTGCTGTTGGTGAAGTGAGACAAGCTCGGGTCTGCCATTGAGCCGAAGGGGAACGAATCGCAGCTGAAAGAAGTTCAGGGAAAGTAGACTGAGTGAAATGGCATTGCAGGTGAGATGTAAATTGAGGCAGTGATGCTATGGGCTAAGCAAAGACCGAATTGTAATGGCCGAGAGATTACAGGTAGAGAGGTTGAGCGATTCAGTATGTTGTTCTTTGTTTCCAGGGAGTTCCAGGGAATGTGATGTTGCAGGTGATTGCAGGTGGAGCTGGTGGTTATGCTGTTGGCTTGGGTTTATGATGCTGCCGGAAATCAGTGAAGATGCCTGAGATTGATGGTCAATTACGAGAGCTGAATAGTTGCAGCTGGAGTGCAGGTGCAATGAACTGATGCTAAAGCGACATGGGTGGCTGTACGAGATGTTGGCTGGTGGATGTCAGGTGGCCTGGGCTGAGAAAGGATTCGCAGTCGAGCTAATGTGTTTGAATTGAGTTCTTTGGAATCTCAAGACTCGGGAATGGAAGTGAGATCTTTGTTATGTAAGCAGGTGTTATCAAGCAATAAAGCTAAAGGGTTGAATGGATGTTGGCTTGCTGCTATGCAAGATTGAATGCCTGAGTGAGTACTCTTGTAGCAGTCCACTTCACAGCAGCAGCTAGCTATGAGTTTAGGTCATCGGAGTTCGAACTACAATGGTTATGAGAAGTTTGTATACAGAAAAGAACAAGACAGAGTGGCTTGAACTCTGGTGGTTTTGTTTGAGTTTATGGGTCATATTCTGAGCATTGAAACAACAAGGGTTGTTGACTGCAAATGGGTTTGTTAGAGATGATGAGTCTGATGGAATTAAAGGCATTGACAGAATTGAAGCTAAAGCTGAGTATGGCAGTGGCTTGATCTAGTGAAGAATGTCTGTGTCAGGTGGAGTTGGTGCTTGGTACTAATGAGCTAAGAAAGGATCTTGCAAAGTGGGCACAAAGCCGAGATGTCGCACTGCAATCCAGTGAATAAGAACGGTGGCGAGTCTTTGTAAGTGCGAGGCAGAGCGAGGTAATGGAGATGGCGAATTAGCATTGCAGTGCGGGGATTATAATGAGAAATTGCAGTGGGGATAATGGTCATGGTGCTGTAAGTGACAGTGCCAGAACAAAGCTGCAGAAGCTGTGCGGAAATGGACCAGAAATGGCGAGGCGGTGGTGCTACTTTCGGGTGCTGGATTTCGAAACCGAAAGTGGGGATCGTAATGTTTCAGTGAATCGCTGAGCGGTATGAGTCGGATGCAAGAATTAATGGCGGGACATATGAGCTACGCGTCACGTTTTGGGCGCGTTTTTCGCAAGAATTCAAGAATTGGATGGATCATATGTGATGTATTGCTTTGAATTGTGAGTGTTTGAACTGCAGAGAAGGACGGTGAGTTCTGCGAGTTATGGTAGCCGGAGGCAAGTCCAGTGGCGGAGATGATTTTCCGATGACCGGATTCCGGCGACCGGTGGCGTCGGATTCGGTGATGACGTCATCAATTCCGGCGACACTTTTCGGACCCAAAATTCCAGAGACATATTTTTCACTCCTGGGCTTGGTGGACCAACTTGGAGACGGGTTTTGAGAAGAATTAACCTAATTTTGGGAAAGTATCCTTATGGGGAGAAAAGCATATAAATAGAACTTTTTTCTCTAAAACCTGGATATATCTCCATTAGGGAGACTTCTACTTTTGTCTAGGGTTTCACATGATAGGTTCTTCTAAGCTTTCTATGATGATTTCCAAAAACACAAGTAACTAAGTTTTTATTATTGGTTGAAGATGTAGTTGGATTTTGCAACCAAGTTATGATTTTTATGAATTAGTTTTCTCTCAATATTATCGTTTGATTTTCTACGGGTTATAATAATTGCATGATTGAAGTATTGCAATATGATTGAATGTTTGTTTAGTCGAGTCTAGAATTGATTGAACTCACATCCATATCTATAGCTATTTTAGGGTTTTCATCGAGCGATAACCTTGAATACGAGTAGCATGATATGATTAGGGTTTGTAGTGATACATCCTCGTAGTCATATGTAGAAATTGACCTTTGTTCGAATTGTTTGCGCAATGTATTACAATTGCATTGATTAGCCTATTTCTGAAACTTAATGCTCCTAGGAATTGAACTTGATTAGCGCAAGGCGTTAGGTTATTCTTTAGGTATACTTCACATACGTGACCCTAACGTGTGTGTTGATAACTTTGGAAATTACGGAGTATTCTTGCAATAAGGTATTCTATGGCTTTTGATGATAGCGAGATTAAATACGAATTCTATTCATATATTCATAAACTTGTTTACAATTGAAGATGAAACCTTTATCCAATATTTTCACATCCTTGATTTGCGTACTTTATTTGCTTTTTGTTTATTTTTATTTACACAATCAGAAATTCTTCAGGGTGTTTTATATAGGAAACCATAACAATTTGACAACCTAGACCTCTCTGTGGGATCGATCCTTTCTTGCCCTTGCTATATTTATATTTTGAGTAGTAAGAAAGTGTAATTATATTTGTGTCGCTTACGACAGCGGTCAAATTTTGGCGCCGTTGCCGGGGAGGCAACGGTTGTTAATTGTTTTTGGTTTCTTATTTTTGTATTTAGTTTTTGTTTTACTTTTTCTTATTTGGTTCTTACCCGAGTTTTGAGAATCTTATTTCAGGTGCTTATTTCTATGGAAGGAGCATATTGGAGCAATCAATACGGCTTTCAACCTCAACAATATAACAATTATCACCCTTATGGGGAGTATAATCAAAACCAATCCTTTGGCTATGATCAATACTCCACGTACCCTATGAGTTATTCTCATACATATCAACCTTCTTACGGTGGGTATGTAAGTGAGCAACCACAAGGAGGGGAGACTAGTTGTACTCCTATTAATTTTTCCTCTAGTTTGGTAGATGAAATGCAACAATTTATGGCCAGCATGGAGTCAATTTGTGGACAACCAAGCGTGGAACCAATTTCATCGACCGAATGTGCTCATGGTATGTTTGGCCCTATTTCGATCGTAGTTATGATCATCCACCCATTCAAAGGGAATATAATTGGCCTAATAATACCGAGGTAAGTAATTCTACTTTGTCTATGTCGAATGAGTTTTACCAACAAATGGAATGCTATATTCGTAATTTGGATGGAACACTCAAAGAGCTTCAAAAAGGTGTTTCCACTTTAAGACAAGGCATTGACGAATACAAGGAGGAAATGAATAGTTATGTTGAAAAGGCGAACCTTCGGGGACTTTTGTTGATATTTGTGTTGTTAACTCAACTCTTGATCGTAATAATGATCATTCACCTATTCAAAAGGATGAGTTCGAGATTAGCAACACTAAATTCAGCGAGGACCAATGTTATGATGACTATGATAGTGATGATGATTATTATGAAAATACATCGTTTGAACCAACTCATGGTGACATCCCCAGAGGAGTGTACAATGGAGTCTTTTTGGGATCAAGATGAAGACGAAGAGGAATGTGTCGACACTTGTGTAGATTACTCAAGCATTGATCTTAATTATGATCAAGAGCCTATTCAAAGGGTGGAGCTTGAGGATGATGCATTTTCGAGTGTTCTAAAAAAGTTTCTTATAATAAAATTTGGATCCACAAAAGAGTATGTGCCTTACAACAAGGAGGAGTATGTTGAGAATGAGACCGTTATGACCAATATTGTGGAAGACCCAATTGAGCTTGCATATGATTGTAATGATGATGTTTATGTCGATACTTTGGTTAAGGCAAGGTAAAGGATGAAGAATGGTTGCAAGGTTTGATAGAGGACCATGATATACAAGAGGTGAATAATTCACTTGAGTTTTTCAAGGATGAAGAGGATTCCGTGATACAAGAGATTGTGCAAGGTTTATCTAACCCTTTACCTATTGTTTCTTCTCCTTTACCTCTTATTGGTTTGAATGTATGTGCTTCGAGAATATTGTTGAATGACTTTCTTTCTCGTTTTCCGCCATTAGAGAAACTTGATTCTCATACTATGCAGGTTATGGAACCAGAAACCGTGGAGGTACCCGACTTCTATATTCTTTATACACTTCCATGTGTGGACAAGAATAAGTGTGGGGGAAGCTTTTATCGGTTCATAGCTTCACTTTTGCTTTATTGTACTAATATTTGTGTGAAGCTAGTGTTTGCACAACAGGTTCTATGGACGGATCCCCAACTTTTCAGATTATTGGTGTATGGGGAATGAATCTTACAAGAAGCTAAGTCGGGCCGTCGACTTTAAAACAAGCGCTAAGTGGGAGGCAACCCACCGGTTTTGTATCTCTTATCCTTTTGCTTTTTATTTTTGTTTCGTTTATTTATTTTTTTCTGTTTTTATATCATATTTGCATCCCTATGTTTAATTTCATTGAGTCCGTAATCTATCTTAGAAGAGAATTATGACGAATACCTTTTCGTCAGAAAATTTCAGACTGCGCGTAGTTCAGTCCAGAGACCATAACTGTCAGACCGTTTATCAAAACACTGTGAAATTTTGACACTGTGTAGAAAACACGTAGATGAACAACTTTTGTGAAATGGAGTTTTTCCAAATTCCTTACCAATTTGAACAGTTTTTGCGTTTTATCTGCTGTTACGTCAGAATTCAGAACTTTCGGTTTTACACATTGAGGACAATGTGAAGTTTAAGTGTGGGGGAGCATTTATATGTTTGTATAGTTTGTTTTTGACACCATTAGTGGATGAAACCATTTTGAATGCAGGAGTTGAGGAACAACCAATTAACTAAAAGGGAAGAATATAGCTCAGAAATCACAAATTAACATGATAGTTGTTACCATATCTCGGAATATCACCATATCACATTCTATTTTTATTTTTCCATATTTATCTATTGTTCTCTAAGTGCTTTGGTGGGTCACTAAACATCGACGTGTTATTACTGCTAGGATGAAATAGAGTGGTTGAGTTACAAAAAAAAAAAAAAAAAAAAAAAAAAAAAAAAAAAAAAAAAAAAAGAAAAAGAAAAAAAAAAAAAGGACCGATCAATTAGACCAAAACGGAATAAAAAGACACTTGGGAATAGCAAGTATGTGTGAAACGTAGTCCCCTGTCTCCGTCGCCTAAACAAGCGTGGAATGCGGGATCCAAGGCAACTATCATGTACTTGTCGACAAGAAGCATGCGCTTGGATCCAAAAGATCTAATCATGCCGTCTAAAAAAAAGAGAAATTGGATCCAGTTTGATCCAATCATATAAAAAAAGAGAAAAAATTATTATTATTGTGTTGAATAAAGTCACTCTTGGTTCCCTTGTATATGCCAATTGATTTGATGTAGCATTCAAAGACTAAGTAGCTCAATCCAATAGGATTAGGTTCATCTTAGCAAAGTGACCTTGAGACAGATATGGGAAACATCGAACACTTGTGAATATCCGCCAACATCTACATCTATATCCATCTTCTTAATCTTTTCATTGTGATTGTGGTTTGTTAGTTTCCGAGTATTGTGGCTTGTTCGACTATCTAATTAGAGTTTATTTACTAATATATGAATTGAATTTGCAAGGTACCTCATCCTGTAGTCATTTTGGATTCATTCATTGATTTGTCACGAATAGACGGAGTTTGAAATATAGGTTTTGTAGGTAGACCTCTTGTAAACCTTCACGAGACTATAACTCGTCCACCAGGGACACCTAGGGGTTTAAAGGCTTGTTATTTATGCTAAAATTAACCGTAGCCTCGACGTCACGGAGTTGTTGTATTTTTGCTTTTTATTTTTGTTTTGTTTGATTTGCTCGAGGACTAGCAAAGTCTAAGTGTGGGGGAATTTGATAGGTGTAGAATACACCGTATTTAATATCTAGTATTTATGCTTTCTTTGCGAGTTTTCTTGTAAATTATGTATCTTATGTGTGCTTTTGAGTTTATTAGGTGCAATGGAGTCATTTGGAGCAAAAAGACCAATTGGAACTCGTTCAAATACAAGATTTCTACTTTTCATTGTGTAGAGGACGAGAAGATGAAGACAATGCCGAAAGAATGGAGTCATTCCGAATTCGTATGAAGAAGTTATGGGCAAAAGAAGAATTCGAAAGACTAAAAGGTCAAAATGGTCATTTTCCAGGACAAGTGCTATTGAGAGCCTAGCTAAGGATAAGGGGTAACCATATGAGAGATTCGCTAAAGACAGAATATTGTTTGTTAAGGGGCACCTCCTCTTTTATAACACTAGGTCGAGCCAAATGCAGCATTATTACAGAAATCAATTCTCTGCTCAATCAAGACGTCTCGCAACTTGTTCTAAGGCGAGGCAAGCTATGGGACTAGGGAGTGTATTTGGTGGTAGGAAAGATTCACGTAACAACACGAGGTGGTCCGATTGGTAAATGAAGTAGTCGAGAAAGATTGAAATACCAGTGAGAAAGATGGAGAGAAATTGATGTTCTTTCTTTGTGAAGTAATGGAGATTAAAGACAAGGAATTCAAAGCTGAGAATGGAATGAAGATTGGGTTTTCGATTTTATAGAATTTGGGTTGGTTTGAATTCGCTTTGCTGTCAAGGGAAGTCAGTGAAACAAGCTTTCTGCCATTATTTGAAACGATTGGTAGATGATTGTGTTTTGAGTGTTTGCTGATGATGTTTGATATGGGTTTGTTTTACATTGAATTCTTAACGGGGGAAGGAATGATTTGGGTGGCTCTCAATAGGCAGCCAATACACAACTCTTGTCAGTTTGTAAACTGCACACATGGTGTTTGTGTAAAGGCCAGAGAATGGAGAAACTACAGCTGCAGGTGTAGCAGTTGCAGGTGATGGCATTCAGCCCAGAAGAGAGCAAGTGCTGGTAAAAGGCAGTGGTGGCTTTTGTGATGACTGAGAAGATAAGTTGCTGTGTTTGGTTGGTTATGAGCAAGTGCTGAATGAATAAGCCGAAATGGGTGTTTTGCGCAGTTATGCTGTGAAGTCTGAGTATGGAGAATTGCAGTTCAAGCTGGCTCGGTGATGCTGTTGTGTATTCTGTGTTGAATGTAAAGGCAGTGAGGAGTTGGTTGATGGGTTGCTGTTGGTGAAGTGAGACAAGCTCGGGTCTGCCATTGAGCCGAAGGGGAACGAATCGCAGCTGAAAGAAGTTCAGGGAAAGTAGACTGAGTGAAATGGCATTGCAGGTGAGATGTAAATTGAGGCAGTGATGCTATGGGCTAAAAAGACCGAATTGTGGTGGTGAGAGATTACTGGGTAGAGAGGTTCGAGCGATTTGCTGTTGTTATTTGTTTTCCAGGGAGTTCCAGGGAATGTGATGTTGCAGGTGATTGCAGGTGGAGCTGGTGGTTATGCTGTTGGCTTGGGTTTATGATGCTGCCGGAAATCAGTGAAGATGCCTGAGATTGATGGTCAATTACGAGAGCTGAATAGTTGCAGCTGGAGTGCAGGTGCAATGAACTGATGCTAAAGCGACATGGGTGGTCAGACGAGATGTTGGCTGGTGGATGTCAGTGGCTGGGGTGAGAAAGGATTCGCAATGAGCTAATGTGTTTGAATTGAGTCTTTGGAATCTCAAGACTCGGGAATGGAAGTGAGATGCTGTTATGTAAGCAGGTGTTATCAAGCAATAAAGCTAAAGGGTTGAATGGATGTTGGCTTGCTGCTATGCAAGATTGAATGCCTGAGTGAGTACTCTTGTAGCAGTCCACTTCACAGCAGCAGCTAGCTATGAGTTTAGGTCATCGGAGTTCGAACTACAATGGTTATGAGAAGTTTGTATACAGAAAAGAACAAGACAGAGTGGCTTGAACTCTGGTGGTTTTGTTTGAGTTTATGGGTCATATTCTGAGCATTGAAACAACAAGGGTTATTGACTGCAAATGGGTTTGTTAGAGATGATGAGTCTGATGGAATTAAAGGCATTGACAGAATTGAAGCTAAAGCTGAGTATGGCAGTGGCTTGATCTAGTGAAGAATGTCTGTGTCAGGTGGAGTTGGTGCTGGTACTAATGAGCTAAGAAAGGATGCTGCAAAGTGGGCACAGGCCGAGATGTCGCAGCTGCAATCTGGTGAATAAGAACAGTGGCAGGTGTTGTAAGTGCAGGCCAGAGCAGGTAATGGAGATGGCGAATTAGCATTGCAGGTGCAGGGATTATAATGAGAAATTGCAGCTGGGGATAATGGTCATGGTGCTGTAAGTGACAGTGCCAGAACAAAGCTGCAGAAGCTGTGCGGAAATGGACCAGAAATGGCGAGGCGGTGGTGCTACTTTCGGGTGCTGGATTTCGAAACCGAAAGTGGGGATCGTAATGTTTCGTTGAATCGCTGAAGCGGTATGAGTCGGATGCAAGAATTAATGGCCGGACATATGAGCTACGCGTCACGTTTTTGGGCGCGTTTTCGCAAGAATTCAAGAATTGGATGGATCATATGTGATGTATTGCTTTGAATTGTGAGTGTTTGAACTGCAGAGAAGGACAGTGAGTTGCTGCGAGTTATGGTAGCCGGAGGCAAGTCCAGGTGGCTGGAGATGATTTTCCGATGACCGGATTCCGGCGACCGGTGGCCGGATTCAGGTGATGACGTCATCAATTCCGGCGACACTTTTCGGACCCAAAATTCCAGAGACATATTTTTCACTCCTGGGCTTGGTGGACCAACTTGGAGACGGGTTTTGAGAAGAATTAACCTAATTTTGGGAAAGTATCCTTATGGGGAGAAAAGCATATAAATAGAACTTTTTTCTCTAAAACCTGGATATATCTCCATTAGGGAGACTTCTACTTTTGTCTAGGGTTTCACATGATAGGTTCTTCTAAGCTTTCTATGATGATTTCCAAAAACACAAGTAACTAAGTTTTTATTATTGGTTGAAGATGTAGTTGGATTTTGCAACCAAGTTATGATTTTTATGAATTAGTTTTCTCTCAATATTATCGTTTGATTTTCTACGGGTTATAATAATTGCATGATTGAAGTATTGCAATATGATTGAATGTTTGTTTAGTCGAGTCTAGAATTGATTGAACTCACATCCATATCTATAGCTATTTTAGGGTTTTCATCGAGCGATAACCTTGAATACGAGTAGCATGATATGATTAGGGTTTGTAGTGATACATCCTCGTAGTCATATGTAGAAATTGACCTTTGTTCGAATTGTTTGCGCAATGTATTACAATTGCATTGATTAGCCTATTTCTGAAACTTAATGCTCCTAGGAATTGAACTTGATTAGCGCAAGGCGTTAGGTTATTCTTTAGGTATACTTCACATACGCAGCCC
This sequence comes from Papaver armeniacum, assembly GCA_023531295.1. Lineage (NCBI taxonomy): Eukaryota > Viridiplantae > Streptophyta > Magnoliopsida > Ranunculales > Papaveraceae > Papaver > Papaver armeniacum. The sequence continues at coordinate 88,691 of JAJJWW010015197.1, forward strand.
TAATGTGTGTGTTGATAACTTTGGAAATTACGGAGTATTCTTGCAATAAGGTATTCTATGGCTTTTGATGATAGCGAGATTAAATACGAATTCTATTCATATATTCATAAACTTGTTTACAATTGAAGATGAAACCTTTATCCAATATTTTCACATCCTTGATTTGCGTACTTTATTTGCTTTTTGTTTATTTTTATTTACACAATCGAGAAATTCTTAAGGTGTTTTATATAGGAAACCATAACAATTTGACAACCTAGACCTCTCTGTGGGATCGATCCTTTCTTGCCCTTGCTATATTTATATTTTGAGTAGTAAGAAAGTGTAATTATATTTGTGTCGCTTATTTACGGTCAAATTTTGGCGCCGTTGTTTCTGGGAGGCAACGGTTGTTAATTGTTTTTGGTTTCTTATTTTTGTATTTAGTTTTTGTTTTACTTTTTCTTATTTGGTTCTTACCCGAGTTTTGAGAATCTTATTTCAGGTGCTTATTTCTATGGAAGGAGCATATTGGAGCAATCAATACGGCTTTCAACCTCAACAATATAACAATTATCACCCTTATGGGGAGTATAATCAAAACCAATCCTTTGGCTATGATCAATACTCCACGTACCCTATGAGTTATTCTCATACATATCAACCTTCTTACGGTGGGTATGTAAGTGAGCAACCACAAGGAGGGGAGACTAGTTGTACTCCTATTAATTTTTCCTCTAGTTTGGTAGATGAAATGCAACAATTTATGGCCAGCATGGAGTCAATTTGTGGACAACCAAGCGTGGAACCAATTTCATCGACCGAATGTGCTCATGGTATGTTTGGCCCAATTTCGATCGTAGTTATGATCATCCACCCATTCAAAGGGAATATAATTGGCCTAATAATACTGAGGTAAGTAATTCTACTTTGTCTATGTCGAATGAGTTTTACCAACAAATGGAATGCTATATTCAGAATTTGGATGGAACACTCAAAGAGCTTCAAAAAGGTGTTTCCACTTTAAGACAAGGCATTGACGAATACAAGGAGGAAATGAATAGTTATGTTGAAAAAGGCGAACCTTCGGGGACTTTTGTTGATATTTGTGTTGTTAACTCAACTCTTGATCGTAATAATGATCATTCACCTATTCAAAAGGATGAGTTCGAGATTAGCAACACTAAATTCAGCGAGGACCAATGTTATGATGACTATGATAGTGATGATGATTATTATGAAAATACATCGTTTGAACCAACTCATGGTGACATCCCCGAGGAGTGTACAATGGAGTCTTTTTGGGATCAAGATGAAGACGAAGAGGAATGTGTCGACACTTGTGTAGATTACTCAAGCATTGATCTTAATTATGATCAAGAGCCTATTCAAAGGGTGGAGCTTGAGGATGATGCATTTTCGAGTGTTCTAAAAAAGTTTCTTATAATAAAATTTGGATCCACAAAAGAGTATGTGCCTTACAACAAGGAGGAGTATGTTGAGAATGAGACCGTTATGACCAATATTGTGGAAGACCCAATTGAGCTTGCATATGATTGTAATGATGATGTTTATGTCGATACTTTGGTTAAGGCAGAAACGGATGAAGAATGGTTGCAAGGTTTGATAGAGGACCATGATATACAAGAGGTGAATAATTCACTTGAGTTTTTCAAGGATGAAGAGGATTCCGTGATACAAGAGATTGTGCAAGGTTTATCTAACCCTTTACCTATTGTTTCTTCTCCTTTACCTCTTATTGGTTTGAATGTATGTGCTTCGAGAATATTGTTGAATGACTTTCTTTTCGTTTTCCGCCATTAGAGAAACTTGATTCTCATACTATGCAGGTTATGGAACCGAAACCGTGGAGGTACCCGACTTCTATATTCTTTATACACTTCCATGTGTGGACAAGAATAAGTGTGGGGGAAGCTTTTATCGGTTCATAGCTTCACTTTTGCTTTATTGTACTAATATTTGTGTGAAGCTAGTGTTTGCACAACAGGTTCTATGGACGGATCCCCAACTTTTCAGATTATTGGTGTATGGGGAATGAATCTTACAAGAAGCTAAGTCGGGCCGTCGACTTTAAAACAAGCGCTAAGTGGGAGGCAACCCACCGGTTTTGTATCTCTTATCCTTTTGCTTTTTATTTTTGTTTCGTTTATTTATTTTTTTCTGTTTTTATATCATATTTGCATCCCTATGTTTAATTTCATTGAGTCCGTAATCTATCTTAGAAGAGAATTATGACGAATACCTTTTCGTCAGAAAATTTCAGACTGCGCGTAGTTCAGTCCAGAGACCATAACTGTCAGACCGTTTATCAAAACACTGTGAAATTTTGACACTGTGTAGAAAACACGTAGATGAACAACTTTTGTGAAATGGAGTTTTTCCAAATTCCTTACCAATTTGAACAGTTTTTGCGTTTTATCTGCTGTTACGTCAGAATTCAGAACTTTCGGTTTTACACATTGAGGACAATGTGAAGTTTAAGTGTGGGGGAGCATTTATATGTTTGTATAGTTTGTTTTTGACACCATTAGTGGATGAAACCATTTTGAATGCAGGAGTTGAGGAACAACCAATTAACTAAAAGGGAAGAATATAGCTCAGAAATCACAAATTAACATGATAGTTGTTACCATATCTCGGAATATCACCATATCACATTCTATTTTTATTTTTCCATATTTATCTATTGTTCTCTAAGTGCTTTGGTGGGTCACTAAACATCGACGTGTTATTACTGCTAGGATGAAATAGAGTGGTTGAGTTACAAAAAAAAAAAAAAAAAAAAAAAAAAAAAAAAAAAAAAAAAAATTGAAAAAGAAAAAAAAAAAAAAGGACCGATCAATTAGACCAAAACGGAATAAAAAGACACTTGGGAATAGCAGTATGTGTGAAACGTAGTCCCTGTCTCCGTCGCCTAAACAAGCGTGGAATGCAGGATCCAAGGCAACTATCATGTACTTGCTGACAAGAAGCATGCGCTTGGATCCAAAAGATCTAATCATGCCGTCTAAAAAAAAAAAAGAGAAATTGGATCCAGTTTGATCCAATCATATAAAAAAAAGAGAAAAAAATTATTATTATTGTGTTGAATAAAGTCACTCTTGGTTCCCTTGTATATGCCAATTGATTTGATGTAGCATTCAGCACTAAGTAGCTCAATCCAATAGGATTAGGTTCATCTTATCAGTGACCTTCAGACAGATATGGGAAACATCGAACACTTGTGAATATCCGCCAACATCTACATCTATATCCATCTTCTTAATCTTTTCATTGTGATTGTGGTTTGTTAGTTTCCGAGTATTGTGGCTTGTTCGACTATCTAATTAGAGTTTATTTACTAATATATGAATTGAATTTGCAAGGTACCTCCTCTCCCGTAGTCATTTTGGATTCATTCATTGATTTGTCACGAATAGACGGAGTTTGAAATATAGGTTTTGTAGGTAGACCTCTTGTAAACCTTCACGAGACTATAACTCGTCCACCAGGGACACCTAGGGGTTTAAAGGCTTGTTATTTATGCTAAAATTAACCGTAGCCTCGACGTCACGGAGTTGTTGTATTTTTGCTTTTTATTTTTGTTTTGTTTGATTTGCTCGAGGACTAGCAAAGTCTAAGTGTGGGGAATTTGATAGGTGTAGAATACACCGTATTTAATATCTAGTATTTATGCTTTCTTTGCGAGTTTTCTTGTAAATTATGTATCTTATGTGTGCTTTTGAGTTTATTAGGTGCAATGGAGTCATTTGGAGCAAAAAGACCAATTGGAACTCGTTCAAATACAAGATTTCTACTTTTCATTGTGTAGAGGACGAGAAGATGAAGACAATGCTTGAGAAAGAATGGAGTCATTCCGAATTCGTATGAAGAAGTTATGGGCAAAAGAAGAATTCGAAAGACTAAAAGGTCAAAATGGTCATTTTCCAGGACAAGTGCTATTGAGAGCCTAGCTAAGGATAAGGGGTAACCATATGAGAGATTCGCTAAAGACAGAATATTGTTTGTTAAGGGGCACCTCCTCTTTTATAACACTAGGTCGAGCCAAATGCAGCATTATTACAGAAATCAATTCTCTGCTCAATCAGAAGACGTCTCTGCAACTTGTTCTAAGGCAGGCAAGCTATGGGACTAGGGAGTGTATTTGACTGGTAGGAAAGATTCACAGAACAACACAGGTGGTCCGATTGGTAAATGAAGTAGTCAGAAAGATTGAAATACCAGCGAGAAAGATGGAGAGAAATTGATGTTACTGCTGTGAAGTAATGGAGATTAAAGACAAGGAATTCAAAGCTGAGAATGGAATGAAGATTGGGTTTTCGATTTTATAGAATTTGGGTTGGTTTGAATTCGCTTTGCTGTCAAGGGAAGTCAGTGAAACAAGCTTTCTGCCATTATTTGAAACGATTGGTAGATGATTGTGTTTTGAGTGTTTGCTGATGATGTTTGATATGGGTTTGTTTTACATTGAATTCTTAACAGGGAAGGAATGATTTGGGTGGCTCTCAATAGGCAGCCAATACACAACTCTTGTCAGTTTGTAAACTGCACACATGGTGTTTGTGTAAAGGCCAGAGAATGGAGAAACTACAGCTGCAGGTGTAGCAGTTGCAGGTGATGGCATTCAGCCCAGAAGAGAGCAAGTGCTGGTAAAAGGCAGTGGTGGCTTTTGTGATGACTGAGAAGATAAGTTGCTGTGTTTGGTTGGTAATGAGCAAGTGCTGAATGAATAAGCCGAAATGGGTGTTTTTGCGCGATTATCTTTGTGAAGTCCGAGTATGGAGAATTGCAGTTCAAGTGGCTCGGTGATCTTGTTGTGTATTACGTGTTGAATGTAAAGGCGGTGAGGAGTTGGTTGATGGGTTCTTTGTTGGTGAAGTGAGACAAGCTCGGGTCTGCCATTGAGCCGAAGGGGCAGAATCGTGGTGAAAGAAGTTCGGGAAAGTAGACCGAGTGAAATGGCATTGCGGGTGAGATGTAAATTGAGGCGGTGATGCTATGGGCTAAGCAAAGACCTTTGAATTGTGGGTGTTCGAGAGATTACGGTAGAGAGGTTCGAGCGATTCGAAAATTCTTTATTCTTGTTTCCAGGGAGTTCCAGGGAATGTGATGTTGCAGGTGATTGCAGGTGGAGCTGGTGGTTATGCTGTTGGCTTGGGTTTATGATCTTCAGGAAATCGGTGAAGATGCCGAGATTGATGGTCAATTACGAGAGTTTGAATAGTTGTGGTGGAGTGCGGGTGCAATGAACTCGATGCTAAAGCGACATGGGTGGTCTGCACGAGATGTTGGCCGGTGGATGTCAGGTGGCCTGGGCTGAGAAAGGATTCGCAGTCGAGCTAATGTGTTTGAATTGAGTTACTGGAATCTCAAGACTCAGGAATGGAAGTGAGATGCTGTTATGTAAGCAGGTGTTATCAAGCAATAAAGCTAAAGGGTTGAATGGATGTTGGCTTCTTTGCTATGCAAGATTGAATGCACGAGTGAGTACTCTTGCAGCAGTCCACTTCACAGCAGCAGCTAGCTATGAGTTTAGGTCATCGGAGTTCGAACTACAATGGTTATGAGAAGTTTGTATACAGAAAAGAACAAGACAGAGTGGCTTGAACTCTGGTGGTTTTGTTTGAGTTTATGGGTCATATTCTGAGCATTGAAACAACAAGGGAGTCTGATGGAATTAAAGGCATTGACAGAATTGAAGCTAAAGCTGAGTATGGCAGTGGCTTGATCTAGTGAAGAATGTCGTGTCGGAGTGGGTGAGTCTTTGGTACTAATGAGCTAAGAAAGGATGCTGCAAGGTGGGCACAGGCCGAGATGTCGCAGCTGCAATCTGGTGAATAAGAACAGTGGCGAGTCTTTGTAAGTGCGAGCCGAGCGGGGTAATGGAGATGGCGAATTAGCATTGCGGGTGCGGGGATTATAATGAGAAATTGCATTTGGGGATAATGGTCATGGTCTTTGTAAGTGACGGTGCCGAACAAAGCTGCGAAGGCTGTGCGGAAATGGACCGAGAAATGGCGAGGCGGTGGTGCTACTTCCGGGTCTTTGGATTTCAAACCGAAAGTGGGGATCGTAATGTTTCGGTGAATCGCGAAGCGGTATGAGTCGGATGCAAGAATTAATGGCCGGACATATGAGCTACGCGTCACGTTTTGGGCGCGTTTTGCAAGAATTCAAGAGTGGATGGATCATATGTGATGTATTGCTTTGAATTGTGAGTGTTTGAACTGCGAGAGAAGGACAGGGTGAGTTGCTGCGAGTTATGGTAGCCGGAGGCAAGTCCAGTGGCTGGAGATGATTTTCCGATGACCGGATTCCGGCGACCGTGGCGGATTCCAGTGATGACGTCATCAATTCAGGCGACACTTTTCGGACCCAAAATTCCAGAGACATATTTTTCACTCACGGGGCTTGGTGGACCAACTTGGAGACGGGTTTTGAGAAGAATTAACCTAATTTTGGGAAAGTATCCTTATGGGGGAGAAAAGCATATAAATAGAACTTTTTTCTCTAAAACCTGGATATATCTCCATTAGGAGACTTCTACTTTTGTCTAGGGTTTCACATGATAGGTTCTTCTAAGCTTTCTATGATGATTTCCAAAAACACAAGTAACTAAGTTTTTATTATTGGTTGAAGATGTAGTTGGATTTTGCAACCAAGTTATGATTTTTATGAATTAGTTTTTCTCAATATTATCGTTTGATTTTCTACGGGTTATAATAATTGCATGATTGAAGTATTGCAATATGATTGAATGTTTGTTTAGTCGAGTCTAGAATTGATTGAACTCACATCCATATCTATAGCTATTTTAGGTTTTCATCGAGCGATAACCTTGAATACGAGTAGCATGATATGATTAGGGTTTGTAGTGATACATCCTCGTAGTCATATGTAGAAATTGACCTTTGTTCGAATTGTTTGCGCAATGTATTACAATTGCATTGATTAGCCTATTTCTGAAACTTAATGCTCCTAGGAATTGAACTTGATTAGCGCAAGGCGTTAGGTTATTCTTTAGGTAGACTTCACATACGTGACCCTAATGTGTGTGTTGATAACTTTGGAAATTACGGAGTATTCTTGCAATAAGGTATTCTATGGCTTTTGATGATAGCGAGATTAAATACGAATTCTATTCATATATTCATAAACTTGTTTACAATTGAAGATGAAACCTTTATCCAATATTTTCACATCCTTGATTTGCGTACTTTATTTGCTTTTTGTTTATTTTTATTACACAATCAGAAATTCTTCCGGGTGTTTTATATAGGAAACCATAACAATTTGACAACCTAGACCTCTCTGTGGGATCGATCCTTTCTTGCCTTTGCTATATTTATATTTTGAGTAGTAAGAAAGTGTAATTATATTTGTGTCGCTTACGACAGCGGTCAGTCGGTAACTAGGGTTTATAGTATCCACCACTATTTTTATTCAATTACTGAAATGAAACATAACTCATGAATATTTATTTATCGTTGGTTCTATTGACATCACCTATTATATGTATTAGAGTCGCAAATATCACTGGGACACCCTAAGCATGGCACATCAAAAGACTAAATCCAAGCATGCACCATCAAATTGTATTAGTGAGAAAATTATACGAAACTAAATATAGGTTCACAAATAATACCTGGCTATTCTAAGTATACCCCATCAAAGGAATTAACCCAAGCATGAAATATCATACAATGAGACAAATATATTTGTTATCCTAACAATTAGGCACAAAGGTTCTATAAACCGGTGAAGCAACAACTCATATTTCGATAAATCGATAAACAATATCAAGAACTAATCATATTCAATTCATAATAGCCTCCAAAACATAAATATTTCAAATCAAATTGTTCTTATGCTCGAAGTGGTTGCAACATAAAACCCTAGCTAAACAGTTTAGCAACACATGAAAATGGATTTCTCAAAATCCATCAAAATGAATTAAAAGAGAAAGATAAATTAAACCGTTATTGTCGTCGTCACCCGGCAATCGATCATCTTCTTCTTCCCTTCTTCTCTGTTCCAGTAGCCACCCTCCTTTGTTTCTGTTTTTCTTCAAAACGGCGTCCAGCCGACCTCCCATGAGTTTCTGTTCGTGCATGAATATATACCCTTGCGAATCCTAAAGTCACAACACTCAAGACCTAGCAGCTGCCCAGGCCCAGTCCAACAACTGACCCAACGTCCAAACCATCTTACCAGTGCCAATTTCTAGTTTCTTTTCGTCCAACACAGCTCCTTCGATTCACCACAAGACCAGTTTTTCCTCCTCGGCATCAAATTCATCACTACCCCAAGTTACTAGCGTAATCAGCCAGCACAACATCTAAACTTATCGGTCACAGCTCCTTCCTTTGACGACTGCAACAGCTCGGCCAAGTTCAGTCCCATTTAACAGACGAGCATCTTTACTTATTCGCAATTTCTTTTCTCCATTTACATCTCAGCTTTCCAGTTCATCTCCGAAGTCTCCATCTCAGCAACTGCATACACCACCAGCATCAGCACCGTCGACCAAACCCAGTTCACCTCTGAGTCCCAACTCCGGGCACAACCAACTACAAAAATCTTTGCCAGCAAACCCCTGCGTAGCCTTGACATGTTCGAACCAAGGTTGATCTTCAATGCTCATTCCAGTCTCCATTGACGTTGCTTCTCATCTCAGAAATTCCCAACTTCCAGTACGTTGTTTTAAGTCACCGCCAAAATCGAACCCAACTTCAATCTCCACCAGTTCTCAATATTTCAGCAATCTAACCACCGTTCAGTTCGAGCTCTCTCTGCAGCCACCAATCTCTTCTCAGACTCGATCACAGCATCACTTTCTTAATTCCGCAGTGCAGCTCTACCAGTTGCACCTGCAACAGCTCAACCACGGCCAACTCCATTCCAACCACTAACTCCGCCGACTGCAAGCATCACCGTCGACTGATTGCAGAACAAAGAGTAACGACTTCCCTGTAGTTTAATTTGAGAATCACTGCAGCCACCGTAACCAACATCAAGTCATCACCGGCAACTGCACTTCACTGACTTGAACCAACATCCCATTTAATTCTCGGCACAAGATCAAACCGTTTGAATACCGTCCACCTTTTTCCACTGAACCAGCTCAAGCAATACCCAGCAGACCACATTAAGTTCAGTCACCACTGGACAGTTCAGTTACCACCGTTGATTCGCAACAAACAGACCCATTTCAGACCATTGTTTATTAGAAGATAGTTTACTGCCATCTTCAATGCACGCCATGGAGAATCGCTGGCTTGCTTGGAGGAATGAAAATGCCCAGATCCCTTTTACTCTTCATACCAACACCACCGGCTTGAGCTTGAATAAGAAATGGAATTTCATTTTGTTGATGATAAAGGAATATGTTTGATGCTTCCAAAGACAAAATCTGGTAATAGAGACCACGTCCCACTTTCTCATTCACCCACCAGTGAGGCCACATGCTTAATATTTTAACTTCTGGTCTGATGAGGCTTTGGTGCTTCCACTAGGACCAGTACCGTAGAAGTTAACATGGCAGACCACATCTAGTTAGGCCCTGTCTCCTAGGTGCATTGAGTAGCTCTTCAAGTGTCTTTGCCGCAAACATCATTTGAGCTCTTATTTAAGCCGTTTATCTTCGGCTTTCGGAATAGCTTGTACTTTCTACAAAAGAACTAAAATAGTGTCATTAGCCAAAAGATTGAGACCTAGCTAATATAAATATGGGTATAAAATGTAGCACTTTCGTGCTTATCAACACCCCCACACTTATATTTTGCTAGTCCTCGAGCAAAACAAAGAATTGACCCACTACACAGCTGGTCATAGAGAGTGAAGTCTGCTAAACAGCGAGACGAACCACTAAACAGTGGTGTAGAGAAGTCTGCTAAACAGCAAGACAGACCCGCTAAACAGCAAGATCGAGAGATGTCTGCTAAACAGCTAGACAGAAAGACCCGCTAAACAGCTGGTCATCATTTTTTTTTTTTTTTTTTTTTAAGACCCGCTACACAGCTGGTCAAATAATAAGATAAAGAGAAAGAGACCCGCTACACAGCTGGTCATAACCCTAACAATGGTTGTTTTTTTTAGACCCGCTACACAGCTGGTCATAAATTCCAAGAAAATTCCTGAAAAACAAAAGTAAAAGTTAACCACTCCCCCACACTTAAACATTACATTGTCCTCAATGTAATTGAGTCATCCAAGGTAAAATTTAAGATGGGAAATTCATAATATAATATGCGAAAATAAACAAATTAAATAAAACAAGAAGATAGAATTACCTACTGGAATATACAAATAAGACTCTCCATATATCAATAACCTGAATAATTGGGGATCAACCCAAAGCACAATATATACAATTAATGACAACCTCACACTCTCGTTGAAGCAATGTAAAGATATAGAGATTATCAAAAGGAAAGAGCTACCCCCAAACCTGGTTTTTGCAAAGGATGTATCATTTTGATAAAAAATAACCGAGTTAAAGGGTTCGCTAGATCTAAGAACTGAAACGATCTGGGAGTTATGCACAGACAAAGAGAAGTCACGAGATACAAAATAATCTAGTAATATTGGAGAAGCACGCAGTTCTAATCCATAATTAGGAATCTTCCGAAAATTTGTGCTAACAATTCTAGGTGTATTAACTTCTCCACTAGGTTTGCAAACCTGTACTAAATCATCATCATAAACATCATCAACCTGGGAATCAATAGGAATAGAACAATAAAGATGATTAAAAGAAACCTTATAGATAGAGTGTAAGGTCTCTAAGTCGTTAGACTTTACGGTCTCTTCGGAATTAACACATTCTTCATAAGCATTATTGTTATAGCACTGATATGTCACACCGTCTAAAAGAATGGTGTCTTCAATCCTAAACTCATCCTTTTGAATAGGCGAGTGATCATTAACACGATCAGGAGTTGGACTAAATACACCACCTTCACTTGGTATGACAATGTCTCTATTCCTATGATCACAACTATCAAGTTCATCAACATTATCCATACACATTGATTCATTAGTTAAAGCGATTTCATCATAAATATCAACAGTATTAGAAAAATTAGAACATGTCTCCTCTGTAAGACCACAATCTTCTACCGACTGCGTTAGTTGAGCAATCGATAAAGCATTTTGTTCAGCAAGTTCAGCTATATGAGCATGGGCTTTACTAAGCTCGGCAAAAAATAACTCATTAGCTTTGGTCTGTTCAGCAATGTCAATATTGAGGCGTTCTAGCAAAGATAGTTGTGATGCAGATGTGTCATAGTAAGATTGATCATCTCTCTCATACTGTGACGGAGAAGTGTGTGAATAATAATTGGAATCAACAAATTGTGGCTCATAATCAAGGTAAGGTCGGTAATGATCATAACCTTCACAAGGTCCGGAATGATCATACCTATGAGAATAATTCCAATCATTATTTACACACTCGGCAGGTTCTTGATAATGAGAAGGTGCATATATATACTCGGGTGAAATATCAAATGACTCCTCTGTCTCAGTTCTTTTGGTAAGATTCCAAAAAGCTATAAAAGAAGTCAACTCACTGGAAACCATTATACAAAGTAAAATTTTCTCAATAACTCACCTTGCAAAAGCTTTGTGAGAATATCAAGTACTTACTTTAGGCCAATTGTTGATTCCAATCGTCGCTCTTCAGACTAAAGTACCTGAGAAAAAAATCAAATAAGCTACGTAAAAAAGAACTAAAAGAAAAATAAGTTATGTACAGAAAATAAATAAAAAAATATGTACAAAATACCAATTACAATATTCCACAACCGCTCCCCGGCAGCGGCGCCAAAAATTGATGTGACTCAATAATGTTGTAGAAAGTGGTAGTAAGGTTGTCGTTCACTCGGACTTGATGAGATTGATTTTTAAGAATTAATAAAAGAAAATAATAAAAATACAGAATATATACAATTTATGTCACAAGACGGAGAGATGTGCTGGGACTCAGGATTCGGCCAAACTCATAATAAAAAGTTCAATTTATTTATTCTCAGCAATTAAAGCTCAATAAACAAAATAACACCGACTCTTATTTTTTGCCAAGGTAGACTCTCAAAAGATTAATTGTATCCCTAAGCATAGATTATCTAAACAAAGCATAACCTATCTAATTGAATAACATCCAATTTAATCAAATCATAATTCTATTTTAATTAGTGCAAAAGTCAAATAAAGAATTAATTAAAATTACCCATGTATGAAATTTGTCTTCCTCCGTCGTCCCAGTGATGGGTTCTAGCTCATCATGTTGGAAACACGCTCAAAATCCATTTTTATTGCTCAAAGGAGGTGTACAAATGATGAAATGGAGAAAATGATGAAAATCGAGTGTTTGCAACAATTATAAGTGTTGCAAATACTGTTACAAGGAATGATAAAACCGTTACTTCTTCTAAGTCTGCCCCCCTCCGTATTACGACCCTCTAATAAGTGTCGTAGACACTGTAGAAGAACGACTGCCTCTGGTGGTCCGTTCTTCGTGTTCTTGGTGCAGCAGCAACAGTAGAGAATAATTCTGCAACTCGATTTTTCTTGGCTCTGTAGCGTTCTAATTTCTCCCAAACTCTCCGTAACCTCTCAATGATATACCAGCACCTATTTATAGTCAAACAGACGCGAGATATCACAATATAATTGCATATAATCCTCCCATCACTCGGTGTTTAAAGAAAATATTTTGTTTCCCTGTTTTACTTCTACACGGCTTCTGATGATGTAAATACGTGCTGAAGCTTCCTTACTTAACTCCTACACGTTTTTGAAGTGACCAAACACGAGCAAAACTCGTCCAAACACGCTGTAATCCGTGAATATCATCCGTGCATAGCTCCTGTTTTCTTCCAACACGAGTTCTCTAGCCAAATTGGATCGAAAAGAAGACCCATACCGTCTGTGAGGCCCAAAGGAAGATACCCAATGATTTTCGGCCATTGAGTCTCTCAGAAAGCTCCAAAATCCGAACCTAATCGGTTCGTTCTTGCTTATAGTTTCCCGCCAAAAGCTTATTTTCAAATTGTTGAAGATGACTGCCCCTTATCCTGTTCTGGGGTGCGAATAGCATGTGCCTCCTTGGGATGCCCCTTAGTAATTAGGTTACCCCTTATCCGAAGACGAGAGTCCGAATAACACTTGTCCTTCGGAGGTGCTCCGAGCAACTTTTCGAGCCGAATTTTCCAAAAATACCTAAAAATACATAAAAACACAATATTAGTACAAAAATCGAGTTCCAATAATACCAGCACTGAGGACAATTCAGACACAAAAAATGTGTCTATCAGTTATCAATATCAATGCGCGGGTTAATGGCGCCCTCACTGGAGTTCTCTTTAGAAGTCGCTTCAACATTCTCTCCAGAAGCCGCTTCAACGTTCTCTCCATAAGCAGAAGCCGCTTCAACATTCTCTCCAGAAGCGGCTTCAACGTTATCTCCAGAAGCAGAAGCCGCTTCAACATTCTCTCCAGAAGCCGCTTCAACGTTCTCTCCAGAAGCAGAAGTCGCTTCAACATTCTCTCCAGAAGCCGCTTCAACGTTCTCTCCAGAAGCAGAAGCCACTTCAACGTTCTCTCCAGAAGCCGCTTCAACGTCCTCTCTAGAAGCCGAAGCCGCTTCAATGTCCTCTCCAAAAGCCACATCAACATCTTTTTCAGAGTCCGCTCCTATGCACTCTTGAAGAAGCTGCTCCAATGACCTTTTGAGGATGCTCGGTTAAATCCACACAGAGTCGAGAATTATGACGCCATTATGGATAGGCAAGTCAACAAGATCCAAGAAAATAAGGACTCTCTACATGCCGTGTATAAAGGCATCAGAGGCAGTATATCAACCGATTAGATGCTTATCTACCTGGAGACAATTGATGTATGCTAGGAGGATGATCACTGCGTGCTTTGATAGTTCGTTAAACACGTCTTGCTCAAAGACCGGGCCGGCCTCTATCCTGGTAACATCTGTTTGCCTTGCCTCATAAGTTTTATCTTTACTTGTCACCATCTAGTACTTACCCCGCAACAATGTCACTGTTACGTACTAAGCAGGGGACTTAATGTTTATGGTGGTTTTTAGTTCAGGGCCAAAATTATAAAACCCTGTATTTAATGTGCAATCATTATACAAAGAAGATTGAGCCATTTAAAAGTGATGAGTGCCAAAGCCTCTTTACTTACATATGTATTGAGCAATTCAATATATTTGGATATATAAAATTCACTCAGAATGGTGCATATAGCAATGATCCCAAATATTCTATGAATTTTATTCTCCATCGGCATTATTCACTAATGCATGACCTGCCTAGTATTTTCCTATGCTATGTTCCCAGCCGAACTCTCAATATTGGCATGACATGACGATTAATGTTCACTCGCAGCGGGGTAGCATGAATCTCCCGAAATGTTAGTATTGATACCTGCATGAAAACACTAACGTATGCTACACCACTCTATGATAAAGAGATTAGCGTGTTTACACACGCGTTTAAATTCGTTAAGGAAAATCTAGACTGTCCATATCAGTCTTAAAAAACGATCACAACCACACGATTTGGCCACATAATTCAACAGGCCTATCCTACTCCTCGCGGAACTATGCGATCATCATGATGACCACCGACGGGCCCACTAACATCCTGACCGATCGGATTCCATCTAGCACACCCGCAACGCCTTTGAACGCTAACCCTAACATAAGTGATCGCGTTGTTGAAAGATGAGCTCAAACGAGCTAAGATCGGCAAAAACGGTCTCAAAAACATCACGACCGCCCAACTTAGCTAGCCTAGTTGGACGGCCTATATCTTCCCTCGAATGATCAAAAGGGTACTGACGTGTTCACCGGCGACCCAACTACATTCTTGGTCAATCGACTTGCCCACGGCAAACCAGAAACGTGTTGAATCGCTCGCCCAAAGAAGGGTGATCGCGCGATCTTTAAAACCCTAAAATTAAGTCAGCGGCGTTATGCAACTGCCGCAAATCGATCGTGTCCATCCATCTTCGCCAGCTTGGTCTAACAGCTTGGATCGGATTATAGATGGACAACAGCGTGGCACTGTGATCACCGACTACCCCTCTTCCATGAAGAGCGATCGTCCAAGCCATGGTTTGCTCATATGGCCTTCGAATGATCACCCAAAAGAGGATGGTCGCGCTGCTTGCATAATCCAACGGCAGTACACAACTGCCGCAAATCATCTCGTCCATCCAATTTCGCTAACCTAGTTGGATGGTTTAGATTTATTTTAGGAGGCCAACAGGGTAACGCTGTGATTATCGACCACCCTTCCTCCACAGGGAGCGATCGACCAAGTGGTAGCTCACCCATAGGGTTCTCAAACAATCGCCCAAAGGTGGCCGGTCATGCTACCCTTTTAAGACGTTCAATTCACGACTAATTTGAACGAACTCTAAAACAACGATGTTTCCTGCACATCGATTATTTTCAGCTGCTTGTTTAAAAGCGATGCTTTATATACATCGATTATAAGCGATGTTTTATAAATATCAATTTCGCAAATAATTTTATTATTTGACCTAAAAGCATTTTGTGCTGCTTTTGGTTGCGAGTCTCACGACTTCACCCATTTACTCGAGACATCAAACGTGTCACAAACTGGGGGATGCTCACTGGGGTATTGATCTGGCGGTTTACAGCGTGCGGCGTGCAACGCGCCCATTACGAGAAAGTGTCAGGAAAGGACGGATGGTTAACAACAATGGGAGTAGTGGGTGAAAGTGTGCCCAATTTTCCCTCGTAATGGAAACGTGGTGGTCACCACTTTTTATATAACCCACTTCTCCACTACTTAACTGCCTCCACTTCCTACGAGATAAGGGGTGCGCTCAATGACTTGTATAAATAGGATTTCAACCTATTTCAATAAAGAACACAAGTGTTATCAACACAAGTATCCCGAAACCATATTCTGATACAAGTCATAAAACAGCCACACCTTCATAATTCAACATTCTAATCTCAAACACCTTCTTCGCTTCCCTCCCTAAGATCAAACCTTCTCCTTCACCTTGTGACCGAATTGAATCTGGAATGGCCATTTCTTGATTTAGGCCAGAGTCTTACAGATTGATCTCTTGAATCTAAAAGTACTCCCGTGCAGTGCATTTGTTTAGGGTTTGAATTCATTTCTCATCAACACACCCAAATTTACCAAAACCTGCCGAATCAGTTTTTACCCCAAAACAACTAGATCGAAGTTTCGACGGGAATCTTTAGACTGTTTGTAGATCTAAAGACGTCTTGTGATAATCCATTGTTAACAGACTCCGTTCTGTGTGTGATTGATCACAAGAGATTCAAGTTGATTGTGTGCAGGTGTTTATTAAAGATCTAAGAAGATTTGAAGACGAAGAAGATTTCTGATTTGGGTTCATAATATTTGGTGTGTACAATACTTGTTTCGGTTAAAGAGGATCCAACTATAATCGGTTTATCCTTGTGATAAATTGGATTGATTAGTTAAGTAGATCGGCATCAATACAATTCTTTGTGATTAAAAGTATTGATTGCAAAATCTTGACAATTACTTTGGTAGTTGTTATTAGATAGATATAAGGACCTGACAAAGGAGTTTATTGGGATAAACGGAAGAGCCTTTTGTCGAACTCATATTACTTGGTTGAAAAGAGTTGTTACCAAACAGATTTGTTGTTCCTTTACTGTTTGGAATACGAACCAAAGGAATTGTTCCAAGTACGTGACTTATTACAAGTTGGAGGCGTGGGAATACATACGGAACTAGGTGAACTTTAGGTTTAGTTGGTTGGTCTCAACTATACGAAGTTGGTTTGATTTTGTATAGCGGCTTAATCCTGAGATTATTAAATTCTGGACAAGGTCCTGAGGTTTTTCTGCATTTGCGGTTTCCTCGTTAACAAAATCTTGCTGTGTCATTTACTTTTATTTTCCGCAATTATAATTGTTGTTATTATAATTTAAAGTAAATTACACAAACATTAATTCCTATTTACTTGATAGTAATCCTATTGTGTTTGGTTAAGTCCGAACCTTTTATCAAGTAAACATACTTCGTTGTTGTATTGTCTCGATCTCGTATCCATAGACGATCACACGAAGTGTGAACCGATTAGTTGTATTGTCTCGACTCAGTAGATTGACAATCACTTTCGAATAAAGAACTTATAGGTGGAAAAGTTTTAGATTGAGGTATATTTGGGTACCCTCGTCTTCAATTGGTATCAGAGCAGGCAAACACGAAAAGATCTAACAATCTGTGTTTGGTGCGATCCAACCTATAAGATATGAGTCAAAGTAAGAAAAGCAAAGCTAAACTTATGAAGAACTCAGTTAACGTATGTCAAGATAATGAGAATAATATCTCAGAGAAGGTTGATGAGTGCCAAATAGTGCATATTTATACATCTTTTTATTGGCATTTTACTCATCTTTTGCGCTTATAAATCAGATATTATCCCATATTCTGTATTTTCCTTGTTTTCAAGAATAAATATTTGTATTAATTAATTTTGTGTTTTTAGGTAATAAATAAAGCTCGGAGAATCTGAGGAGCCCAAAGAGCGAAGAATTGAAGTCGAGCATCTATGGAGTAGATAGCCAAAGCCCGCGCGCAACAGTTGCAACCCAACAAGTAGCAACTCATCTCAAGACATGGGCTAGAGCTACCCATGACCCGGATCCGAGCCCGCTCACTCTGAGCCGTCAAGATCTCACCCAAATGCATCACACGGTCGCTCCTTCGCTCACATCAACCCTCGATGTACTCGCGCAACACCAGATCGCTCCAAAACCGGCTACCTCCCTCAGCCGTTCAGATCCTCCACCTGCTAGATCCTACGCTCGCTGAGCGTTCTTATCATCCCATTGTTCGTGCATCACAGCGAAGCCACCATACCCTATACCCTATCGACCCATACTCATTTCTCTTCTCTTTCTTCTCTTCTTCCCACGAGCTCTGCAAACCCAGCTCCTCCCCCATGCCTTTGCAGAGCCGCCTCACCACCACCAACTCCTTTATCTCTTCTGTCACCATCATCACCACAATAGCAGCCTCACCACCTACCTCTCTAGGTCTAGGTTTTCTCTCATTTAGCTTCTCAAACCCTAGAAGCTAATTTAGAGAAGATAAGAACTAGGGTTAGGTTAGCCAACAACCATGCATGGCATTTCGAGAGCCGCAGAAGAAGGGAACAGCGAAATCAGAGTATGGGTTGAACTGTTTTCCAATTAATTTCATTTTTATAATAAATTAGGGTTTGGTTATTTTGGGATTTTCTGGGATGTATAAATAGCAGTGAGGGGATTGTGTAGAAACTACGCCTGGATTAGCCAGAGCAGTCACTTAGTATTATTTTGTTCTTTGTTGCTTTAATTTGATGTTCTAATTTAGTGTGTTAGGGTTTCAATGAAACCCTAATTCAATGTTGTGTTTAAATTCAGTTGAAGTGTTCTTGCATGCTTAATTTATCAGATACTTTCAATTTTGGTATTACAAGATTTTTACTCTCACAATGGATGTCTTGCATCCATTGTAGTTAGGTTGCCCTTTGTATTGTTATACCTCAGCTCAAACTTTAGAAACAAATGCTAATACCCTTGACTAGTTGTACTTAATTAGACAACTAGTACTCCGGGTTAGTTCCTTAGCTGTCAAATTGAAGAATCACATGGAGAAACACCACAGATAGGTGGTAGAATTGACAAACTACCCACATGCCATAGGAACAAGAAGCTTCCAATTAAGTTGACACATAACATGAGTTAGTGGTAGAAATTGATAACCCTAGCATCTTTTTATCTCACTATCTTTTACTTAGTTTAGGTTCATCAACTTGATCACAACTCAGCCGTTTCGGCAACCAACAATACTGTGTTACATTACCTTCACTTGAAATCAGTTTTAGAAAGCCATTGATCACATATAGGGCACCACAAGTCTCTGTGGTTCGACCCGCACTTGCTCAGTCCTACATCACGACACCGTGCACTTGCGGTTTAGACATAGTCGTAGGATAAAATACACTTTCAAAATCCTACCAAGTTTTTGGCGCCGTTGCCGGGGACTTGGCGCGTGCCTGTGATTTTTGTGCTTGTCTTTACTTTGTACATATCCTCTGTGCATTCTCACCTGCATTTAGCCTTGAAATTTTTAGCATTTAGTGCATATCCTCTGTCTTTGCTTTTGTATTTTGTGTTTAGCATTTAGTTTCTCTTCTCGTTACATTCTCGGTAGAATCATTTATAACTTGCACTCTTTGCTTTTCTTCTTGTTTTAGTATAACTTAGTCTAGTATAACTTAGTTTGAACCTTTGTAACTTGCATCTGTAACTTTGGTACCTTGGTATAATTTAGCATAAACATTTTGTTTCATACTTTGCATTTTAAACTCTTCAAGCCTGTCGGTCCAACTTAGCCTCGCCATCATTTGCATTGGGGGCATACCATTTGTATTGCATTCTTGCACACATCTCTACGAGCTCCCTTGATTGCATCTCGGTGCACCTCATTTACATATCATTTGCATCTCGGTGCATAAGCGTGCAAATCCGAGGACTAAATTTTCCTTCTAAGCGACAGTACCTTCTATGCTCCTTGGTCTTTTCTTGCTTCTTGAACAAGCCAAAGGAAAGAAACCAAGGGAAACCACGACCTTGAGATGCATGTGTGCCGCTGCGCATATTTCTTCTTTGTGCTGGTGGTAACTACGAGCCAAGGTGCATGAATAGGAAGCGCTTGCTTTGTGCTTGCTGAGCGGCTGAGCATAGTGCGGCGACAAGACAGCCATCTTGGTTTGCACAAGTGCAACCAAAGGTGAGCAAGCCCTGCGACTTGTAAGGTGAGTGGTGCCTTGTGCTAGTCTCAGTGCTTACTGTGGCCGATAAGCCGATAAATTTGTGTGAGACCCTGTTGAGCCTGTAAAACCTTAGTGAGCTAATTGCATGAGCCCTAAACCCCGTGAGTGCTGCTCCCTTGCAAGCCCCTCGTAGCTGCAAGTTTTGGGTGTAACTTGGAAACCCAAGTTAGTTTGAGATACCCATGCCCTGCTTTGTGTGTGAGATTTTTATGCTTGAATGAATGTGAAGCTGCTCGGGCCATCGGGGTTTTCTAGTGCTTTGTGTGCATACTAGTCTTTGTGTTGAGACCAGCACATTACTTGATCTGTCTTTGTGATAATTTTGAAAGCCAACCCCTGCATAAGCGTGTCTTTGTGCAAGCACTAGGCTGCAAGCACTAAGCTTGTCTTTGTGACAACTTAACCAGGTGTGCACACGCCCGGTGGCTAAGTTTGCCAACCAAGGAGCCGGTGTCACTAAGGGAGTCCACCACCACTTGGCACGGCAAGTTTGCCAATACATGACCAAATGCAACCAAAGCCCACATAAAACTGGGCAACAAAACCTTGTAAGAAAACCCAATTGTGGGCTTGACATTCCACTAAAATTCTCACCCCCATTGCTAAACCCAAATCCTTTCTCATAAACCAAATAAATCACATAAACCAAACTAAGCTTTGAAGTTCAATTTGTGCATATGTTAGCTTAGCTTAAACCAAAACTGTGACTCGATTCATTTCAGGCCAGACCATGGCTAGAACCTCATCTCGGGGACCATTGCTCACAATCAATCCACCTCCAGGCTTAACAATTTCAAATAGCAGCGAACATTCCCAAATAAACCAAAACAACAAAACCAAATGAATCCCATTGAAACCAAATCCCAATAAACCAAAGCCCACATAAACCAAACTAAGCTTTGAGTTCAATTTAGAGACCATGTCGGGATTTTGGTCGCATCTGGGGATTCAAACAAATCCCTTAGAGAGCGTGCTTACGGGCATGCTTCACGGGATGAACCCCCCCACATACCATAGTGATTTTAGAGAATTTTATGCGCCTTCTCGGGGCCACGACCTCACATACCCTAATCACTATGAGCACATGTATCATCCATCACAGGTTGAGAATGAACACTCTCCTCATACCCAGTCATCACTTTTAGATCAATTAGAGGCTCGACTATCTGCTTTAGAGAGGCAATCTGCTTTAGAAAGGCAATCTGTCGAATCTAGTTTTTCTAGGCAATATGAAATGCATGCTTGCACCTTATGTGGTGGCTTAGACCACCCTGCTGAGTACTGTGATATTTTGCATGCTTTTAGACAGTCTAGGGAAAACCATGATAATCCAATGAACGAAGTGTCTAGAAGTGACTATTGGGACCATAATCAACTTTGCACACATGCATCATTCACCACGGTGGGGAGATGAACAATTTTATACTCCCCCAACTCTAGTTTGCAATCAGCAATGGAAACACTCATGGAGCAAAATGCTAGGCTTGAAATGAATGCAATGCATGACCATCCATATAGCAACATGTACGAATTTCCCTTCTCTAGTGAACCTCATGCACAACCATACAATGAATATCCATATGAGGAATGCATACCCACTAGTGAAGACTCTCCTTGATGGAACAACTCAAGATGATTCTTCAAAGGAACTGATTGAGTTACAAAATGATAGGATTGAAAATAGTGTTTCTAGTCTTACTCATGCAACTAACATTGAATATGAACCTAATCTAGAGGTAGATGAGTACACTAAAAATACTACAATTTTGAATGGAGAGATGGATTTTTGCTATGATGATGATGATGATGATGAATATGAAGAGCATGTGTATTTTGAAAATGTAATAGAATTTTTAGGTTCAGCGACATTAAGTGTCTCTTCTGTGAACCCTATGAATGATGCTTCTTCTGATATTCATGCATGTGATGTTGATATGGAACCTGTGGAATTTCCCTGTGAAAATGACCATGATTTACCCACTCCTGACCTTAGGAAAGAGTGTGACGGTGCAAATGATTTGATACATGAAAATAACGTAGATGTACCTAACCTCTCTCCTGAGTCACAAATTGAAACTCCTCCACCAAACCTAGGTGTAGTTTGTCACAAAATTGCAAAACCAACTTTTTTGAAAATGCCTAACTTAGGCCTAGAGCTTTGTGCTTCCCAAGTCCTCTTGGACTATTTTGCATCAAAGTATAACACTCTTAAGGAGCCACAGTTGGAATGTGTATGTCTGCCTGTAATTAGCAAAACTCATTTTGAGTTAGACCTTTTGCATGATGTACCTTTAAAATTGCAAGATTTTGTTCTCACAAACACACCTGTTCACAAGTTTAGGTTTGGGGAAACTCATTCCCATTTGCGAGTCTTACTTGCACTCTCATATTATATTTGTGTAAGGCTGTTAATGTGTGTACATATCGTCTATTGGGTTGATCCTCAACTCTTTAGATTGTTAGTTTATGGTGAATTTTTGTATATAATCCAGTAGGACTTGTTAAATTTTTCTTTTCTTGATTCGGTTGAGTCTTCTTGCACATATATTATGCTAATCCGATATAATCACCACTGAGAATGTTGGATTTTGCCTTGACGAATGAAGCTCAACCTTGCTCTTGCCGACATCCGGTAATCTCTTCCCTTTTATCTTTTGGCATTGTTCTCTGGTATGTGATTTGTTTAAATTTTTTTTTTTTTTCTATATGTAGACACATTGAGGACAATGTTTGATTTAGGTTTGGGGGTGCATTTGCATTTAGAGTTTTTAGTCTTTTTAATCTTTTACTTTCATATAAAAAAAAAAAAAAAAAAAAAAAAAAAAAATTCAAAAATTCAAAAAATTCAAAAACTTTTTGCAAATAAAAACCTCCAACTTTTAGAGATTTTAGAGTCACTAGCATGCTTCTAGCTATGTTTACATAGAGATTCGTAGAAATAACAAAAGTTAGAAGTCTTAAAACACAGTCGGGTTCCTTAGTTGATTAGAGCGTTAAAGTTGGATTTAACCATACAGGAGGGCGAATTAGGTGCTGTTTAGATATTCGGTAGTAGAATTGTGATCACCCATAGTGGAGACTACCCATTTTACATCAAGCGAGTACCGAGCCTTCACTCTTTGTGACTTTCTAGAAAAGCTTTTAGAGTGTGTGTCACCGTACGTCAATTCGGGTAGGAATGGTGAGCTACCCAACTTCGCACCACTTTCAAAGCACTACTTTTGATCTCTTGAGTGCTAATTCCGTCAATCATGAGGGTGACGTCTAAAGATGAAAACTCCTTAAATACCGAGTTGTAGTTAGCATCATTCTCTCTCTCAATCGGCAAGACCCATAGAAACACATCATCGTAAACAACCTGGAGCGAATGAGAAGAATATTGAAAGAAAAATTGATATAGTCCAAGGTTTATGTGCAACAAGGAAAAGAAGATGAGAATTAATGAAGTTTGTGAAAAATTGAGTTTATCGTTTTATTGTAACCGAAAAAAAAAAAAAAAAAAAAAAAAAAAAAAAATATTGTAGTTTATTTTCTGTCTAGTTACCAAAAAGTTAAAAAAAAAAAAAAAAAAAAAAAAAAAAAAAAAAAAATTATTAAGTTTTTATGAAGTTCGAAGTTCGTCATCAATAGTTGAAGGCGAAGACCGAAGACCGAAGATTGAAGACGTTTCTATGGTTTCTTATGAGAGAGTGATGTTAGTTGCCGATCGGGTGAGAAGTGAGTGAGTACTCCACCCTTGCTAATGGTTGATTTTCCTTTCTTAGAGATCATCGAAAAAGATTCTTTTTATCCACACTTCGTGGAGTCTCAGTTTTATTTCGGAAGGTTATCCTTCTTACCTACAACGTGTGCGGGATTTCTCTCTTTATTCCCCGCCTGCACACATGAGAGACTAAAAAAGCGATCTTTTTGAGTGCAATTATCATAAAACCCTAATGGTGAGGCGAAGTTGAGACTTATGATCACAATCGAATCCGAATTCTTTCATATGGTATGGTTACTTCTCGCTCGGCACTTAAGGATGAGAATGCGTTCTTCGATAGTTCTAACTTTGTTACTAGCATGCGAAACTCTATGTCCTCATAGCTTCTTGGAGGCTTGAGACTCTTTTACACTCGAAGTTGGAGAAGGTTTTGTGGGTACACCTCTTGTAAACCCTCACGAGACTACAACTCGTCCACTAGGGACACCTAGGGGTTTAAAGGCTTAGTGCATACGCTAAATGCATTCGAGAGACCTACGACGGTGGCATAGTTAGGATTTCTAATTTTGTTTCACTTGAGGACAAGTGAAATTCGGTTTTGGGGGTATTTGATGAGTGCCAAATAGTGCATATTTATACATCTTTTTATTGGCATTTTACTCATCTTTTGCGCTTATAAATCGAGATATTATCCCATATTCTCGTATTTTCCTTGTTTTCAAGAATAAATATTTGTATTAATTAATTTTGTGTTTTTAGGTAATAAATAAAGCTCGGAGAATCGAGGAGCCCAAAGAGCGAAGAATTGAAGTCGAGCATCTATGGAGTAGATAGCCAAAGCCGCGCGCAACGGTTGCAACCCAACAAGTAGCAACTCATCTCAAGACATGGGCTAGAGCTACCCATGACCCGGATCCGAGCCCGCTCACTCTGAGCCGTCAAGATCTCACCCAAATGCATCACACGGTCGCTCCTTCGCTCACATCAACCCTCGATGTACTCGCGCAACACCAGATCGCTCCAAAAACCGGCTACCTCCCTCAGCCGTTCAGATCCTCCACCTGTTAGATCCTACGCTCGCTGAAGCGTTCTTATCATCCCATTGTTCGTGCATCACGTGAAGCCACCATACCCTATACCCTATCGACCCATACTCATTTCTCTTCTCTTTCTTCTCTTCTTCCCACGAGCTCGCAAACCCGGCTCCTCCCCCATGCCTTTGCGAGCCGCCTCACCACCACCAACTCCTTTATCTCTTGTCACCATCATCACCACAATAGCGGCCTCACCACCCACCTCTCTAGCGCTTATTTCTCTCTCTTAGCTTCGCAACCCTAGAAGCTAACTTAGAGAAGATAAGAACTAGGGTTAGGTTAGCCAACAACCATGCATGGCATTTCTGAGAGCCGCAGAAGAAGGGAACAGCGAAATCAGAGTATGGGTTGAACTGTTTTCCAATTAATTTCATTTTTATAATAAATTAGGGTTTGGTTATTTTGGGATTTTCTGGGATGTATAAATAGCGATGAGGGGATTGTGTAGAAACTACGCCTGGATTAGCCAGAGCAGTCACTTAGTATTATTTTGTTCTTTGTTGCTTTAATTTGATGTTCTAATTTAGTGTGTTAGGGTTTCAATGAAACCCTAATTCAATGTTGTGTTTAAATTCAGTTGAAGTGTTCTTGCATGCTTAATTTATCGGATACTTTCAATTTTGGTATTACAAGTACTTTACTCTCACAATGGATGTCTTGCATCCATTGTAGTTAGGTTGCCCTTGTATTGTTATACCTCAGCTCAAACTTTAGAAACAAATGCTAATACCCTTGACTAGTTGTACTTAATTAGACAACTAGTACTCGGGTTAGTTCCTTATTTGTCAAATTGAAGAATCACATGGAGAAACACCACGAGATAGGTGGTAGAATTGACAAACTACCCACATGCCATAGGAACAAGAAGCTTCCAATTAAGTTGACACATAACATGAGTTAGTGGTAGAAATTGATAACCCTAGCATCTTTTTATCTCACTATCTTTACTTAGTTTAGGTTCATCAACTTGATCACAACTCACCGTTTCGGCAACCAACATCTTGTGTTACATTACCTTCACTTGAAATCAGTTTTAGAAAGCCATTGATCACATATAGGGCACCACAAGTCTCTGTGGTTCGACCCGCACTTGCTCAGTCCTACATCACGACACCGTGCACTTGCGGTTTAGACATAGTCGTAGGATAAAATACACTTTCAAAATCCTACCAAAGGTCAATGGAATTTGTTCTCGTAAGTCTTTTCGAAAATCAAAGAAAAATTCTATGACTAATAACTTGATTGCGAATCAAGTTCCTGATCAGAAAAGAACAAATCCGAAACTCAAGAAACATGTTTTGGATCCGAGTCCAATCTCTAGTGAAAAATCTTATGTTTCCAAGTGTGAAAAGAGATTAAATTCACTAGTCTGCCCAAGTTCTGAATTTCGAAAAGTGTTGGAAAGATTTTTCAAACATGTTGAAAACTATTCAGAAAAGGGAAAAACCATTGACAGCCTAGATGATGTCCTAGAACTTTTTGTTCAAATGAATGTAAGAATTTGTGAAGGAAAGCGAGAAACACTCAGTCTTCAAAATAATCTGATAGATTATGAGGAACAAAAAATGGATCTATGCAACGAAGTTCATCAACAGACTACAGAGTGTGAAATTCTTACTTAATCGCTGGAACATTCACAAATAAAGAATAAGATCCTTATTGAAGATCTTCTTACAGAGACATGTCGAAAGGTATATCTAGACAAGTGTTTATAAAAACATTTCCAACAAGGAATGGATACCTTAGAGGACATATAGAATGTATTGAACTAAAGACATCAGCACTCTGTCGGATGGCAGATCTAGACTACACGGGGTCAAGTTCAAGGAACTACCATCCTGGGCACAAGATGTAATCAAGGATATAACATCTCGCAATATCCCTGATGAAGAGGATGGGTTCGAAACCACACAAGGGATCATGATAATGTCCCTAAAAGAAAGAAAGAAGAAATTCCTCGAAAGGTATTTAGTGAGGAAGATCCTCACCCCCAATGCTTAGTTGCGTTGAACTGTGCATCCTTACAATGCCCAATCTCTGATGTAAGGAAGCACACATATCTGGGGCCATTTGTATCCTGTCAATAATCTCTTATTCAACATAGAGAGTTTACACAATCTACATAAAGATGCTGGTCTGTCTCCTTGTGTAGAAAAGTTTTATTGCAAACAACTCGTGCTAACATGATACGTTTTCTATCTAAAGTATCTCTTGATACAGATCTTGAAGATTGAAAATGCGGGGGTCTAACAACCACGCCCAACAATTCGTTTGGAAATCTGAGAGGACTTACTCCAATACACTTTCTAGAGAATCAACTAGAGTAAAGTATATCAAAGAGTTTAATATCTCTGTTTCATAATGTAATCAACAAATCAAACATATAGAAATCCGCGAGCCTGATTATTATGTGAAACAACTTGAACGTTACCAAAGACCAATGTTCAAGTGTCAATCAATGTAAATCAACAACCAAAGGTTGGATATTCTAATTGATTGATCTTAACACACAACCTGTAATATTTTAATTATATAACAAAATGTAATGCGGAATAGAAATAACACAGACACCAGAATTTTGTTAACGAGGAAACCACAAATGCAGAAAAAACCCGGGACCTAGTCCAGATTGAACACCACACTGTATTAAGCCGCTTCTGGACACTAGCCTACTACCAATTAACTTCGGATCGGGTGTAGTTGAACCCTAATCAATCTCACACTTGATTCAAGGAACAGTTGCGCTCCTTACTTCTCTGATCCCAGCAGGATACTACGCACTTGATTCCCTTAGTTGATCTCATTCACAACCGAGAGTTGCTACGACCCAAAGTCGAAGACTTGATAGACAAATCTGTCTCACACAGAAAATTATATATGATTGAATAAATCTGTCTCCCACAGAAAAACCCAAGAGTTTTTGTTCCGTCTTTTGATAAATCAAGGTGAACATGAACCAATCGATAACCCGGACTTATATTCCCGAAGAACAGCCTAGAATTATCAATCACCTCACAATAATCTTAATCGACTAGCGAAAGAAGATATTGTGGAATCACAAACGATGAGACGAAGTGTTTGTGATTACTTTTTATATCTTGCCTATCGGAGATATAAAATCTCGAAACATCAAGATCAGATCACACAACTACAAATATAATAGTTGGGTCTGGCTTCACAATCCCAATGAAGTCTTTAAGTCGTTAACCTACAGGGTCTCGAGAAGAAACCTAAGGTTAAAGGAGAATCGACTCTAGTTATGCAACTAGTAACACACAGTAGGTGTGGGGATTAGGTTTCCCAATTGCTAGAGTTCTCCTTTATATAGTTTTCAAATCAGGGTTTGCAATCTAAGTTACCTTGGTAACAAAGAATTCAATATTCACCGTTAGATGAAAAACCCGATTCTCCCAAGCTAATATCTTTCAACCGTTAGATCGAACTTAGCTTGTTACACACAAATGAAACGTACCCTTATTTAGGTTTATGTAATCGTACCTAAACGTGTACACCATGTTGGTTCACATATAGTTAACCGAGGTTAGCCATATGATTACTCTCATATCAACCTTATTCATCTTAACCATAACTAGTTCAAATGACTCAAATGAAACAAGTTAAAGAGTTGTTCAATTGTTATATTCTCATGGATTATACAAGAACACAATTGAAGCAAAATCGGATTGATTCACTCGAATCAATACATGAACATTATAGCCATGGTTTGCAAAGATTGCATTCCTTATTGATAAATGTCTAGGTTCACGTATAACCGATTTTAGAAAAGTAACACACTTAAGTATGCGTACGGGTATGCGTACTTAAGTAACCGAATTTGAGTTTGTTTTAGTTTTCAAACTCAGCAGAAATTCACGGACGTGAACTTTCCGTCAGTATGCGTACGGGTACGCGCAATTTAGGTAACCGGATGAGTTTGGTTTTGGTTTTCAAACTCAGCAGAAATTCACGTACGGGTACGCATACTTACCCAGTCTCCTACAACCTTTTTGTATACACACAAGTATGTATACTTTAGGCTCCCGGTTTTGGACTTATACACTAATGTGCGAACACACTATGCTTTTATCCAAAGATGGTTACAAGATTCTAAACTCTTTATTCAATCATTGAAACATTCTTCTATAATGATAATAGCCGTTTTCACACACTATTAGCATCAAAGCAATTTTCAAGATATTGAAATAATCATTATCGAAACATTCCAAGCCTTCATCAAATGATTGTATCACACAAACCATGTAAGATGTTACTCGGCAATTTTCTCATGATATAAGATGAACTTGGTCGAAGTGAAAGCTTACCAACACATATTTCGGGAAATATGTAAGTGAGATATACACAGCTCGAAATCTCAAATTTGTATAGAGAAAACTATATCTTAACACGACTTATGTCTCAATATAGGAGATAGTAGAAATAGACTTTCCAAGTGATAGATGAGTTCAAGTCTCCATATACCTTTTGTCGAAGAAGTTCCACAAGCTCCCCTTAGTAGTTCTTTGTCTTCAAATGATGAACTGTGTGAAATCTAATCTCAACTACAATATCTATGTCCTAGTCCGAGACATCTATAAATAGGCTAGAAATCACGACTTATAGTTTTGATCACTAACATTGACAAACATGCTTGGGATAGAAACGCATGCGACTTTGACCGAGAAGTGCTCTAACAATCTCCCCCTTTGTCAATTTTAGTGACAAAACTATCAATACATATGTATTACAAAATAGATAGAAATTGTAGCTGCTCATCCAAATGCTTGATCTCCTTGGCATCTTCAACGCGACTCGAAATATTCGTCACTTCCAAGTACTTCATGATCCTAAAGGTTGTAAGTTCAGCATCATAGTTGTTGAAGATCCGTGGCGATAACAATGAGAAAACAAAATGCTTTCAATCATTGTTATACAGTGTCATAGTATTATTACACAACATCAAAGTTAAATTGTATCACAACTTTGACAACAATACTATGGTGATATGTATCACTCCCCCTTAGTCAATACTTCATCTCAACATGAAAACCACTCCCCCTTACATAATTATCCGTAAACCATATGTATTTGTAGTATCACACTACACATTAATTCTCCCCCTTTTTGTCAATATAAATTGGCAAAGGTACGAAAACTAGTGGGATCCTCATGAAATTTTCACAGAGATACTTAATGACCAAAAGAGAATACCATATCAACTTATTTAAATGCCATCATAAAGCCAAAGCTAAATGCATTCATCAAGGAGTTTATAAAGATACAAGATAACCCCTATAATATTCCACAGCCGCACTCCCCACAAAGATTTGGCAATTAAGCACAAGTTCAAAAAGAACTCTCCCCCATGAAATGTCACTCCCGAAAGAACAACAAAGGTGACCTTGCTTTTACAAGAAAAGAAGGATTTCTTTTGGATAAAATCAAATCGCATGAAAACATGAATTTGTATCCAAAATATTCAATTGAATTAACCACAAGAGAACCCGTGATTAATGCAATTGAAAAATACAACCAAATTAATCACAAGAAAACCCACGATTAATTTAATTGATATGCACAACCAAATTAACCACAACGTGATCAATTCAATTGGTCATGCTCAACATAAGCGAACTTACGGAGCAACAACTAAAATAACCACAAGAGAATGATCAATTTAGTTGGTCATGCTCAAACATAAGAAATCTTATGGAGCAACACAGTATGTGCATAAAAATGTGGATCGGAGATCGACCAATACTGCGGAATAAACAAGGATTCATTCTATTTTCCATCACCATTTGCACAATGACATATAATAGACTTAATCCATGTAAACAAAAGCTTTATCCTTTCTTCCATCAAAACAATGACATTAAAGGCTTTAACTTTTGCAATGTCAAAAGTTCATTCTATCTTCTATCAATACATTCATACCTACATAATAGAGATAACTTTTGAACAGGTATGGGATAGTCACAGGTTCGCGGACGTACACAACATATCCCATAACAATTTGCAATATATAAAATTATAAAGATTAAAATTGCAAAAATCATCTTCCAAAAACTTGGAATTTAAATAAATAAATCTAAAAACATTGAAGATGAAAACCGTTGGACATAGCTATGTGTACTCACAATAATGGCTATTCCAAACCCTAGTTATTCTTCTAAAAAACAAGAAATAAATTCTCTAAAAGAAGATTTACTAGACATGGTCAAAACAACTCTAAAAACGATGATCAATCACAAGCGATAATCAGAGTTCCGGTACGGAAGCTTCACTGGTTCCAAGACCTTCAAACTTGTGACTGGCAGAATTGACAACATCTTCTGACACGACATTGAGACGATTCTTAAGACGTGTCTTCATTAGAGCAAGTTCGGTGTTGACCTTTATCAATTCGGTTCTTAACCCATCTAGCTCTTTTAGAGTGTTAACAAGCAACAGTTTTGCATTGTTAAACTTTTCAATAAAGTTTTGAACAACTTCATTAGAAATCTCTTCATCATCCTCAATATTAGACAAGTTATTAGGAGATTGAGAAGATGTGTCATCGACTTCCACGAGATTCCCTTTTTCCTTCTCCTTGAGTGTGAGACCAAAACCCTTATCAAGAAAACCTCTTGGGAAATAACTAGTTCCTGAAGGTGATCCCATTCTTGACAAAAAGTAGCCTAGAGTATGCATACTTTTCAACAGTTGGGTTTAGTATTTAAATGGTTTCACAGAAACCCCGAGATTTAGGGTTTCCAAAGTCGGTTCGTGACAAGGATACCCGTTCGAACACGATCTTGGCCCATTATTCATAAACAACTCAAAACGAGAAGTACTCAATTAAGAAAACAGACTAAGGAAGGTGTTTGGCTCTGTAGAAAGGTTCACAGGTCTTAGCTCAATAAACTTTTTGAATCTCCATAGGGAGGAGAGATTTAGAGCATAAGAGTAGCCACTTTGACACAAAAAGAAAGAACAAAAAGAAAAAAAACAAAGAGAACACAAATACTGATGGACAAATGTTTTGTGATTATCCTAGCTAATAACGATAAGGAAATAGCATAGATAATTTGCAACATCTATCATCACGTATACCTGAGTACATCTCACTCTACCAGGATTTTTCTTGAGAGTGAGGTTTCAACCTTGTGATTAATTAGCACAAGTATCAGCCTTGAGCTCATTAAGTGAATGTCGTTTTCGGTTAAACCTCTTCATTCTGATCTTTTGAGGGAAACCATTATGATGTGAAAAGTTATCATAAACTTTGCTATCATTGAAATATGACGCATAGTGCTAATTCTTACCTGAAGAATTTTTCCCAGAGGGAATAGACAGCCTGTTGATAATTTCTTTACATCCTTCAATTATCCCTTTTAAATTGTCTTTCATGCCTCCATTTTTGCTCCCTTCTTCTGGTACCTTTTTCACATCATGTACAACATTATCTCCCCTTTTTAAGGAAGAAAAACCATGAGTTCTTCTTGATCGAACAACATTGGGAAATCTGTTGAATTCTTGAACATTTGAAGAACACCTCGAACTGACTTTCCTGGTAGAATACACAGGGTAAGTACTAAATCCAATTGGTTTAGACATACGAATGTCAGTTACATCTTTGAGAATTAAATCTAAGGTGTGTTGAAGACGAATGATAGAATTGTCATTCAACCTAGATTTCTTCTTTTGTTCAACATGACCGTTTGAATCACAAAAGAGACATACTTTTTGATCAACTGAGTGATTAGAGAGAACAGACTCAATGACATCATTGGGAGACTTCTTCCTTCCATGTGATGTGGATATTCCTTGATAAGAGGAGGACACAGGCACATCCTTTTTAACAGGAAAGTATTTTGGTTTTACTTCTGGAACTAATTCTTTTACAGTTAACTCAGAAGCAGTTGGTATTGTGAACTCTTTGGAACAATCTTGAACAGAGAAGTTTACTCAAAAGATGTTCTATTTCCAAAGCATCCTTTTTGAGGTTTTCTTCAAGAACTGAAGTGTTTTCCTCTCGAAGGACCCTTAGAAGAGAGTCGTGCTTATTATCCATACCAACAAGAGCATTGATTTTGTGCTTCAACCGATAGACATCATCAGCCTGGATTCTAAGAACTTTAGAATCGTTGAACTCTCTTTGGCTGCATTCCTTTCAACTTTCGAGTCAGACTCGTCAGTAAGGTGGTCAGGTAAACACTTGTCAATGCAAGTCTGTTTCATTGGAACACTGGGTTCGTCTATATTCGAGAATGACAAATCTTTCTCTTTAATAGATTTTATAGAAACATAACTTTTATTTCTGGTGATGCGTTTATCAGAGACAATATCGTTCATCCTCAGATTGCTACAAACACAGACTTATTAGGTCTTTAATGTGTTTGCCTGCTCTGATACCAATTGAAAATGCGGGGGTCTAACAACCACACCCAATAATTCGTTTGGCAATCTGAGAGGACTTACTCCAATACACTTTCTAGAGAATCAACTAGACAACCAGACTCAATCTAGAGTAAAGTATATCAAAGAGTTTAATATCTCTGTTTCACAATGTAATCAGCAAATCAAACGGATAAAAATCCACGAGCCTGCTTATTATGTGAAACAAATTGAACGGTACCAAAGACCAATGTTCAAGTGTCAATCAATGTAAATCAACAACCAAAGGTTGGACATTCTAATTGATTGATCTTAACGCACAACCTGTGATATTTCAATTATATAACAAAATATAATGCGGAATAGAAATAACACAGACACCAGAATTTTGTTAACGAGGAAACGCAAATGCGAGAAAACCCCGGGACCTAGTCCAGTTGAACACCACCTTTGTATTAAGCCTCTGAGACACTAGCCTACTACCAATTAACTTAGGAGTGGGACTGTAGTTGAACCCTAATCAATCTCACACTGATTCAAGGTACAATTACGCTCCTTACGTCTCTGATCCCAGGAGGATACTATGCACTTGATTCCCTTAGTTGATCTCACCCACAACCAAGAGTTGCTACGACCCAAAGTCGAAGACTTGATAGACAAATCTGTTTCATACAGAAAAGTCTATAGGATTGAATAAATCTGTCTCCCAAAGAAATACCCAAGAGTTTTTGTTCCGTCTTTTGATAAATCAAGGTGAATAGGAACCAATCGATAACCCGGACTTATATTTTCGAAGAACATCCTAGAAGTATCAATCACCTCACAATAATCTTAATCGACTAGCGAAAGAAGATATTGTGGAATCACAAACGATGAGACGAAGTGTTTGTGATTACTTTTTCTATCTTGCCTATCGGAGATATAAAATCTCGAGCCAATTATTCCAATTGTACTCAACACGATAGAAACAGCAAGATCAGATCACGCAACTACAAAGATAATAGTTGGGTCTGGCTTCACAATCCCAATGAAGTCTTTAAGTCGTTAATTTACAGGGTCTCGAGAAGAAACCTAAGGTTAAAGGGGAATCGACTCTAGTTATGCAACTAGTAACATACAGGAGGTGTGGGGATATGTTTCCCAGTTTCTAGAGTTCTCCTTTATATAGTTTTCAAATCAGGGTTTGCAATCTAAGTTACCTTGGTAACAAATCATTCAATATTCACCGTTAGATGAAAAACCTGATTCTCCCAAGCCAATATCTTTCAACCGTTAGATCGAACTTAGCTTGTTAACCGAGGTTTATGTAACCGTACCTAAACGTATACACCATGTTGGTTCACAAATAGTTAACCGAGGTTAGCCATATGATTACTCTCATATCAACCTTATTCATCTTAACCATAACTAATTCAAATGACTCAAATGAAACTAGTTCAAGAGTTGTTCAATTGTTATATTCTCATGGATTATACAAGAACATAATTGAAGCAAAATCGGTTTGATTCACTCGAATCAATACATGAACATTATGGCCACGATTTGCAAAGATTGCATTCCTTATTGATAAATGTCTAGGTTCACGTATAACCGATTTTAGAAAAGTAACACACTTAAGTATGCGTACAGGTATGCGTACTTAAGTAACAGGATTTGAGTTTGTTTTAGTTTTCAAACTCAGCAGAAATTCACGGACGTGAACTTTCCGCCAGTACGCGTACGGGTACGCGCACTTTAGGTAACTAGATGAGTTTGGTTTTGGTTTTCAAACTCAGCAGAAATTCACGGACGTGAACTTCCGCCAGTATGCGTACAGGTATGCATACTTACCCAGTCTCCTACAACCTCTTTGTATACACACAAGTATGCATACTTTAGGCTCCCGGTTTTGGGCTTATACACTAAAGTGCGAACACACTATGCTTTTATCCAAAGATGGTTACAAGATTCTAAACTATTTATTTCAATCATTGAAACATTCTTCTATAATGATAATAGCCGTTTTCACACACTATTAGCATCAAAGCAATTTTCAAGATATTGAAATAATCATTATCGAAACATTCCAAGCCTTCATCAAATGATTGTATCACACAAACCATGTAAGATGTTATTCGGCAATTTTCTCATGATATAAGATGAACTTGGTCGAAGTGAAAGCTTACCAACACGTATTTCGAGAAATATGTAAGCGAGATATACTCAGCTCGAAATCTCAAATGTGTATCGAGAAAACTATATCTTAACACAACTTATGTCTCAATATCGAAGATAGTAGAAATAGAATTTCCAAGTGATAGATGAGTTCAAGTTGTAGGATCAGAATATCGCGACAACGATACTTTGCGAGATTAATAAATAACGACATTGCGAGGGAGTCGCAGGGAAGTAAAATAAATGACGCAATGAATGACGACAGCCGGAACACGAGGAAGATATGAAGATTCAGCGAAATTTAGAGATGTCGCGAGATTGTATATTTGTAAACTCGCTATATCTCGCAAGTCATTCCCGAAAATAAAGGACAACTTAGCTGTCATCCACTGTGTACTACCCTATATAAAGGGTCGAGTCAGTCTGTTGTGAGAGAGTTCTTTTTGAATTGTTAAGCAAGTCTTGAGGAGAGGGAAAGTTTTAGAGTGATTGTAATTCTTCAACTCATTTATATTTCTTATTGTAAAGATTCAAGTATTCAATCAATAGAAATCATAATCATTCATCTTAAAATGACTTAATTGTGTAAAATCTAGTGAGGGGTGTAGTGTAGGATTTCCTGCAACTACATATTGGCGCTAGAAACAGGGAGAGATTGAAGATAAGAGATTGGATATTGTCATTAAAGCGGTAAAAATCAAGAATATGATGGATAAATTGAAGAAAATTAGAATCAGAGAGGGTAATGAAGAATTGGAATGTAATATGATTTCAAAATCAATGGTTAATAAATTTCATGAAAGTATCAAAGGAAGAATACATAAAAGAGATTTTGAAGGAAAGAAAATTATAACAAATGAGAGAAGGTGTTACCCTTGAAAGAGTGGGAAAACAGAGAATTATATTCAAAAAGAACGAGAGATGTCGAGGAGAGAATTTAAATCACACATCTCCACTAGTGATTATGATAAGTGCCAGAAAAGAAGAAGGAAAATTAACAAAAACAATGGAAGAATGGGCAATAAATAGAACTTTAGTGGATACAGGGAGTTCAGTGAATATAATGTTTTATCATGCATATAAAAAATTGGGATACAAAGATGAAGAAATGACTTCGGCAACATGTCATATCTATGGTTTAGGCAAATCAATAAGAAAACCTAAAGGAGAAATAAAGATACGAATTTTGTTGGGAGAAATTGAAACAAATGTGACGTTATGTGTGGTAGATATGGAATCACCGTATAACATACTATTGGGAAGGCCATGGATACACGTAATAAAAGCTGTAGCATCAACGTTTCATCAATGTATCAGATTTCCCATGCCGAGTGGAATTGGCGAAATTAGAGGAGATATCGATAAAGGAAGAGTGTATCATCAAATCGAAGTAAAACATTATGAAGAACAGGTGAAGAGGCGAAAAGATCTTAAGAAGATGGCAAAAGCAGCAAAAAAGAAAGAATAATTTAGAACATATATGATAAGAGCGGAAGAAGGAAAAGGAATATGTGGTGAAGAGAGTGATCTGATTATAAAGAAAGGAAATAAGAGGGCCAACGCCCATGGGAGAAATGAAGGCTAGCTACGTTGCGGCAAGAACCAACAAAGGAAGTGAATATTGGAACGAAGAAGAACCCAAGATGTTAAAAATTGGAACTAAAATGGAAGCGAGATGAAGAAAGAAAGACCGTTGATTTGTTGCGAGATTATAAAGATATCTTCGCATGGGATATGGATGAGATGCCTGGAATAGATCCATTTGTAGCGTGTCATAAATTAGAGATTGATAAAAATACTAGACCATTCAAACAAAGAATTAGAAAGATCGTGACAGCATATCATCCTCAAATAGAAGAAGAGTTGCAGAAGATGCTTGATGCTGGCATTATTAGGCAAGCAAAATACCCCGAATGGATAGCGAATATGGTCGTAGTTCCAAAGAGGTTAGTATAGAAAGATAACTCATTAACCCCGGCTTTCGCTGGCACTCTTGCGGAGCCAACCCAGCCCTATCGTTGGATCCTGAACATATAGATGTCCGCCCGTAATCCAGGAGCTCCGCCCCCGTATAACTCCGTGCATTCTCCGAAAATTTGTGTGAAAAAGAAGAAGAAAAAAGGAATAAGAATTTGCATGTGAGATGAAAGAGTGATCTGACGCAAATGATTTTAAAAATGAAATGAAACTAACCGAAAATGGGAGAAGTCCTCTTCGACATTTTTGCATCAAAGTATAACACTTTAAGGAGCTTTTAGCAAAACTCATTTTTGAGTTAGACCTTTTTGCATGATGTACCTTTAAAATTGCAAGATTTTGTTCTTCAAAAACACACCCGTGATAAGTTTATTGGAAAATCCTTCACATTTCATAAATTTACTGTGACTCTCATATTATATTTGTGTAAGGTCATAATGTGTGTACATATTGTCTTTTTTGGCTGAGACAAGTTGGTTTATGGTGAATTGTCATTGTATATATCCAGAGGGGACTTTAAATTTTTCTTTTCTTAATTGGAACATATATTATGCTAATCCGATATGGATTCTAGCCGGATGAAGAAGAACCTCTTCCCTTTTTATCTTATCAAAGATAGCTCTGTGGTACGTGACCGTTTAAATTTTCCTATCTCGGGATATACTGAGGACAATGTTTGATTTTAGGCTCGGGGGTACATTTGCATTTAGGAGTTTTTATAAAGTTTTAGTCTTTTATTTCACCTTTAAAAAAAAAAAAAATCAAAAATAAAAACTCCAACTAGAGTCACTAGCATGGGATATGAGATGAGTTACGGAGAACACAATCCTTTATAGTTGATTAATAGTTGGAATGTGATCACCCATAGTGGAGACTACCCATTTTTACATCAAGCGAGAACCGACCTTCAGACTTTCAGAAAAAAGTGTGTGTCACCGTACGTCAATTCCGGTAGAATGAGCTCAACCACTTTCAAAGACTACTTTTGATCTCTTGAACACTCGTCAATCATGAGGGTGGGTGACGCTCCAAAGATGGCGTTAACATCACTCTCTCAATCATCAAGACCCATAAACACATCATCACAAAGAACGTGAGTTTATCGTTTATTTCCATTTCATGTACTTGTTAAAAAAAAAAAAAAAAAAAAAAATCAAAAAAAAAAAAAAAAAAAAAAAAAGTTTGTCAATAGAGATATCTACGCCGCTTTCCTCATCATCTTCGACAGGATATGGATGAGATGTCCATTTACCCTCATCTTCTTCTCCCGAATAGATCCATTTGTGGCTTTAACTCACACTTGCTTTATTTTTCTCTCACATAGCCTTCTCTCTGTGTAAGAGATAAATTAGGTTTCATTAGATTGATGGGCAGGACAGAGGAGACCAAGGAAAAACTAGACCATTCTGATTTATTTTAATATTTAAATTGATTTTGAAACAAAGAATTAGAAAGAGTAATTTCAATTAGGGTCATTGTTAGTTTTAACTTAATGTTTTAATTTCATATCTATCCTATTCAAATATTTTAATTATGCCTTTATAACCCGATTAGATTGGTAGTTAATTGCTTTTGATTCCCGTGATTGAGATAAGAAGCTTGATCTGATGGATTCCATGAGACCTTCATGAATTATTAGGCAAAGCGGGAGGGTGAAAACCCTAGTGCCCCAATTAGCTATAACTGCTTTCTTTATGGATAGCCGCTCGACAATCAACTTTTGTGTCGTAAGCACAGTTCGAAGAAGAAGTGAAAAGGCTTCATTTTATAACCAAATTTGCATAGATTTCACCGATTTAAACAAAGCTTGTCCAAAAGATAGTTTTCCCTTACGGATATTCCCTTGAGATGGTTGAATCGGCGGGAAATGCAAGGATATCTTCCCTGGATGGATATAAGGGATACAATCAAATCCCTCTCGCCGAAGAAACCAAGAACATACTACCTTTTTCGCCCCAAGAGGATTATACTGTTACACAAAAATGCCATTCGGATTGCGAAATGCCGGTGCGACGTATCAAAGGATGGTGGAGAAAGTGTTCGAACAATGGATACATAAAACACTAGAGGTATACATGGATGATATGTTAATAAAAAGCAAAAAGGCAAAAGACCATGTGCGAGATTTGAAGGAAATTTTCGAACAAATGAGACATTTCAACATCAAAGTAAATCCAGAAAAATGTACTTTTGGGGTGGCATCTGGAAAGTTCTTAGGATACATTGTATCAAAAGAAGGAATACAAGTTGATCCGGAGAAGGTACAAGCAATTCGCGACATGCCGACACCAGCAACAGTGAAGGATGTGCAAAAGTTAAATGGATTATTAGCTTCGCTAGGAAGATTCATCGCGAGATCATCTGATAAGTGCAAGCATTTTTTCAACATACTTAAAAAGGGAACGAAATTTAGGTGGACGGATGAATGTGAAAAAGCATTGCAAGGGATAAAAGAACATTTAATGGATATTTCAATATTACAAAAAGCAGAAGAAGGGGAGGAGTTACTAATTTACCTTGCGACAACCTCGCATGCACTAAGTGCAGTATTATTGCGAAGGGACGCAGGGGTGGAAAAACCAATCTATTACATCAGTAAAACATTCAATGCTGCAGAGAAAAATTATTCAAAAATTGAAAAATTAATCTTGGCATTAGTTTACGCAACATTTAAACTTCGCATCTATTTTGAAGCACACACGGTAAAGGTAATGATAAAAGTACCAATTGAGTCAGTGATGAAAAATTCAAAAAGATCAGGAAGGGTTGAAAGGTGGAATGCTTAAGTAAGTCATTGCAAACTCAAATACGAAGTGTTATCCTCACCAAAATCGCAAGTCGTAGCGGATTTTTTAGCAGAATTTCCATTGGAAGAAGATGAGGCAGTGGAAGAAATGATGGATATAGAAGAAGAACATGGAAATCCAAGGGATTTATTAACATAGCCAAATAGATGGGAAATATTGGTAGATGTGATGCGTGTCGTAGGTGCAATCAAATTAATTAATATTTCCACTCAATTAAAAATAATATAATGGAAGTCAAGTTCGTTCCCACGAGGAGCAAGAGATTCTAGTTGTAAAAATTGTCACAAAAGGGGGATGTATAAAGCAAAAGAAAATAAACAAAGCAATTAAAAGATAAAGTTGAAAGCAATAAGAGAGACAAGATCAAGGAATCATTCTTCGTTGCAAAACAATGAATCAAATTATGTTCTTTTCTACTTGTTATTAGTCACAGATTATCACCAACCGTAGGATAGCAGGTCCGCTTAGCTAGCCCCAAAATCCCTTATTTCACTGAGTAACAAGTCCGCTTAGTTGTCAGATTCTATTCAAAAGAACCACCTTGAGGTTCGCTTACAAGATGTAATTCCCCGAATGCATTAAGATCTATGAATTTAGGTTTAGTACTAGTAGTTAAACTCGATTCGCTTGGTCCACTTTCTAGCGTTGTTTTTACACACAATCGCTCCACGGAATCCCTCCGCAAGGTCTCGTGTTTTCTACTTGTGTAAAGTGTCGAGAACGATTACTTATTCCCTAACTTATACTAGATTTAGATTAAACTAACAAATCAATTTAGCGTGCACTCTAAACAATCTATCAATCAATCATGAATGAATAAATATTCCTATTAGTAAAAATAATCGATAATCATGTGAAAAACCTCAAGATAGAATTGAAACAAAACTCAAATCATAAATTAAGAACTAGGAATTCATCCTCAATCAATAAGAAAATTAGCTACTCATGTTTTTGAAATTCACACAAATAATTATTAAAAGGAGAATTTTCAAGTTCACACAAATAATTAAAAAAAGAAGAATTTTCAAAAGCTAGCAAAAACACAAGTGTTGTGTGTGTAAAAAGGTGTGTAAAAGATATAGAAAACTTCTCTATTTATAGGCTTCAATATTCTCCAAATCTTCCAAGGAATAGAATCCTTTTCCTTTAGCAATTCAATTTCCGAATCCAAGCCTTTCTCAACTCTTCCATCTTCTCTTTCCAAATTTGAGCCCAATTCTCCATCCAATTCCTAGTCCAAGTCTTCACACCCATGAGAGAAGTCCATAGAAAATTCTGGAATTTTTGGCTCGCCGGAAAACTGGTATTATGGCCGGAATCCGGCCGGAATCCGTCACCGCCGGCCACCTGAAAATTTCACCGTCACTGGTATATTCGACGGAATATTCCGTCAGTCCACCGTTAGGACTAACGGTCAAACGGGTCACGCTGTTAGTCAACGGGTCAAGTGCTCAGGGATTCAGACACCGAGTCAGCATCTAACTCGGCTGATTGATCTAACTCACGAGTTGGACCGTCTGGATCGGTCATCGCCGAGTTGACTCGCTGGTGCAGAGAACCGGCCGAGTCTTGGCTGTTTTCTGGTGTTTTCCCGGCCAAAGTCAGGCCTCTCTTCAGCTCCATCCCTGTAACAAGCCTAACATTCATTTAATTGTGCAATTCATTCCATGCTCATTCCCTGTAATAGCAGCACTTTCTTCTCATTCAATCAACACAATTTCTACTTCAACAGCCTTCATTCTTGCAGCACCAACACATACAAAACCCATACGAATCATCACGACAGACTACATATCCACCAGATACCCATTTGCTTTCTTCTCTATTATAGCAACAGCTCATTCCCATCTCAACCTGCATCACCATCAACTCAGCACATCAACACCCTGTCTTGACCTCTGCTTCATAATCTTCCCTGCAATGCTATACACATCCTGCAGGTTAGCTTCATGTCATTCCCTGAACTCGTGCAACACCCCTAGTTCAGCTCCATTATGCTCATTACCTTCCATCGATCCCTGCTATCATTCATCCCATCACCAGCTTCACTGGCAACTGCCATCGGCTCAATCTTCTCAGCCCTGCACCACCAGTTCTCTCTCAAAACTTTTACCACCACCTTATCTCGACCTCATCTGTTCACAGATTCATCCCATTTCCAGCAAACCCATCTATGATTCTTCACTATCTCGAGATTCAACCACAACGATTCCCAGATCCCTTTCTTCTTCTGGATTCAACAGCAGCACCAAATCGCCTCTCCCTGTGTTGAATAGCAACAATCCATTTCGATCTGAATCTCAATCTCCTTCTTTATCTGCTTCACAGCTTCACTGCAAATCCAATTCCTATCTCTTCTAAGCTCAAATTGATACAGCCCATCACAAACCCATCCTCCACAGATCGAACCCATCTTCGATTTCTTATCTCTTCCTCACAAATTCAACAACACCTAAATCACTTGACCCATTTCTTCATCTTAATTCTCGATCCCATAGCAGCATCTCACTTCTTCACAGATCGAACATCATCGTCTCCATTTTCTCTGTACTTCTTCTCTGTCACAGACGTGACATCAAACCCTAATTTCTACTTCTGAACTTCAAGAACACCATTAATGGCAACAATTCTGTGAGTTCCTTCTTCTCTTGATTTTCAGCAAACCCTCACCCATCTTTCAAATTAAACTTGACTTCCTTCTCTCGATTCGGTGCCTTCAAACCGTTTCTCCATTCCTATGAATTTCTCATCTCTCGATCGATCTCACTCTCTCGGTTTTCAGACACAGCCCATTGTCACAGTTTTGTTTCTCAATGATGATTGAGTGAATGAGAGAAAGAAACTCTCAAATTTAGGGTTGTATAGTGGGTTTGGATTTATCCACCCAACTGTATAAGAAGCTAGCAAGTCCCCTTAACCTCATTTGGTTTGTGTTTAATACTCCTCCAAAAGAGTCGTCCCTTAACCTCGGCTGATCCGTATTTAGTACTCTTTCAAATTGGGTTGCCCCTTAACCTTGGCTAGGCTCCAGATAGTGTTCGCCCCTGAAATGACAATTTTTTTGCCCTTTTTGCTCAAATTGGGTGATTTCTTCTTCTTTTCCTCCGTGCGACTCCAAAGTAGCTATAAAACTCAAAACAAGCGTAAAATACATAATTTACAAGAAAAATAGCAAAGAAAGCATAAACAATAGATAGTAAATAGGATGTATTCTACACCCTATCAAATTCCCCCACACTTAGACTTTGCTAGTCCTCGAGCAAATCAAACTAAAAACTCACAACTTCAAAGCGTTCAAGCGTCCCAAACATCCAAAAAGTTATGAGGACATAGGATTTCTGCATGCTAGTAATAAGAAGTTAGAAATACTAAAGAACATATTCTCGTTCTTAAATGTTGAGTGAGAAATAACCACACCATAATGAGAGAATGCGTGTTTGAGAAACGATCAATAAGCATTTCGCCTCGACTTCGCCTCACCAAAAGGATTTTATGATAATTGCACTCAAAAAGACGGCTTTTTTATGGTTCTCACATGTGTGCAGGTAGGAATGAAAAGAGAATTCCTGCGACACGTTGAATGGTGGGAAGGACAACTTCCGAAATATTTTAAAAACCCACATCTTTTAATATTTTGAAAAACCATTTTTCTGACGATCTCTACGAAAGGAAATCAACCATTATTATCGAGGATGAGATTACTTACTCACCTTCACATCCGATCGCCAATTATGATAACACCACTCTCACGGAATCCAATAGAAACGTCTTCCGCTCCTCGTCTTGATCTCCTTGGTCTTCGTCTTCGGTTTCAACTATTGATGATAAACTCTCGAATTTCATAAATCCTTAACAATTTGTAACCTTTTACCTTAAAAATCCTTGTCGCTTGAAACTTCCTTATAGATTTTCCTTCCCCACGGCTTATTAACAAATCAAATATTTCTCTTTTTTTTTTTTTTTTTTTTTTTTTTTGAAACAAAACAAGAGAAATTAAATACAAAATAAACCATGGCCGTGGGAGAAGTATTTTACCGCTTGATTCTTCACAACTTGTATCGCCTCAAAATCATAAACTTCAATAATTCTCACCTTTTGCTATTCTTTGCTCTTATAAATAAGTCTTCATACTTGGATATAAAATTACCTCATTGTATTGTAAGTCCTCAACATATATGTAAAATCCGCTCATTTGTATGTTGCTTTACTTGAATTTGAAATTTGCTCTTTTTCTCGTTCGTTGCTTGCAAACCTTGAACTTTTCCAACTTTCCTTGTAGATTTTGGTGTCGCTCCTTGTTGATGATGATTGTGTTTCTATGGAACCATTGTTGTCGCGAGAGAGAATTGTGCTAACTGCAAATCGAACTACAAGAAGGAAGCTTTCATCTATAGACGTCACCCTTATGATTGACAAAATTAGCACTCAAGAGATCAAAGAGTAGTGCTTCTATTGGTGGGAGGTTGGGTAGCTCACCATTCTACCCGGAATTTACGTATGGTGACACACACTCAAAAGAAAGCTCTTTAGTAGATGGAAAAATTCCTGATCGGTGCCTCACATGATATGAATACGGGTAGTCTCCACTAATGATTGATCATCAACTCTAATAATGCATTTCTCCCTGCACCAAATTCGCATCACCGGCATGATTAAATCCATTATTTAACACTCTAACAAGCAAGAAATCCGAATGTAGTTCTCTAACATTTCCAAGTTCAATTATGTCGGTCAAAATCTCTATGTAAACATACCTAGAAGTATGCTAGTGACTCTAAAATCTCTAAAAGTTGAAGTTTTATGTAAAACTTTTTTTTTTTTTTTTTTAAATTTTTAATTTTTTTGTAATTTTTTTTTTTTAAAAAAAAAAAAAAATACATGCTATGCTTAACCACTCCCCCACACTTAAACCTTACATTGTCCTCAATGTAA
The DNA here is from genome assembly GCA_023531295.1 of Papaver armeniacum. Lineage (NCBI taxonomy): Eukaryota > Viridiplantae > Streptophyta > Magnoliopsida > Ranunculales > Papaveraceae > Papaver > Papaver armeniacum. The sequence continues at coordinate 133,621 of JAJJWW010015197.1, forward strand.
TTGAATCCTCCTAGTAAAATCAAGGTGGGAAATTTTAACATGATAAGGAACAAGAAAAAGAAATAACAAAAAATAAAAAACAAAAGCAAAAGGATAAGAAATACAAAACCTATGGGTTGCCTCCCATTAAGCGCTTGTTTTAAAGTCGACGGCCCGACTTAGCTCTTGCAAGATTCATTCCCCATATACTAACAATCTGAAAATTTGAGGATCCACCCATAATACCTGTTTTGAAAACAATAACTCCATACAAATATTAGCACAAGAAAACAATAGTGAAATTATCGCTCGATAGAAATTTCCCCCACACTTATTCTCGTCCACACTCGGAAGTGTATAAAGAGCATAGAATTTGGGAACTTCCATGTATTCTTCTTGGCAAACCTGCATAGTGTTAGCATCAAGTGTTTCCAATGGTGGATATCTAGAAACAAAATCATCCAAAAATACTTTCGAAGCACATACATTCAAACCAATAAGAGGTAAAGGAGAAGAATCAATATGCAAAGGGTTAGACAAACCTTGCACAATCTCTTGTATTATAGAATCCTCTTCATCCTTAAAAAATTCAAGTGAATTACTTACCTCTTGTATATCGTGGTCCTCTATTAAACCTTGCAACCATTCTTCGTCGTTTTCTACCTTAACCAAAGTTTTGGCATCATTAAAATCATTGGCTAGTTCAATTGGGTCTTCCACAAAATCAATCAATTTGGTTTCATCCTTTAGTATCATCTCTTCAACATTCTCATCATCGGAATCGGGCCATTCACTAAAATGATTTTCATCGGTATAGATTGTAAGATCTTCATGTGCGGGTGTTACATCGTTTATAACAATAGGTAAGTCACACCCAATCTCCTCCTTTTGAATAGGTGAAGGATCGTTATTATGATCCGGAGTTGGAATAACTTCCTCATTGTTGCAACGCTCATACACTTCCGCGGACTCATATCTTTCCCTAAGGAATTTTTTCCAAGCACTAATTGCATCTTCCTCAAGCTCTACCTTTTGAATAGGTGCTTGATCATTATTAAGATCAAGGCTCGAGTAAGCTATACTATCGTCATCAAAAGTATCCAAAGGTTGGTCCTTTTCAACACAATCATCTTCATTTTCAGACTCACCATAATAAGAATCTTCATCGGTTTCATAACCTTTATCCCGACGTCGTTTCAGTTCCATATGAATAGTCCTACTAATTTCTGCGACAAGATCTTTCGAGTCTCCATCATCTTCCAATTTGTATAATTTTTGTGCAAGTTTCCTGACGTTCACACGCGTACCACCGTTGATAGAGTTTCTAGACGACATCTCCTCTTTTGGAAAAAGTGAAGGAAAAACACGATGAAGAGGAGTATATTCCAAATTCTCTGTCTGCACATTACTAGAAAACAAATTGTTAGATGCATAACTATCCTTCCATCCGTGTGTTTGTCCACTTACATACCCGTCATAAGGTTGTTGATATGTATGAGAATATCCATAAGGTTCTGTAGGAAATTTATCATAGCCAAAAAATTGGTTTTGATTGTATCCTAAGGATGGTTGGAAGTTGTCATAATGTGGAGGTTGAAAACCGTATTGATTATTGTAATATGCTTGCTCTTGTCCACCATACATGGAAAACCTATTACCTGAAATAAGATTCTCGAAACTAAGTTAGATACGATATAGAATCTAACAAAGCAAGAATAAAGCAAAAAGAAAATAAACACAACTAAAATCGTCCGCTGCTCCCCGGCAAAACAATGAAGATAAAGTTGAAAGCAATAAGAGAGATAAGATCAAGGAATCATTCTTCGTTGCAAAACAATTATTAAAGTTATGTTCTTTTCTACTTGTTATTAGTCACAGATTATCACCAACCGTAGGATAGCAGGTCCGCTTAGCTAGCCCCAAAATCCCTTATTTCACTGAGTAACAAGTCCGCTTAGTTGTCAGATTCTATTCAAAAGAACCACCTTGAGGTTCGCTTACAAGATGTAATTCCCCGAATGCATTAAGATCTATGAATTTAGGTTTAGTACTAGTAGTTAAACTCGGTTCGCTTGGTCCACTTTCTAGCGTTGTTTTTACACACAATCGCTCCACGGAATCCCTCCGCAAGGTCTCGTGTTTTCTACTTGTGTAAAGTGTCGAGAACGATTACTTATTCCCTAACTTATACTAGATTTAGATTAAACTAAAAAATCAATTTAGCGTGCACTCTAAACAATCTATCAATCAATCATGAATGAATAAACATTCCTATTAGTAAAAACAATCGATAATCATGTGAAAAACCTCAAGATAGAATTGAAACAAAACTCAAATCATAAATTAAGAACTAGGAATTCATCCTCAATCAATAAGAAAATTAGTTACTCATGTTTTTGAAATTCACACAAATAATTATTAAAAGTAGAATTTTCAAGTTCACACAAATAATTAAAAAAAGAAGAATTTTCAAAAGCTAGCAAAAACACAAGTGTTGTGTGTGTAAAAAGGTGTGTAAAAGATATAGAAAACTTCTCTATTTATAGGCTTCAATATTCTCCAAATCTTCCAAGGAATAGAATCCTTTTCCTTTAGCAATTCAATTTCCAAATCCAAGCCTTTCTCAACTCTTCCATCTTCTCTTTCCAAATTTGAGCCCAATTCTCCATCCAATTCCTAGTCCAAGTCTTCACACCCATGAGAGAAGTCCATAGAAAATTCTGGAATTTTTGGCTCGCCGGAAAACTGGTATTATGGCCGGAATCCGTCACCGCCGGCCACCTGAAAATTTCACCGTCACTGGTATATTCGACGGAATATTCCGTCAGTCCACCGTTAGGACTAACGGTCAAACGGGTCACGCTGTTAGTCAACGGGTCAAGTGCTCAGGGATTCAGACACCGAGTCGGCATCGACTCGGCCGATTGATCTAACTCACGAGTTGGACCGTCGGATCGGTCATCGCCGAGTTGACTCGCCGTGCAGTGCAGAGAACCGTCCGAGTCTTGGTGTTTTCGGTGTTTTCCGGCCAAAGTCGAGGCATCTCTTGACTCCATCCTCAGTAACAAGCCTAACATTCATCTAATTGTGCAATTCATTCCATGCTCATTCCCTGTAATAGCAGCACTTTCTTCTCATTCAATCAACACAATTTCTACTTCAACAGCCTTCATTCTTGCAGCACCAACACATACAAAACCCATACTGAATCTGTCACAGCAGACTACATATCCACCAGATACCCATTTGCTTTCTTCTCTATTATAGCAACAGCTCATTCCCATCTCAACCTGCATCACCATCAACTCAGCACATCAACACCCTGTCTTGACCTCTGCTTCATAATCTTCCCTGCAATGCTATACACATCCTGCAGGTTAGCTTCATGTCATTCCCTGAACTCGTGCAACACCCCTAGTTCAGCTCCATTATGCTCATTACCTTCCATCGATCCCTGCTATCATTCATCCCATCACGACTTCACTGGCAACGCCATCGGCTCAATCTTCTCGGCCTCGCACCACCCAGTTTCTCTCTCAAAACTTTTACCACCACCTTATCTCGACCTCATCTGTTCACAGATTCATCCCATTTCCAGCAAACCCATCTCTGATTCTTCACTATCTCGAGATTCAACCACAACGATTCCCAGATCCCTTTCTTCTTCTGGATTCAACAGCAGCACCAAATCGCCTCTCCCTGTGTTGAATAGCAACAATCCATTTCGATCTGAATCTCAATCTCCTTCTTTATCTGCTTCACAGCTTCACTGCAAATCCAATTCCTATCTCTTCTAAGCTCAAATTGATACAGCCCATCACAAACCCATCCTCCACAGATCGAACCCATCTTCGATTTCTTATCTCTTCCTCACAAATTCAACAACACCTAAATCACTTGACCCATTTCTTCATCTTAATTCTCGATCCCATAGCAACATCTCACTTCTTCACAGATCGAACATCATCGTCTCCATTTTCTCTGTACTTCTTCTCTGTCACAGACGTGACATCAAACCCTAATTTCTACTTCTGAACTTCAAGAACACCATTAATGGCAACAATTCTGTGAGTTCCTTCTTCTCTTGATTTTCAGCAAACCCTCACCCATCTTTCAAATTAAACGCCAGCTTCCTTCTCTCAGTTCAGTGCCTTCAAACCGTTTCTCCATTCCTATGAATTTCTCATCTCTCGATCGATCTCACTCTCTCGGTTTTCAGACACAGCCGTTGTCTGGTTTTGTTTCTCAATGATGATTGAGTGAATGAGAGAAAGAAACTCTCAAATTTAGGGTTGTATAGTGGGTTTGGATTTATCCACCCAACCGTATAAGAAGCTAGCAAGTCCCCTTAACCTCATTTGGTTTGTGTTTAATACTCCTCCAAAAGAGTCGTCCCTTAACCTCGGCTGATCCGTATTTAGTACTCTTTCAAATTGGGTTGCCCCTTAACCTTGGCTAGGCTCCAGATAGTGTTCGCCCCTGAAATGACAATTTTTTTGCCCTTTTTGCTCAAATTGGGTGATTTCTTCTTCTTTTCCTCCGTGCGACTCCAAAGTAGCTATAAAACTCAAAACAAGCGTAAAATACATAATTTACAAGAAAAATAGCAAAGAAAGCATAAACAATAGATAGTAAATAGGATGTATTCTACACCCTATCAAATTCCCCCACACTTAGACTTTGCTAGTCCTCGAGCAAATCAAACTAAAAACTCACAACTTCAAAGCGTTCAAGCGTCCCAAACATCCAAAAAGTTATGAGGACATAGGATTTATGCATGCTAGTAATAAGAAGTTAGAAATACTAAAGAACATATTCTCGTTCTTAAATGTTGAGTGAGAAATAACCACACCATAATGAGAGAATGCGTGTTTGAGAAACGATCAATAAGCATTTCGCCTAGACTTCTGCCTCACCAAAAAGGATTTTATGATAATTGCACTCAAAAAGACGGCTTTTTTATGGTTCTCACATGTGTGCAGGTAGGAATGAAAAGAGAATTCCTGCGACACGTTGAATGGTGGGAAGGACAACTTCCGAAATATTTTAAAAACCCACATCTTTTAATATTTTGAAAAACCATTTTTCTGACGATCTCTACGAAAGGAAATCAACCATTATTATCGAGGATGAGATTACTTACTCACCTTCACATCCGATCGCCAATTATGATAACACCACTCTCACGACATCCAATAGAAACGTCTTCCGCTCCTCGTCTTGATCTCCTTGGTCTTCGTCTTCGGTTTCAACTATTGATGATAAACTCTCGAATTTCATAAATCCTTAACAATTTGTAACCTTTTACCTTAAAAATCCTTGTCGCTTGAAACTTCCTTATAGATTTTCCTTCCCCACGGCTTATTAACAAATCAAATATTTCTCTTGTTTTTTTTTTTTTTTTTTTTGAAACAAAACAAGAGAAATTAAATACAAAATAAACCATGGCCGTGGGAGAAGTATTTTACCGCTTGATTCTTCACAACTTGTATCGCCTCAAAATCATAAACTTCAATAATTCTCACCTTTTGCTATTCTTTGCTCTTATAAATAAGTCTTCATACTTGGATATAAAATTACCTCATTGTATTGTAAGTCCTCTACATATATGTAAAATCCGCTCATTTGTATGTTGCTTTACTTGAATTTGAAATTTGCTCTTTTTCTCGTTCCGTTGCTTGCAAACCTTGAACTTTTCCAACTTTCCTTGTAGATTTTGGTGTCGCTCCTTGTTGATGATGATTGTGTTTCTATGGACCCGTTGTTGTCGCGAGAGAGAATTGTGCTAACTACAAATCGAACTACAAGAAGGAAGCTTTCATCTATAGACGTCACCCTTATGATTGACAAAATTAGCACTCAAGAGATCAAAGAGTAGTGCTTCTATTGGTGGGAGGTTGGGTAGCTCACCATTCTACCCGGAATTTACGTATGGTGACACACACTCAAAAGAAAGCTCTTTAGTAGATGGAAAAATTCTGGTCGGTGCCTCACATGATATGAATACGGGTAGTCTCCACTAATGATTGATCAGCAACTCTAATAATGCATTTCTCCCTGCACCAAATTCGCATCACCGGCATGATTAAATCCATTATTTAACACTCTAACAAGCAAGAAATCCGAATGTAGTTCTCTAACATTTCCAAGTTCAATTATGTCGGTCAAAATCTCTATGTAAACATACCTAGAAGTATGCTAGTGACTCTAAAATCTCTAAAAGTTGAAGTTTTATGTAAAAGTTGAAGTTTTATGTAAAACTTTTTTTTTTTTTTTTTTAATTTTTAATTTTTTTGTAATTTTTTTTAAAAAAAAAAAAAAAAAAATACATGCTATGCTTAACCACTCCCCCACACTTAAACCTTACATTGTCCTCAATGTAATTGAATCCTCCTAGTAAAATCAAGGTGGGAAATTTTAACATGATAAGGAACAAGAAAAAGAAATAACAAAAAATAAAAAGCAAAAGCAAAAGGATAAGAAATACAAAACCTATGGGTTGCCTCCCATTAAGCGCTTGTTTTAAAGTCGATGCCCGACTTAGCTCTTGCAAGATTCATTCCCCATATACTAACAATCGAAAATTTGAGGATCCACCCATAATACCTGTTTTGAAAACAATAACTCCATACAAATATTAGCACAAGAAAACAATAGTGAAATTATCGCTCGATAGAAATTTCCCCCACACTTATTCTCGTCCACACTCGGAAGTGTATAAAGAGCATAGAATTTGGGAACTTCCATGTATTCTTCTTGGCAAACCTGCATAGTGTTAGCATCAAGTGTTTCCAATGGTGGATATCTAGAAACAAAATCATCCAAAAAATACTTTGAAGCACATACATTCAAACCAATAAGAGGTAAAGGAAAAGAATCAATATGCAAAGGGTTAGACAAACCTTGCACAATCTCTTGTATTATAGAATCCTCTTCATCCTTAAAAAATTCAAGTGAATTACTTACCTCTTGTATATCGTGGTCCTCTATTAAACCTTGCAACCATTCTTCGTCGTTTTCTACCTTAACCAAAGTTTTGGCATCATTAAAATCATTGGCTAGTTCAATTGGGTCTTCCACAAAATCAATCAATTTGGTTTCATCCTCTAGTATCATCTCTTCAACATTCTCATCATCGGAATCGGGCCATTCACTAAAATGATTTTCATCGGTATAGATTGTAAGATCTTCATGTGCGGGTGTTACATCGTTTATAACAATAGGTAAGTCACACCCAATCTCCTCCTTTTGAATAGGTGAAGGATCGTTATTATGATCCGGAGTTGGAATAACTTCCTCATTGTTGCAACGCTCATACACTTCCGCGGACTCATATCTTTCCCTAAGGAATTTTTTCCAAGCACTAATTGCATCTTCCTCAAGCTCTACCTTTTGAATAGGTGCTTGATCATTATTAAGATCAAGGCTCGAGTAATCTACACTATCGTCATAAAAAGTATCCAAAGGTTGGTCCTTTTCAACACAATCATCTTCATTTTCAGACTCACCATAATAAGAATCTTCATCGGTTTCATAACCTTTATCCCGACGTCGTTTCAGTTCCATATGAATAGTCCTACTAATTTCTGCGACAAGATCTTCCGAGTCTCCATCATCTTCCAATTTGTATAATTTTTGTGCAAGTTTCCTGACGTTCACACGCGTACCACCGTTGATAGAGTTTCTAGACGGCATCTCCTCTTTTGGAAAAAGTGAAGGAAAAACACGATGAAGAGGAGTATATTCCAAATTCTCTGTCTGCACATTACTAGAAAACAAATTGTTAGATGCATAACTATCCTTCCATATCGTGTGTTTGTCCACTTACATACCCGTCATAAGGTTGTTGATATGTATGAGAATATCCATAAGGTTCTGTAGGAAATTTATCATAGCCAAAATATTGGTTTTGATTGTATCCTAAGGATGGTTGGAAGTTGTCATAATGTGGAGGTTGAAAACCGTATTGATTGTTGTAATATGCTTGCTCTTGTCCACCATACATGGAAAACCGGTACCTGAAATAAGATTCTCAGAAACTAAGTTAGATACGATATAGAATCTAACAAAGCAAGAATAAAGCAAAAAGAAAATAAACACAACTAAAATCGTCCGCTGCTCCCCGGCAAAACAATGAAGATAAAGTTGAAAGCAATAAGAGAGATAAGATCAAGGAATCATTCTTCGTTGCAAAACAATGATTAAAGTTATGTTCTTTTCTACTTGTTATTAGTCAAAGATTATCACCAACCGTAGGATAGCAGGTCCGCTTAGCTAGCCCCAAAATCCCTTATTTCACTGAGTAACAAGTCGGCTTAGTTGTCAGATTCTATTCAAAAGAACCACCTTGAGGTTCGCTTACAAGATGTAATTCCCCGAATGCATTAAGATCTATGAATTTAGGTTTAGTACTAGTAGTTAAACTCGGTTCGCTTGGTCCACTTTCTAGCGTTGTTTTTACACACAATCGCTCCACGGAATCCCTCCGCAAGGTCTCGTGTTTTCTACTTGTGTAAAGTGTCGAGAACGGTTACTTATTCCCTAACTTATACTAGATTTAGATTAAACTAACAAATCAATTTAGCGTGCACTCTAAACAATCTATCAATCATGAATGAATGAATAAACATTCCTATTAGTAAAAACAATCGATAATCATGTGAAAAACCTCAAGATAGAATTGAAACAAAACTCAAATCATAAATTAAGAACTAGGAATTCATCCTCAATCAATAAGAAAATTAGCTACTCATGTTTTTGAAATTCACACAAATAATTATTAAAAGGAGAATTTTCAAGTTCACACAAATAATTAAAAAAAGAAGAATTTTCAAAAGCTAGCAAAAACACAAGTGTTGTGTGTGTAAAAAGGTGTGTAAAAGATATAGAAAACTTCTCTATTTATAGGCTTCAATATTCTCCAAATCTTCCAAGGAATAGAATCCTTTTCCTTTAGCAATTCAATTTCCAAATCCAAGCCTTTCTCAACTCTTCCATCTTCTCTTTCCAAATTTGAGCCCAATTCTCCATCCAATTCCTAGTCCAAGTCTTCACACCCATGAGAGAAGTCCATAGAAAATTCTGGAATTTTTGGCTCGCCGGAAAACTGGTATTATGGCCGGAATCCGTCACCGCCGGCCGCCTGAAAATTTTACCGTCACTGGTATATTCGACGGAATATTCCGTCAGTCCACCGTTAGGACTAACGGTCAAACGGGTCACGCTGTTAGTCAACGGGTCAAGTGCTCAGGGATTCAGACACCGAGTCAACATCTAACTCGAGTGATTGATCTAACTCACGAGTTGGACCGTCCGGATCGGTCATCGCCGAGTTGATTGACTCGGTGCGAGAGAACCGGCCGAGTCTTGGCTGTTTTTCGGTGTTTTCCGGCCAAAGTCAGGCCTCTCTTGCCTTCATCCTCGTAACAAGCCTAACATTCATCTAATTGTGCAATTCATTCCATGCTCATTCCCTGTAATAGCGACACTTTCTTCTCATTCAATCAACACAATTTCTACTTCAACAGCCTTCATTCTTGCAGTACCAACACATACAAAACCCATACTGAATCATCACAATGAGACTACATATCCACCGAGATACCCATTTGCTTTCTTCTCTATTATAGCAACAGCTCATTCCCATCTCAACCTGCATCACCATCAACTCAGCACATCAACACCCTGTCTTGACCTCTGCTTCATAATCTTCCCTGCAATGCTATACACATCTTGCAGGTTAGCTTCATGTCATTCCCTAAACTCGTGCAACACCCCTAGTTCGGCTCCATTATGCTCATTACCTTCCATCGATCCCGCTATCATTCATCCCATCACCAGCTTCACTGGCAACTGCCATCGACTCAATCTTCTCAGCCCAGCACCACCAGTTCTCTCTCAAAACTTTTACCACCACCTTATCTCGACCTCATCTGTTCACAGATTCATCCCATTTCCAGCAAACCCATCTCTGATTCTTCACTATCTCGAGATTCAACCACAACGATTCCCAGATCCCTTTCTTCTTCTGGATTCAACAGCAGCACCAAATCGCCTCTCCTTGTGTTGAATAGCAACAATCCATTTCAATCGAATCTCAATCTCCTTCTTTATACGCTTCACACTTCACCGCAAATCCAATTCCTATCTCTTCTAAGCTCAAATTGATCTGACCCATCACAAACCCATCCTCCATGAGATCGAACCCATCTTCGATTTCTTATCTCTTCCTCACAAATTCAACAACACCTAAATCACTTGACCCATTTCTTCATCTTAATTCTCGATCCCACAGCAGCATCTCACTTCTTCACAGATCGAACATCATCGTCTCCATTTTCTCTGTACTTCTTCTCTGTCACATACGTGACATCAAACCCTAATTTATACTTCTGAACTTCAAAAACACCATTAATGGCAACAATTATGTGAGTTCCTTCTTCTCTTGATTTTCAGAAAACCCTCACCCATCTTTCAAATTAAACGCCAGCTTCCTTCTCTCAGTTCAGTGCCTTCAAACCGTTTCTCCATTCCTATGAATTTCTCATCTCTCGATCGATCTCACTCTCTCGGTTTTCAGACACATCCGCTGTCTGGTTTTGTTTCTCAATGATGATTGAGTGAATGAGAGAAAGAAACTCTCAAATTTAGGGTTGTATAGTGGGTTTGGATTTATCCACCCAACCGTATAAGAAGCTAGCAAGTCCCCTTAACCTCATTTGGTTTGTGTTTAATACTCCTCCAAAAGAGTCGTCCCTTAACCTCGGCTGATCCGTATTTAGTACTCTTTCAAATTGGGTTGCCCCTTAACCTTGGCTAGGCTCCAGATAGTGTTCGCCCCTGAAATGACAATTTTTTTGCCCTTTTTGCTCAAATTGGGTGATTTCTTCTTCTTTTCCTCCGTATGACTCCAAAGTAGCTATAAAACTCAAAACAAGCGTAAAATACATAATTTACAAGAAAAATAGCAAAGAAAGCATAAACAATAGATAGTAAATAGGATGTATTCTACACCCTATCAAGATGGATCATCAAATGGAGAAGGTAACGGAATTGGGATCATTATAATTTCGCCAGAAGGCAATAAAATGGCTTTTTCTTTCAGATTGGAGTTTGCATCTACTAACAATGAAACAGAGTATGAAGCTATAATACATGCTTTGCGGTTTGCGATAGAAATGAAATTGGAGAATGTAAGAATTACCAGTGATTCTCAGTTAGCTATTCGCCAGATAAAAGAAGAGTATACTACAAATGAAGCATCCTTGAAAAAGTACAAAAAGCTAGTTGACGAATTGTCAGCGAAGATACCAAAAATAAAATGGAGACACATATCAAGAAAAGACAATAGACTCGCAGATGCCTTTGCTTTTATATATAGTATGATGACAGATCCATCTGCGAGGTGTATAAAAATACAGACACTTCAATTACCATCAATCAACAAAGAGGAAGAGGAAGAAGAAGAAGTAATGCTCATAGAAGAGGAAGCACAAAGATCCCATTGCGAGGATTGGAGGACAGAACTTCATGCTTATCTAATGAAAGGAGAAACACCAAGAAATAGATTAGAAATGCATAAATTAAAAAGCCGTGCAACAAATTATGAATTAAGAGACGGAGTGTTGAACCGAAGATCCTTTAATGGACCCTCACTCAGATATTTAACACGAAAGGAAGGAGAAGCAGTGTTTAAAATGCTACATAGTGGGGATGCTGGCAATCATAGTGGCGGAAGATCTTTAGCACATAAGGCGAAAATGCAAGGCTATTATTGGCCATATATGCATGAAGACGCGAAACAAATATCAAGACGTTGCGAGGATTGTCAAAGACATGGAAAGAAAATACATGCACCAGGTGCACCATTAACTTCTTCAACAAGTGTATGGCCTTTTGGAAAGTGGGGATTAGATATTGTAGGACCATTTTTACAGTGCACGGGGCAAAGGAGATATTTGATTGTCGCAACAGATTATTTCACAAAGTGGGCGAAGTAAAAGCGGTACAACACATTCGCGACAAAGATATCTTTACTTTCATATTCGAAAACATAATATGAAGATTTGGAATTCCAAAGACGGTTGGTATCGACAATGGGAAACAGTTTGAGGACAAAATATAGAATTATTGCTTAATGCATTTCAAATAAAATGTGGAAAATCAAATCCTTTATACCCGCAAGCCAATGGACAGCGAAGCAACAAATAAAACAATCGCTGATATATTGAAGAAAAAACTAGAAGGGCATAATAAGGCATGGTGTGAGCAAGTGCATAATGCGGTATGGGCTTATAATACAACAAGGCGAGAAGCTACGGGGATGTCACCGTTTTGTCTAACCTATGGTGTTGAAGTTGTACTTCCGATAGAGGTTATTATTCCAACAACAAAAAGAGAAGCTTGGGAGAAAAATCTTAGTGCGGGTAAAATTTTAGTGAAATTAGATGAGTTAGAAGAAAATAGAGAAAGAGCATTACATCATATGGAGAATTATCAGCGAAGATTGGCCAGAGAATATAACAAACGCGTCAAAACACGCGAGTTTCAACCAGGTGATATGGTGTTGCGAGAAACACCAATATATCAGCGAGAAAGTGGTGGTAAGTTAGCAAAAAATGGGATGGACCTTATATCATCAAAGAGATAGTTGGAACAGGGGCATACAGATTAATGGATCCAGAAGGCAAAGATGTGGGCCAGAGATTGGGTAGACCATGGAATAGATTATATCTCAAGAAATATTACCCATAGAAGATGGAAAAGAAAGAATAAATTCTGAAATGTTAAATGAATGAAATGATATGAAATGTTCCCTTGACGAGAGATATTGCGAAATCAAGAAAGAATGTGCGAATATTTCGCAAATGAATTATCAAATGTTAACCAAAAATGAATGATTGAATGAATGAGTGAGTGAATGGGACAAACCTTTATGGCGTACACCCTAGTTCGCGAATGATATTTCGTAAGAGGCAAATGTAAGACCTAAAGTGCGTCATATAAGGGGGTATCTCTTGACATGGCTCAGTGAAAAGGTGGTAGGCCTGGAAATGTGTATGATTTTGCCTACTTGTTATAAACCTCAAGTGCACGGTGTCTACAAGCAGCACTGAGCAAATACGGGTCGATCCACAGAGACTTGTGGTGCTATGTTTGATCTAAGGTTGCTTAACTGAATTCTAGCAAGTGTGAGTAACAACAGGTGGTTTAGTTGCCGATACGGCTAAGTTGTAGTGACAATGAACTAAGGAATGATAAGTTGTGACAAATTGGGAATTACCAGGGTAGTGAATCCACCCCTGATCTTATGCTAAGGCAGTGTAACCTAGGCTATGTCATTGTGCCTTCCCTTGAAGGTCTAAGGTAGATTTTTATTGACTAATTTGGTTAACTAACCCCTAGTATGAGTGGTCTTCTTACAGTACCACTCATCACAGGCTTGTAAACTTCATCAATCAACTACTAATCATAGCATAATATAATTCATCAAAAACACAACTAAGGATGAACATGCTCAACAGAAGAATCAGGGGTTTCATCACAACTCCCTGGAAAATTAAATTAAAACATTACAAAGACAAATAAACCTAAGTTGGTGCTCTGGCTAGCCCAGGCATAACCAAAAATATCTTCTACCTCTTATATTTATACATGCACACATAAACCCTAATTTCACTTTAAAATAGAAATTAAATCAAATTCACTCTCACCCACGTCTCTAAATCGCTTCTCTCTTCTGTCAATTTGTCTTCAGAGCTCCATGCTGGGGTTGTTGGTCGAGAACCCTAGTTCTAGTTTTCTCTAAGTTAGCTTCTAGGGTTGGAGAAGCTAAGAGAGAGAAAACCTAGACCTAGAGAGGTGGTGCGGAGTAGGCTCTGATGGAGAAGCTGTTGTGGTTGGTTCTGTCAGGGTATGGAGTTGGTGGTGAAGGTGGCGGTGATGATGGTCTCACGAAGCGGGTAAGGGAGGAGAAGGTGGAGAATGGGTTTTGCAGAGGTATGGGGGAAGAAGAGAAGAGAAGAAAGAGAAGAAGAAAAGAAGAAATGGGTTGATCGAATAGGGTATAGGGTTATGGGTGTTGTGGTGTTGAGTAGGTGCAGCAAAGGAATGATGAGAAGGCCTCAGCGAGCGTTGGATGCAACGAGACGAGATCTGAATGGCTGAGAGAGACTCAGAGTGTTTTGGTGTTGAGCGAGCGCATCAAGATATGATGAGGAAGTCGGAGCGAGCGTAGGATGTGGCGAGTGAAGATCTTAACGGCTCGGGATGAGCGGGTTCGGATCCGGGTCATGGGTAGCTCTAGCCCATGTCTTCCTTGTCGGGTTGCAACTGATTCGCGCGCGGGCTTTGGCTATCTGCTCCATAGACGCTTGCCTCCAATTCTTCGCTCTTTTGGCTCCTCAATTTCTCCAAGATTTATTTATTACCTAAAAACACAAAATTAATTAATACAAATATTTATTCTTGAAAACAAAGAAAACACATAATCTGGGATAATATCTGATTTCTAAGCGCAAAAGATGAGTAAAATGCCAATAAAAAGGTGTATAAATATGCACTATTTGGCACTCATCAAATACCCCCAAACCTGAATTTTACTTGTCCTCAAGTGAAACGAGAAATGAAGAAATCCTAAATATACCCCTGTCGCAGTCTCTCGAATGCATTTAGCGTATGCACTAAGCCTTTAAACCCCTAGGTGTCCCTAGTGGACGAGTTGTAGTCTCGTGAGGGTTTGAGAGGTGTACCCACAAAACCTTCTCCAACTTGAGTGTAAAAGAGTCTCAAGCCTCCAAGAAGTTATGAGGACATAGAGTTTCTGCATGCTAGTAACAAGAAGTTAGAACTACCAAAAAAACGCACTCTCATCCTTAAGTGCTGAGCGAGAAGTAACCATACCATATGAAAGAATTCGGATTCGATTGTGATCATAAGCCTCGACTTCTGCCTCACCATTAGGGTTTTATGATAATTGCACTCAAAAATATCGCTTTTTAGTCTCTCATGTGTGCAAGCGGGAATAAAGAGAGAAATCCCGCACACGTTGTAGGTAAGAAGGATAACCTTAGAAATAATTTACGGAGACTCCACGAGAGGTGTGGACAAAAAGAATCTTTTTCGATGATCTCTAAGAAAGGAAATCAACCATTAGCAAGGGGTGGGAGTACTCACTCACTTCTCACCCGATCGGCAATTAACATCAATCTCTCATAGGAACCATAGAAACGTCTTCAATCTTCGGTCTTCGGTCTTCAATAGCTGATGATGAACTTCTGAACTTTACAAAAACTTTAATTATTTTTTTTTTTTTTTTAAGTACATGAAATGAAAATAATAATACAACACACATTTTTTTTTTTTTTTTTAACTTACATTAAAACAATAAAACTCAATTTTTCACAAACTTCATTAATTCTCATCCTATTTTCTTTTGTTGTATGTAACCTTGGACTATATCAACTTTTCTTCCAATATTACGATGATGCTCCGTTTCTTGACGATGATGTGTTTCTATGGGTGTGTTGATTGAGAGAGAGTGATGCTAGCGCAAATCGATATTTAGAAGGAGTTTTCATCTTTAGACGTCACCCTCATGATTGACAAAAACTAGCACTCAAGAGATCAAAAGTAGTCTTTGAAAGTGGTGCGAAGTTGGGTAGCTCACCATTCCTACCCGGAATTGACGTACGGTGACACACACTCTAATGACTTTTCTAGAAAGTTGCAAAAATTGAAGGTTGGTGCCTCACTTGATGTAAAATGGGTAGTCTCCACTATGGGTGATCACAATTCTACTACCGAATATCTAAACAACACCTAATTCGCCCTCCGGTATGGTTAAATCCAACTTTAACGCTCTAATCAACTAAGAAACCCGATTGCGTTTTCTAGTACTTCCAATTTCTGTTATTTCGGTCAGACTCTCTATGTAAACATAGCTAGAAGCATGCTAGTGACTCTAAAATCTCTAAAAGGAGGTTTTTACAAAAAGAGTTTTTTTTTTTTTTTTTTTTTTTTTTTTTTTTTTTGAAAATAGAAGATTAAAAAGACTAAAAACTCTATATGCAAATGCAAATGCACCCCCAAACCTAAATCAAACATTCTCCTCAATGTGTCGACATATAGAAAAAATTTAAACAGTCACATACCGAGAGAACTATGTTGAGTAGAGAAAAGGGAAGAGATTACCGGATGTCGGCGGGAGCAAGGTTAGAGCTTCATTAGTCAAGGCTAGAATCCAACATTCTCAGTGGAGATCATATCGGATTAGCACAATATATGTACAAGAAGACTCAACCAAGAAAGAAAAATTTAACAAGTCCTACTGGATTATATACAATGAAAATTCACCATACACTAACAATCTAAAGAGTTGAGGATCAACCCAATAGAAAATATATACAAACATCAACAGCCTTACACAAATATAAAATGAGAGTGCAAGTAAGGCTGTATATGGGAATGAGTTTCCCCCAAACCTAAACTTGTCAACAGGGGCGTTTGAGAGCACAAAATCTTGCAATTTTAAAGGTACATCATGCAAAAGGTCTAACTCAAAGTGAGTTTTTCTAAGAACAGGCAGACATACATATTCCAACTGTGGTTCCTTAAAAGTGTTATATTTTGATGCAAAATAGTCCAAGAGGACTTGGGAAGCACAAAGCTCTAGGCCTAAATTAGGCATTTTCAGAAAAGTTGGTTTTGCAATTTTGTTACAAACTACACCTAGGTTTGGTGGAGGAGTCTCAATTTGTGCCTTAGGAGAGAGATTAGGTACATCTAAGTTGTTTTCATGTATAAGATCATTTGCACCATCACATACTTTCCTTAGGTTAGAAGAGGGTAAATCATGCTCACCGGCATAGAACAATTCATCAATCACCATGTCATAATCATCAGAGCAGGCAACATATTGTGATATGGGCAGGGAATCAGACACAACAATAATATCATGATCCAAAAGAACATTAGTGTCAACAGAAGATTCATCTTTTCCTAAATCACAAACAATTTGTGTAGCATGCTCACATTCACTGAAGAATTTTACAAACCCAAGCTCAGAATTAACATCACATATATGAATGTTAGAAGAAGTGTCATTCATAGGGTTCACAGAAGAGACGCCTAACGTCTCTGAACCAAAAGATTCCATCATATTTTCAGCATATACATGTTCTTCTAACATATCATGTTCACTATCATCATCATCATAACAAAAATTTATCTCCCCATTCAAAATTTGAGCATTTCCAGTGCACTCATCTACCTCTAGATTAGGTTCATATTTAGTGTATGATTGTGCAAAAGGTTCACTAGAGAAGGGATGCTCGTGCAATGCTTTCCATCCAAGTATATCATTGTTTTGCTCTATGAGCTCTTCCATTAGTGATTGCATACAAGGAGTTGGGGGAGTATAACATTGTTCAACTTCCCATGGTGATGGATGATGCATGTGTGTATGGTTGTCATGACTTTCCCTAGACTGCCTAAACTCATGCAAAATGTAGCAGTTCTCAGCAGGGTGGTCTAAGCTACCACATAAGGTACAAGCATACATTTCATATTGCCTAGGGGGATTAGATTCGACAGATTGCTCATGTAATTGCCTTTCTAAAGCAGATACTTGAGCTTCTAATTGATCGAGAAGTGATGATTGGGTATGAGAAAATTGTTCATTTTCAACTTGTGGTGAATGATACATGTGCTCATAATGATTAGGGTATGTGAAGTCGGGGCCCTGAGAAGGCTCATAATATTCCCTAAAATCATTATGGTATGTGGGGAGTTCATACTGTGAAGCATGCCCGTAAGCAAGCTCTCTAATGGATTTGTTTCCATCCCCAGATGCAGACCAAAATCCTGACATGGTCTAGCAACTCAAATAGCCTAGCACACATAAAGCATGAATGACCAATGAAGTCTCCAAAATAGGGACGCGAGGCCCACAGAAGTGCTTGTTGTTGTGGGCTTCAGTTTGGTTTAAATGGGTTTTGTTTGGTTAAAATGGGCTCAGTTTTGTTTTTGTAAGCTTTATGTAGAAAGCCCAATAGTTGTGTGCAAAGCCCAGGTTGTGTGAAAGTGCACAGCCCAGTGGTTGGGCTTCAGCTTATGCAGCCCAGTGCACAGATTGGTTTATGATGGGCTGGTTTGGTTTATTGTGGGCTGGCTTGGGTACAGAGCCCAGTTGTTGTGGGAAGGATAACAGCCCAGTTTGAGTTCTTGTGGGCTCAGTTTGGTGTAAGCCCAAGCTATGCAAAACTCAGTGGTTTGCACGGATGCACTGACCCCTCAAAGCACGGCTTGTGCGGGGCGGAGTTTAAGTTCAAGCCACAGTGGCGGGTAATGTGTAGCTAAGGTTGATTGCAAAGCCTAGGGTGTGTGCAGAGGTTGGTTCTATGCACGAGGTTGTGTGCGAGCTTCGACTACGGCAAAGCACAAACTCACAAGATTGACACATCTCAACGGCTCACACAAGGTCAAGTATGAAAACTTGGAAACCTCGGTTGTAGCTCAAACTCACGGCCTCGGCCAGGGGCTGGAGTTGAGCACGTGGTAATGCAAGATATGGCTTAACAAAGACACGAGATAGGCATAGAATAGCAATACATGTGGTCTCACACAAGGCACGGGCGAGCTCGGGGTATGCTCGGAGTGAGTTATGCAATAAAAGTAACTCGGGGTGTGCTCAAGGTTATGCAAGGTTGTTTGGGTCAGCGAGATTCAACGCAGTGGAAACAAAGTATAGCACGGTTGGGAAACACCAGTGCCTGCAGTGCCGGTTTGATGTTTGCGGGGCCGGTTGACGGGGTTTCAATGGGCTTGCGAGGCTTAATCGATCAAGATGGGCAAAGGTTTAGTGCAACCTGCCCAGTTGATGTCACTATGGCTAAAGGCTAACTTGGTTAGCTAGGTTGCAGGCGAGGCTCGGCAGTGCAGGGGCCGGAGGTCACTTAGAGCAGATAGAAGCTAATGGTCACGAGATATCACAAACCAAAGTATGGTTTATCATGCATTCATGTGAGTAATGACTCAAAGGTGCACCAAGTAAGCTGCTCAAAGACAAATTCGAGCATGCATAGGTCAAAGACAGATTAGTTAACCTCAACTTCACAGCTCATACACAAGGATCCCAAATCTCAGCAAGCATACAATCAATTCTCAGCAATTCAGGGTTTGTGAAGCATACACATGGAGCTAATAATCTCAGCAGGTAGAAAGCTATTACTCAGATGTCACGGGTCATTCAACAGGCTCGGTACAGGGCAGATGTCAACCGGGTCAGTTGATATCAACTTCCTCAGTTGACTTCACTAGGGTTTGTAGGTATCTTTGCTAACCAATGTTCACAGGGCAATACAGTGTTTGGTAGGCTTACCTCAAGTTCTGGGTTTTTCCTTGGTTTCCTTGGGTTGGCTCAGCTGCTCAGCAGCACAGCAGCACAGGTACCTCCAAATCGCAGCTCAGGCGCATCTGTGACAGGGCAGCGGTTGCAGCCGCATGGCTATGTTGATCCTTGTCTTCCCTTCCTTTGGCC
Organism: Papaver armeniacum; assembly: GCA_023531295.1. NCBI lineage: Eukaryota > Viridiplantae > Streptophyta > Magnoliopsida > Ranunculales > Papaveraceae > Papaver > Papaver armeniacum. The sequence goes on from JAJJWW010015197.1 coordinate 153,137, forward strand.
TTTGTAGCATGCACCTGTGAGCTCAACAGATCAAACTCAGTTCTCAATGTTATACAATAAGCAACAGAGCTATAGTGCTACAATGACAGAGCTCAGGGCTATGCTCAAGGTAAGAATCAAGCTACAGGATATGCACTGAGAGTATCTTGGACTGATTGGGACTAAGATTTACAAGTAGCACTAATATGCAAGGCAATGATACTTATGAAGTTATAGCTAAAAACTACAAGGCTAAGATGAAGTTTATATGATCAGATGGGCTGGCTAAGCTACAGATTATAAATGCAATCTACTTTAAAGTAAAGATGCATGGATGTACAGGGGTGATAAAGGGTTACAGCTAAGATGCAGGTTACTATAATGCAAGCTAATGCAAGTGAACAAGAATTCAAAAGTATGGCTATAGCTAAATATGAGACTACAAGCTGGAGATAACACTAGCTACACTTTGAGTTACACTACAGGCGGTGATGCGAAGCGTTAACAATAAAGAGTGCAGAAATGAAGAAAAATTATGGCTAAGTTACGCTAAGATAGGGAAGGAATGAAACTAATATGCAATGAACAAGATGTAATAGAAGATGCAGAATGCAAAAATGCATAAAAAATGACAGTTAATTTATATTAATACAGGCTAAAAACAACTATAGATAGCAAATATATACAAGGTTAAGTTGGCATTCAGTGAAGCAAGGCCAATAATCATCAGGGCACACGCCAAGTCCCCGGCAGCGGCGCCAAAAACTTGGTAGGCCTGGAAATGTGTATGATTTTGCCTACTTGTTATAAACCGCAAGTGCACGGTGTCTACAAGCAGCACTGAGCAAATACGGGTCGATCCACAGAGACTTGTGGTGCTATGTTTGATCTAAGGTTGCTTAACTGAATTCTAGCAAGTGTGAGTAACAACAGGTGGTTTAGTTGCCGATACGGCTAAGTTGTAGTGACAATGAACTAAGGAATGATAAGTTGTGACAAATTGGGAATTACCAGGGTAGTGAATCCACCCCTGATCTTATGCTAAGGCAGTGTAACCTAGGCTATGTCATTGTGCCTTCCCTTGAAGGTCTAAGGTAGATTTTTATTGACTAATTTGGTTAACTAACCCCTAGTATGAGTGGTCTTCTTACAGTACCACTCATCACAGGCTTGTAAACTTCATCAATCAACTACTAATCATAGCATAATATAATTCATCAAAAACACAACTAAGGATGAACATGCTCAACAGAAGAATCAGGGGTTTCATCACAACTCCCTGGAAAATTAAATTAAAACATTACAAAGACAAATAAACCTAAGTTGGTGCTCTGGCTAGCCCAGGCATAACCAAAAATATCTTCTACCTCTTATATTTATACATGCACACATAAACCCTAATTTCACTTTAAAATAGAAATTAAATCAAATTCACTCTCACCCACGTCTCTGAATCACTTCTCTCTTCTGTCAATTCGTCTTCAGAGCTCCATGCTGGGGTTGTTGGTCGAGAACCCTAGTTCTAGTTTTCTCTAAGTTAGCTTCTAGGGTTGGAGAAGCTAAGAGAGAGAAAACCTAGACCTAGAGAGATGGTGCGGAGTAGGCTCTGATGGAGAAGCTGTTGTGGTTGGTTCTGTCAGGGTATGGAGTTGGTGGTGAAGGTGGCGGTGATGATGGTCTCTGAACGGGTAAGGGAGGAGAAGGTGGAGAATGGGTTTTGCAGAGGTATGGGGGAAGAAGAGAAGAGAAGAAAGAGAAGAAGAAAAGAAGAAATGGGTTGATCGAATAGGGTATAGGGTTATGGGTCTTTGTGGTGTTGAGTAGGTGCAAAGCAAAGGAATGATGAGAAGGCCTCGGCGAGCGTTGGATGCAACGAGACGAGATACGAATGGCCGAGAGAGACTCGGAGTGTTTTGGTGTTGAGCGAGCGCATCAAGATATGATGAGGAAGTCGGAGCGAGCGTAGGATGTGGAGAGTGAAGATCTTAACGGCTCGGGATGAGCGGGTTCGGATCCGGGTCATGGGTAGCTCTAGCCCATGTCTTCCTTGTCGGGTTGCAAGCCGATTCGCGCGCAGGGCTTTGGCTATCTGCTCCATAGACGCTTGCCTCCAATTCTTCGCTCTTTTGGCTCCTCAATTTCTCCAAGCTTTATTTATTACCTAAAAACACAAAATTAATTAATACAAATATTTATTCTTGAAAACAAAGAAAACACATAATCTGGGATAATATCTGATTTCTAAGCGCAAAAGATGAGTAAAATGCCAATAAAAAGGTGTATAATTATGCACTATTTGGCACTCATCAAATAGAGGCTATATTCTTGAGCTTTCCATGAAAGTCTAAATGAGATGTTTATTAACTGAGTTTTGCTAACAATCCCCTAGTATAAGCTGTCTTCTTACAGTACAGCTCATCACAGGCTTGTTAGTTTCATCAGTTAACTAATAATCCTACACAATATTACACAGCAAGGATAAAACCTAATGTAGAGATGCTTTAACATGAAAATCAGGGGTTTCATCAAACACCCTGGTAAATAAAATTAAAACATTATAAACACAAATACAACACAAGTTAATCTACAGTGGTGCTCTGGCTAGCCCAGGCATGCCCCAAACATCTTCTACTCACTTCTATTTATACATGCACACATAAACCCTAATTTCACTTTAAAATAGAAATTAAATCAAATTCACTCTCACCCACGTCTCTGAATCGCTTCTCTCTTCTGTCAATTCGTCTTCAGAGCTCCATGCTGGGGTTGTTGGTCGAGAACCCTAGTTCTAGTTTTCTCTAAGTTAGCTTCTAGGGTTGGAGAAGCTAAGAGAGAGAAAACCTAGACCTAGAGAGGTGGTGCGGAGTAGGCTCTGATGGAGAAGCTGTTGTGGTTGGTTCTGTCAGGGTATGGAGTTGGTGGTAAAGGTGGCGGTGATGATGGTCTCTGAACGGGTAAGGGAGGAGAAGGTAGAGAATGGGTTTTGCAGAGGTATGGGGGAAGAAGAGAAGAGAAGAAAGAGAAGAAGAAAAGAAGAAATGGGTTGATCGAATAGGGTATAGGGTTATGGGTGATGTGGTGTTGAGTAGGTGCAGCAAAGGAATGATGAGAAGGCCTCAGCGAGCGTTGGATGCAACGAGACGAGATCTGAATGGCTGAGAGAGACTCGGAGTGTTTTGGTGTTGAGCGAGCGCATCAAGATATGATGAGGAAGTCGGAGCGAGCGTAGGATGTGGCGAGTGAAGATCTTAACGGCTCGGGATGAGCGGGTTCGGATCCGGGTCATGGGTAGCTCTAGCCCATGTCTTCCTTGTCGGGTTAACCCGATGCGCGCGGGCTTTGGCTATCTGCTCCATAGACGCTTGCCTCCAATTCTTCGCTCTTTTGGCTCCTCAATTTCTCCAAGCTTTATTTATTACCTAAAAACACAAAATTAATTAATACAAATATTTATTCTTGAAAACAAAGAAAACACATAATCTGGGATAATATCTGATTTCTAAGCGCAAAAGATGAGTAAAATGCCAATAAAAAGGTGTATAAATATGTACTATTTGGCACTCATCAAAAGGTTACACCGCTCCTGGAACCTGAGTCATGGAGATTTGGGCCCATGAAAGCCTATCCGGGAGAGATACCTTGGATTTCCAACTATATATATATGGTTATACCCTTGTTGGACGCCCGAGGGTCTCTTCCAAGGAGTCGATGTATGCTCAAGGCGCCGGGTACACGGTTGAGCCAAGAGTGCCAGGGCATTTGAAGTGTCTCGGCCATTCTTGGCAAGTCTTGGCATATGTTGCACTCGGCCGAAGAAAACTCCACTTAGGGTGCAGTCTCGTAACCATAAACCCTATAGGTATAAGGGATAAGAGGTGCGAAAACAAGCTGGTTGTTGTTAAGACCAGGATGGGAGGAGCTAGTCTTGTATGGCCGATGTACGCCTCCTTGAAGGGGCAACCAGGGAGATGATAAGGGCGGCACCCTCCATTAGGGAGCTGATAAGTGTCACAAGACGGCAATGTCATGGGGCTTTATATTCGCAAGAGCATTTAGGCCTGTCATATTATCGCAAATAAAATATCCTGCAGAGGCAAAAATACTAAAGAAATGATAAGACAAGATTAATGGGTCATTACACGAAAGTGTAAAGACGTCCTGCGATCTTGTCGCAAGACGTCAATGCCATAGGATTTTACGTTCGCAAGAATATTTAAACCTGTCGTATTGATGCAAAATGAGGGGTGGCAAAATAAGACCTTTAATTAGGAAGGCAAAATAAGACCACACAAAATCAATGATAAGGCAAGATCAATGGGTCAATACATGAAAATGTAAAGACATCCTGCGATCTTGTCGCAACAGTGAATTTCAGCATAAATAAAGATAATGGAATAGCAATCATTAAATACCAAAAATTATATTTGTTGAAAGAAAGGAGAATAACGCAAACGAGTACATACGTCAAAAAAGATGATTGAAGTATATAAAGGAGCAAAAGTACGAGAACAAAGATTACAAGAGAAAATCATTTCTCAAATAGTAGCTTTTTCACTAGAAGGAGATGTTGGGTTCTCTTCAGCGACTTCATCTATGTTTTCGCTAGCTAATATATTTCCAGCAGATCCTTCTTCATTGACAGATTTATTCGCGGCATCATCATTGATAGTTTTTGTGACGCCCCAATTCTTAAACCTGCTTAGCTAATAGGATTACAACCTAATTTAAGAATCAATTCCAGATTAACGATTTTAAGAATCATAATCACATAAAGTGAACTAAAAATCAAACTTAAACCCAACACTCTGATATTTATAAATTAAGAACTGTCAAATGATATTAATATATTAGTATGTTGTTTTATAATAAATAAGAATACACACATACAAAAGGTACACAAATGTAACACAGTTCGGTAACGCTTTAACAACAAAAACGGGTATCTTCACGTGCACCATTTCTTCTGGTAACTGAAACTGAAGTGGGAACGAGTGAGCACATCATCCCAAAAGGGTGCCCAATGAAAACATGTAACTCTCAAGTAATCACTAACGTACTTCACATTTCTAAAAGAATATGAAGTGAAAGAACAAAAAGAAACTAATCATTCAGCAACTCATGCAACACGAAGCAAGTGTCACTCTAACCTCGGCAAACTCATTGGAGAAGACGACGCGAGAGCAACCCTAATCAATAATAATAACATCGTCCACACAGAGTGCCCATACAAACCATGATTCAGAATATTACCATCAAGATCAGAAAGTTAGACAAACAAGTATAATATGTACACGAGTGATTTCCCTCAAATAAAATAGTATATATAATATCATAACGGATGAATTAGCGCCCTACTAAGTAAGATTGCATACGGATGAATTACCGCCCTACTATATTAATAAGCGGTAATATTATAACGGATGAATTACCGCCCTACTAATACTATTAAAACGGATGAATTACCGCCCTACTAAATAAATTAAATATAATAATATTAAAACGGATGAATTACCGCCCTACTACATAATATTGTCGACGGATGAATTACCGCCTTACTTAACTTAGCTAGGAGCCGTGGGGAAACACAGACACTCTTCGCAGGGAAATCTCATGATGCATATCACACACAAAACACATCGTAACAAACATCGTACATACATATACAACATATACATCGCACTCAAGCATACAGGAATCGTAAATCAAGGTATACACTACCATGCTCACAGAATAGTAAAGACTCATCATGCTCGCAGAATATAAGAAATCTTAATGATTACAAGAAGGTTACAGAGTTCCTACCTGTTTTGATGACAAGCCACGCCTACCTTCAAATCCACAATCCACGGCTGTATCCTTTGTATCGATCGTTGTTAATAAGGACTAACTGTTAATTACACCATCACTCTAAGAGTTAGCCAATAGGCTCATACAAGGATCCAGTTATAGGCTAAGTGAACTATTTAATGATTCTAAGTCCATTTACGGTTTTACATCTTTGCATACTCTAACTTTAGCATATCTAAGATTTACTAATTGTATTAGGTTGGTTCTTTAGTCCATTAGACATGTCTCATGAATATCTACAACTTTGTAGAAGGAACCAAAGGCTAATTCGGACCACAAGGGGTCCAAACTATCAAAATAGGAAAATTACCCCTAAGCCCAAGCCCACTATACAAGCCCATTAATCCTAAGGCCTGGTCCAATTGGTCACTAACGGTCAACGTCCAGTCTAACAAGGTCAATTAACAGTCAACGTCAGTCGATAACATGGTCAAGTCAAAGTCCAACTCGGTCCACTGAGACTGTTCCGAGTCAAACAGATTCAACTCAGTCAGGTACTCTCCGAGTCAGCTGAGCTGACTTAACAGGTCATTGCATAGGCCAAAGCCTTTGCACGGCCAAAAGAACTATTGCACCATCATGGTGCAACAACAACACGCAACACAAAACCTGATTCTTTTAAATGTAACAACATTATACAATCCATCCATCAAAACAGTTTATAATTCACTAACTTACAAACACAATATAATTTACCTGCAATTGCAGCTCTAAGCATCACTAGAGAGGTTCAGCTCAACACTCTTGTGTAACCCTCATCCCTATAACTCGGTCACATAACTTTAGTTCTCATTTCATCATTCTTACAAATACATCACTATACTGACTCTTCCCTGCATATTACAGCATCACTACGGCTAAACTCAACTCGACCACTACTAACCTCAACTCATACACTGCCTGCTCTTTCATACCATCTTCATAAACAATACCGCCATTCTTAACATTCAACACAAACAGTTTCAAATTCAACTTTCTATCTGCAATTCAATTCAACATCAAATCAATTCTAGTACCTACAATTGTAGTTCAATCCAACATCCCCATTTCAGTTCTTCAATTACCATCTCTGAAATCTTGTAACTCATTAACTATCACCACCTGCAACACCATTTAATCCACTACAGAAACATCCAACAATTCGCTAATCTAAAACTATATCTTAACATCACCACATCCATATTCGTCTCCTGTCATAACTCTTAACACAATGTCACAATCACCAATTATGCATACTTAACTTCAATTCAAACATCACAATCATTATCCAAGTTCAATAACTCAAAACAAATGGAATTCAATCCACTTCAACACATGAAGAAGAAATTACCTCAAACAGTTGACTTCCAACTCCTCTTTTCCAACTGCAGTTCAATCCATGAATCTTAAACCCAATTCATTACCAAATCAACTCTAGAACTTTAATTACACAACAACCCATTCCTTCTTTATTTATGACAACTCAATTACTCATCGTTTCTACTCAAACCCTATCTTCAATTTGGGGAAGAACACATTAACCTTAATTCTTTGAATCTTCTCTGAAGCTTGAGAATCAAACTATGATTCATCTTCTTTTCCTTCAACACACAGAACCCCTCATTAATTACTTAACTCTATCCGCAATTTTTCACAAATCTTCAATCAATTCCAAATCCCAGAAACCCTAACTTCATCAAAACCGAATTACTCTTCATCTCTGAACCTAATTCATCTAATCGACCAGTACCCAACTCCAATTTCTCAATTCCTAACTCAAACAACGACTCACAGAGATAACCCTAGTTCTCTCTTCACAACAGTACTCAACTTCACCTTCTCGAGCTCAATCAACCACAACATCTCACCTTCTTCCTCATATCAACAACTACAAGCTTCCTATGAACTAATCTCGAAAGATTCAAGTTCAATCCACTGAAATAAAATCGACAGAAAGAAGGTGAAGAAAGACAGAGAAGAAGAAGAAAGAAGAAGGGAAAAGAAGAAAATGAAATTCTTCTCAAGCGGTCTGGGGATAAGGCCGATCAAAAATCCTAACGACACCCGAGAAACAGATAAGGGCAGCCATGCGGTTATGATGAGAAATAACAATTTTTCCCTTCGTACATAACTGAAGACATCTTCTTCGTCTAGTATCCGAATGACACGTTCGAGCAGTCTATTCCGCGTAACTTTTCAAGATCTATCTAGTGATACTAGTTTCGTATCTAAATCGTTGTTAGATTAATTTATATTAATTAAGGTTCATTTCTAATTAATCGAGTCATTATCGGTTAATTCGTCTCTTGACTGGTCCAATAGCGTTGACGAGCTTGAGGGTCCTTACATTCTCCCCACCTTATTCATTTTCGTCATCGAAAATCGAACTATCCTTCTAGTCTTCAAAACTCCCCACCTTATAGAGAAACACTATACTCAACTAAATGTAAGTACTGCTCATACTTAAAGACGTGCGAAATCTAACTCATTTCAAATGAGTTCAAAGAAAAGAAAAGAAACACAAGCTTATATGGTTTTCTACAACTATAATCTATAATTTGTAGCTTTAGGTTGAAAATACTAATTTCTATTTTGATACACTATTAGTTCTAATTACAAGAGAAGATATTGTATCGTAAGGTTTTTATACAAATTTGTAATTTATCAATCAAAATTGTCAAACTCAGCTATACTGATTTAAACACTAACAACTAAATAAGTCTAAGTTCTTCGCACTAATTTTCTATCTCAATAAATTGATGGCTCTATACAAATACAAAGGTACTCAACGAGTTTCTAAGTAACTCTGGGATCTACCCAATATACTAACCTTGTTATTTCCCTAGTGTTGGGTGTCTACGTATTCATAATTTTAAACTAATTATTCTCTAATCTCTATCAACTTCTAAATCATAATGAAATTGGTTTAACCTACAATTTTTTTTAACCTCATAAAATGTACGCACAACAAGAAAACAAATCAATCGACCAATAAAATTTTTTTTTAGTTCTTGATAGCTTTTAGTGTTTAAGATTTATCTCACAACTCATCCCAGTTCTATGATAATCTAGTTCACTAACTGGTACTAGCTATTATCGATTCTTGCCCATGTAAGATCTAATAGTGAGCTCTGATACCAAATTGTGACGCCCCAATTCTTAAACCTGCTTAGCTAATAGGATTACAACCTAATTTAAGAATCAATTCCAGATTAACGATTTTAAGAATCATAATCACATAAAGTGAACTAAAAATCAAACTTAAACCCAACACTCTGATATTTATAAATTAAGAACTGTCAAATGATATTAATATATTAGTATGTTGTTTTATAATAAATAAGAATACACACATACAAAAGGTACACAAATGTAACACAGTTCGGTAACGCTTTAACAACAAAACGGGTATCTTCCGTGCACCATTTCTTACAGTAAGCTTGGCGAAGTGGGAACGAGTGAGCACATCATCCCAAAAAGGGTGCCCAATGAAAACATGTAACTCTCAAGTAATCACTAACGTACTTCACATTTCTAAAAGAATATGAAGTGAAAGAACAAAAAGAAACTAATCATTCAGCAACTCATGCAACACGAAGCAAGTGTCACTCTAACCTCGGCAAACTCATTGGAGAAGACGACGCGAGAGCAACCCTAATCAATAATAATAACATCGTCCACACATAGTGCCCATACAAACCATGATTGAATATTACCATCAAGATTAGAAAGTTAGACAAACAAGTATAATATGTACACGAGTGATTTCCCTCAAATAAAATAGTATATATAATATCATAACGGATGAATTAGCGCCCTACTAAGTAAGATTGCATACGGATGAATTACCGCCCTACTATATTAATAAGCAGTAATATTATAACGGATGAATTACCGCCCTACTAATACTATTAAAACGGATGAATTACCGCCCTACTAAATAAATTAAATATAATAATATTAAAACGGATGAATTACCGCCCTACTACATAATATTGTCGACGGATGAATTACCGCCTTACTTAACTTAGCTAGGAGCCGTGGGGAAACACAGACACTCTTCGCAGGGAAATCTCATGATGCATATCACACACAAAACACATCGTAACAAACATCGTACATACATATACAACATATACATCGCACTCAAGCATACAGGAATCGTAAATCAAGGTATACACTACCATGCTCACAGAATAGTAAAGACTCATCATGCTCGCAGAATATAAGAAATCTTAATGATTACAAGAAGGTTACAGAGTTCCTACCTGTTTTGATGACAAGCCACGCCTACCTTCAAATCCACAATCCACGGCTGTATCCTTTGTATCGATCGTTGTTAATAAGGACTAACTGTTAATTACACCATCACTCTAAGAGTTAGCCAATAGGCTCATACAAGGATCCAGTTATAGGCTAAGTGAACTATTTAATGATTCTAAGTCCATTTACGGTTTTACATCTTTGCATACTCTAACTTTAGCATATCTAAGATTTACTAATTGTATTAGGTTGGTTCTTTAGTCCATTAGACATGTCTCATGAATATCTACAACTTTGTAGAAGGAACCAAAGGCTAATTCGGACCACAAGGGGTCCAAACTATCAAAATAGGAAAATTACCCCTAAGCCCAAGCCCACTATACAAGCCCATTAATCCTAAGGCCTGGTCCAATTGGTCACTAACGGTCAACGTCCAGTCTAACAAGGTCAATTAACAGTCAACGTCAGTCGATAACATGGTCAAGTCAAAGTCCAACTCGGTCCACTGAGACTGTTCTGAGTCAAACAGATTCAACTCAGTCAGGTACTCTGAGTCAGCTGAGCTGACTTAACAGGTCATTGCATAGGCCAAAGCCTTTGCACGGCCAAAAGAACTATTGCACCATCATGGTGCAACAACAGCACGCAACACAAAACCTGATTCTTTTAAATGTAACAACATTATACAATCCATCCATCAAAACAGTTTATAATTCACTAACTTACAAACACAATATAATTTACCTGCAATTGCAGCTCTAAGCATCACTAGAGAGGTTCAGCTCAACACTCTTGTGTAACCCTCATCCCTATAACTCGGTCACATAACTTTAGTTCTCATTTCATCATTCTTACAAATACATCACTATACTGACTCTTCCCTGCATATTACAGCATCACTACGGCTAAACTCAACTCGACCACTACTAACCTCAACTCATACACTGCCTGCTCTTTCATACCATCTTCATAAACAATACCGCCATTCTTAACATTCAACACAAACAGTTTCAAATTCAACTTTCTATCTGCAATTCAATTCAACATCAAATCAATTCTAGTACCTATAATTGTAGTTCAATCCAACATCCCCCATTTCAGTTCTTCAATTACCATCTCTGAAATCTTGTAACTCATTAACTATCACCACCTGCAACACCATTTAATCCACTACAGAAACATCCAACAATTCGCTAATCTAAAACTATATCTTAACATCACCACATCCATATTCGTCTCCTGTCATAACTCTTAACACAATGTCACAATCACCAATTATGCATACTTAACTTCAATTCAAACATCACAATCATTATCCAAGTTCAATAACTCAAAACAAATGGAATTCAATCCACTTCAACACATGAAGAAGAAATTACCTCAAACAGTTGACTTCCAACTCCTCTTTTCCAACTGCAGTTCAATCCATGAATCTTAAACCCAATTCATTACCAAATCAACTCTAGAACTTTAATTACACAACAACCCATTCCTTCTTTATTTATGACAACTCAATTACTCATCGTTTCTACTCAAACCCTATCTTCAATTTGGGGAAGAACACATTAACCTTAATTCTTTGAATCTTCTCTGAAGCTTGAGAATCAAACTATGATTCATCTTCTTTTCCTTCAACACACAGAACCCCTCATTAATTACTTAACTCTATCCGCAATTTTTCACAAATCTTCAATCAATTCCAAATCCCAGAAACCCTAACTTCATCAAAACCGAATTACTCTTCATCTCTGAACCTAATTCATCTAATCGACCAGTACCCAACTCCAATTTCTCAATTCCTAACTCAAACAACGACTCACAGAGATAACCCTAGTTCTCTCTTCACAACAGTACTCAACTTCACCTTCTCGAGCTCAATCAACCACAACATCTCACCTTCTTCCTCATATCAACAACTACAAGCTTCATATGAACTAATCTCGAAAGATTCAAGTTCAATCCACTGAAATAAAATCGACAGAAAGAAGGTGAAGAAAGACAGAGAAGAAGAAGAAAGAAGAAGGGAAAAGAAGAAAATGAAATTCTTCTCAAGCGGTCTGGGGATAAGGCCGATCAAAAATCCTAACGACACCCGAGAAACAGATAAGGGCAGCCATGCGGTTATGATGAGAAATAACAATTTTTCCCTTCGTACATAACTGAAGACATCTTCTTCGTCTAGTATCCGAATGACACGTTCGAGCAGTCTATTCCGCGTAACTTTTCAAGATCTATCTAGTGATACTAGTTTCGTATCTAAATCGTTGTTAGATTAATTTATATTAATTAAGGTTCATTTCTAATTAATCGAGTCATTATCGGTTAATTCGTCTCTTGACTGGTCCAATAGCGTTGACGAGCTTGAGGGTCCTTACAGTTTTATTAGGAGAGATGGTTTCTTCATTTCCGAGTTCTTCGCCACTAATATAATCAAGATCGCTATCAGGAGAATCAGGAACTTCATCATCACTTACTTCCAGAGGTTCAACAGACACAGGATCAAGAGATTTAGATAGTAAAATGTTATTCACAACAACTTCGGCTCTAAGATGAAATTGGCGAAGAAGTGCTTTCTGCTGATTTTTACTCTCTATATCTTTACAGTCACGCATATAGTCGAATTTTCTTTCTGCCCTATCGCGAGAACGGGCAAGAGAAGCAGTGAGTATTCCATTCTCTTTGCGAATTCTTGAATAATCAGATTTCAAAGCAGTAATGGAGGAGTGAAGTTTTTTCTCAGAATCTGCAAAACAAAAAATAAAAGAATTATATAAACAAAAAATATGAAGACTTGATAAAGAAAGAATAGATGAGGCAGTCAACTTCTATGACTACCTTCCTTCTGCGAGGTAAGATGTTGGATTAGAGCTGAACAACTATTCTCCAAATGATCCACGGCATTGTCAAAATTATCTCCAATTAAACCTTTCAGACGTGATCGCCAACTTTTTTCATTGGAAATCAGTAAAGCATTTTCTTTTGTAAGAGAAGAGTTGGAATTTTCTAATTTGGAACATTGATCCTTGAAATGGTTTGCTTTTACACTTAAGGTTATTCTACCCTGAATCAGTTTATCCTTCTCGGCAGTAACTTCTTCAAGTTGGTTTCTCAGCGAACAAAGAGATTGTTCTTGCTCTTTACATAATTTTTGACAAACATCATATTGTTGCGAGTAAATCGCCACCTTGTTTAATAGAGTTCGCTTCTCTTGAGAAAGAGTTCCATTCTCATCTGATAAAGTTTCCAACTCCAAATTAGCTTTGGTCAAAGAATAAGAGAGGCGAGATAAGTCATTACTTAATGAGTCTTGTTTCTGAGCTAAATCAGCATTTTCTTTAGAAAGATTATTTATATGATCAACAGAATATGTATGAAGATTATCTAATTGGTTATATTGCTCCATCCAAGCATCTCTATCAACTCGAAGTTCTTCAGCAGTAGATTCCAACTGATATATCTCCATTTTTCGTTTCTGGTTTAAAGCTTGAAGGGCGAACAAGGACTTGAGTCTTAAAAAAAAAAAAAAAAAAAAAAAAAAACAGAGGCAAGAGTATACCTTTCAGTTCTTCATTCTTCTTGCGAAGGTTATCGCGATCCAGTGAAACATTTTGAAGTTTTTGATTCTCAAGATGGAGAGTATTACATTTTGCAGTCATAGCTTGGAGATCATTCTTCAAAGTGGTAATTTCTTGCTCCAAGGATGTTTGCGAAACTCTGTCAGGACCAAGGTGTTTGCTCAAAATCTCGTAAATATCAGACTTGATAGGATCGACAGAAGTCTTCTTAGCATCGTTCACAATATCTGATAGGACTTTGAAAGCCACATCTGTTCCTTCTAAATTTTCCTTAGTAAGAGGGATTTGCTCAGAGAAGGAAGTAACATTGATACAAGAAGGAAGAGATGAATCATCTTTTGTTAAAGGAACATCACGAGAAGAAGAAATCTCGGAAGGGTTAATTAATGGAGGAATGGTAGAGGCATTAACAATGGAAGAAGAAATGGGCTCATTCGCAATGGGACTGTTATGAGGGAGTTGATCTATGAGAAGTTCAGGCATAGAAATGTTATCTTTGGGAGAAGTAGTAGAGATTTCTTGCGAGGATATCGCAGTAGGAGTTGTAAGTTTGAATGTAGGAAAAGTGACAGAAGGCGCAACGGGTTTAGAATGGCGAGGCTTCTTGGGGGACTTATCAGCATTTTGGTCATCCTGCGAATCACAAGCTAAATAAGAAACAGAGGCAACAATATTGTTATTAAGAGAATAAATGTTTCTTAAATACCTTGTTACTCGCAGGCTTTCTTTTTGGAGCAGTGGGTTTCGATTGCGAGCCTAGGGAGGCATTGGGATTCACAATGGTGAACTTGGTGCTAGATTTGTTTTTGCTAAAAATGGCAGAAGAATCGTTAAAAGAAGAACAATATCAAGATAAAACAACTTCAATAAGAGAGATCAATCATAAAATGATCAAATTCAGCAAAATTAACAAACCTTGATGCCATAGAAACAGTAGCAGAAAAATAATAGCAGGAAGACGATGAAGAAGATGTTGAAGAAAAGCACAGAGAAAAGTTGCAGACGATGAAGAAGACGAAGTAAAAGAAAAGAAATGTTATCACAAGGAATCCTCCTTTAAATAGACGAGAAAAGAGTAACCGGATAACATTAAATGTGCCGGTAAAAAGAGAAATTTTAGATACGTGTAAACAGTCATTCCTGAATTTACGGAATCTTGTCGACAAAAAATTGATGGAAAATCAACGATTGCGATATTTCAAAATATTGATTCTCATGACATTCTCTCCTTCGCAGAGAAGACATGAGAAGAGGCAAGATGTAGGATCAGAATATCGCGACAATGATACTTCGCGAGATTAATAAATAACGACATTGCGAGGGAGTCGCAGGGAAGTAAAATAAATGACGCAATGAATGACGACAGCCAGAACACGTGTAGTTGCAGGAAATCCCACACTACACCCCTCATAATATTTCATAGATCTAAATCTATTTCATAATCAAAATAAAGATTAAAATGCTAAAATTATAAAATGGATACAAGGATTTTTACATGGTTCGATCAATTTGATCTACATCCATGGTTCTTCACTATGATTATTGAGATTACATAAGAATTAGATTTACAATCTCCATTAATGGATATTTTGTAGAGCTCTAGATCTAATTTTAGGGGAAGATGATGATAAAGGAAATAAATCTCTCTCTAAAAATATCTCTCTCCAAAATTTCTCTCTCTCTCTCCTACCAAAATTATCCTCTTTTCTTCTCTCTCCTGCTCTCCTCTTTATATAGTGTTTACATAGTGGATGACAGCTCATGTACAACTAATATTTTCCCTAATTTCGGATTTACCTTGCGACATTTCGCGGGAGTATAAATGTTAAGTCTCGCAGACACTCTAGTTTTCGCAAGATCTTTGCGCTTTCTTCATGTTTCTATCACCGCCATCTATTGTGTCATCAGTCTGCGACACTCGCAAAGTGTCATTGGTGAGGACTTCACAAGTATGTCCTTGCTGCGATATTCTGCTCTTACATCTTGCCTCTTTTTCCTTGAATATTGCTTGAAGAGCGATCTTTACGGAAAAATCCGTTGTTGTAGTAGTCTTTGATCTTTATTGATGAAGGAACGAGCGAAAGAATACTGGACTTGAAAAGTACGTACTTTCCTCTATTCTTTTGCGAAGTTCCGAAGCTTTGTGAAATAAATAAGAAGTATCAACCCTTGAAGTATAAGGAGTATGAAGTATCCTTGAAGAAGTATAAGAAGTACTTAATCCTCGAAATATATAAGAAGTATGAAGTATCCTTAAGAAGTATAAGAAGTATGAAGTATCCGTCCTTGATTGCGAATAAGAAGTATTGCGAACTAATCATGCGAAATTAGAAGTATGAAGTATAAGAAGTATTAATCCTCGAAATATAAGGAGTATTTATCCTTGAATGAGAGTAGTAAGTATTGCCTCTATTCATGCGAAATTATTACTCCATTTTTGGTGAGGATTCTTGTTGTTCATTGGTGAACATCTTCTTTGGAAATGATTCTTGCCGAGAAGATAAAGAACATAAAATATTTTCTCGGTAATCCATAGTTGCCTCTGTTCTTTATCTACGAGGGTATAATCGTTGAAAAAGTGTTGAATGAGCGAGTTATTTCTTCATTCCTATCTTGCCTCTGTATCATGCTTTACGCTCATGGGATAATGTAATCTCTTCAAGTTGTTTATAATTGTGTGAAATAATTGAGGGAAATAATCACATCTTGCGAAATAATCACATTCTGCGAAATTCTGAAGACTCCTGCGAAATTATGAATAATTCTGCGAAATTCTGAATAACTCTACGAAGTTTTGTAAAATACTTGTGCGAATATAATGTTTATGTTATGAAATGTGTATGCGATGCTTATGCCATGAAATGCTTTTGCGATGCTTTCATGATGCGAGTATGATGTTTGTATGATGAGAATGCTTATCTACTACAATGTATAGCTAATGTTTGTGTTACTTAGCTCATTTTGCCGCTTTAAAATTGATGTAGCTTTAAATCGCTTCCATTCTTCATTTCTCTGATTTTGTCTCTAGTATATGCATTCCTCTTTGTGTATTTATTGTTTCTCGCAAGTTCTTACTTGTGCTTCATCTTTTCTTATTCCTGCACTATTAGTATCGCATAATAATATGATCATAATATCAAGTGTGCGGCATTTGCATTTGCATTGCCTCAGTCTCATTATCATGTATATGTTCGCAAGCTTATCATTTAATCATTTTCTCAAGCTCGCAAGCTTATCATGTAATCTTTTTTGCAATAAAGAACTGTATTACCTACATCCAAATTGTTTATGTTGAATTTTGTCATTGCGACAAGATCGCAGGACGTCTTTACATTTTCATGTAATGACCCGTTGATCTTGCCTTATCATTTATTTTGTGTGGTCTTATTTTGCCTTCCTAGTTAAAGGTCTTATTTTGCCACCCCTCACTATTGCGACAATATGACAGGCCTAAATATTCTTGCGAACATAAAGCCTCGTGACATTGCCGTCTTGCGACGAAATCGCAGGACGTCTTTACACTTTCATGTAAAGACCCATTGATCTCGTCTTATCTTTGTATTTTGTATTATTGCCTCTTCAGGATCATCGCACAAATATGACAAGCCTAGATTTTCTTAAGAAAATAAAGCCTCATGACATTTGCGTCTTAAGACACTTATCAGCTCCCTAATGGAGGGTGCCGCCCTTATCATCTCCCTGGTTGCCCCTTCAAGGAGGCGTACATCGGCCATACAAGACTAGCTCCTCCCATCCGGTCTTAACAGCAAGCAGTTGTTTTCGCATCCTCTTATCCCTTATACCTATAGGGCTTATAGTTACGAGACTGCACCCTAAGTGGAGTTTTCTTCGGGCCGAGTGCAGCATGTGCCAAGACTTGTCAAGAGTGGTAAAGAAGCTCCAACGCTCCCCGCACTCTTGACTCAACCGTGTACCTCGGCGCCTTGGTCATACACTGACTCCTTGGAAGAGACCCTCGGGCATCCAACCAGGGTATAACCTTATATATATAATTGGAAATCCAAGGTATCTCTCCCGGATAGGCTTTCATTGGCCCCAAATCTCCATGACTCATGTTCTTGGAGTGGTGTAACCTTTTCCCTAAGCCATGTCAAGAGATACCCCCTTATATGACTTGCTTTAGGTCTTACATTTGCCTCTTGCGAAATATCATTCGCGAACTAGGGTGTACGCCATAAAGGTTCGTCCCATTCACTCACTCATTCATTTTTGTCAATTCGTTCAATCATTCATTTTTGATTATCTCTTCTCATTATCTTTGCGAAATTATCGCATTTCCATTATCTCTGCGAAATTATCGCATGTTTTCATTCTTTCATTCATCCTTTCATTCATTCCTTCATTTCTGTCATTTCTTTCATTCATTCTCATAATATCATATCATTTGAAACAAAGTAAATATTCAAGAAAAATTCTAATACATTATAGTCCTGAAATCTTTGTAGTTGTGAAATCTTTATATTAGTGCGATCGTATCGCGTTTTTGTGATTCAAAAAATCCTTTATTGTCTATAAAAGAAATATTCTAGAGAAATATATAAATTGAATTTTTTTTTTTTTTTTTTTTTTACTTTGAAATCTAGAAATCTTTATAATTTGAAGTCTTTATAATCTTAAAATCTTAGTAATATTTGTAATCTTGCGATTGAATCGCTTTTTTGTAAATCAAATCAAAAATCTTTTTATTTGTTGTAAAAGTAAAATGTTCAAGGAAAGTGGTACTTAGCTTTGGTGGTTTGCTGTTGTTGTCGTCTATTGCGAAGTATATGATTTGCTTGCGAAGCTAGCATCCTTGAAATGTATAAATGTCACACAAAATATAATTATCTCGCAGCAAAAAGAAGTATGAGAAATGAGATTTGAACCCTTGACCTGCCTCTTGCATACTCTCGCACCCTACCAACTGTGCTAACCCTCTCTTGTGAAATTAACTTGCGAAATAATCATCAACTTTATTCTTTGTGAAGTAAACATTTCTATGAAGTAAACGAACATCTGTGAAGTATTTGTTCATGCTGCGAACGTTTGCAAGGCAAGTGTCTGCGAAAGAAATGCTTAGATATAAACCTTTGCGAAGCAAAAAATTCTTTGCGTGGATGGAGATTCGAACCCAAGTCCTCTGGTTTGCACACTTCTTCTCTGACCATCTGGGCTGCTTATTGGTTGCGAAACAAACACACAACACTATAACTTTATTCCATTATCTCGCACACTAACATTCAAAATTCTGCGAAAAAATAGCAGAAGGTGGGATTCGAACTCGCGCAGTAAAACTTGCTCTCTTTGTCCGTTACCAAATGTACCACTTCTCTTCTGCGAAATCAACACACCATCTTTGAAACTTGATCTTTTTTTCTCCCTAGGTAAACTAAAAATAAGCAAAAATTCTGTGTGGATGCGAATTCGAACACATAACCTTTAGCTTATACTCTGCGACCTTGACCATCTGTGCGAACTGCTACTTGCGAAATGAAATGCCTCTGCGAAGATTTCTTATTTCCATGTATAGTTGTTTGATTTTGTCCTTCGCAGCAAGCAATCAAATCGGTTTAATTAGCAATTTAGAACCTGAGCTCTGTCTCACGTTTTGTACTGGAATACTTTTTTATTGCGGATTTGGTAGTTTGTTTTCTTATGTTCGTGTGCTTCCAACATTTAGTTATGTGGATTAGTAAATGAATTTCAGAATTTGGTTTTTAATTTGTGTTTTAAGGGATTAGTTTGGCCATTTGACGGTTAAGTGTTTCATTACATTCAAATTTTTAAGAAACAATTAGGTCGTTCGCTTAGTAGACTAAATCTCGTAAACAACCGAACTCGGATGTTCTTAAGTTCGGTTTGTTCTCAAATTTGAAATCTAACCGAACTCAGCTACAAAAAAATTCGGAGTTCTGAGTTGTATTCGGTTACCTGCAATTTTTTTGCAAGCAACCGAACTCCAATGTTCGGTTACCTGCAGAAAAGGCTGGTAACCGAACTTATGGGTTCATAATCCATCCTTAGTGTAGTTTTAGTTCGGTTAACTGCAATTTTTGCAGCCAACCGAACTCCAGTGTTCGGTTATTTCTCAGATTTTGCAATCTAACCGAACTCACAACAAGAAAATTTCAAAAGTTACAGTGTAATGTTTGGTTACCTTGTATTATTATGCAGATTACCGAACTTGGTGGTCCACAAGTTTGGTTGGTTCGCAGATTTTGAAATCTAACCGAACTCACAACAACAAAATTTCAAAAGTTACAGTGTAATGTTCAGTTACCTGGTATTATTTTGCAGGTAACCGAACATTACAATGTGGAGATCAAAAATCAGACATAATTTTCCTAAGTTCGGTTACCTGCTATGATTTACCAGGTAACCGAACATTACACTGTAACATTGCAGTTTGGTGGTTTGCACTGATCGGTTACCTTGGATTTACAGAACCAACCGAACCTGTGAGTTCGGTTTTCGCGATGCATTTCTTATTTAACCGAACTATGTATTTGAAATTTGAATGACACTAATTTCAAGTAATGGCTATTTTTATAGCTGTTATACACCTCAGTGGTATAAATATGTGTCTCATAGTTAACATTTTGTCTCAAAATCTTCTAAAAATGGCAGCTACTACTCTTAAATATACTCTAGATGAAGATCTATCTCTTTGCAGAAACTACATAATATACTATCCAAAGAGGGGTGAAGAACGAAGAATGAATGGTATTATGAGTCAAAGTTATTGGGGGGAAATTCATGAGAAATTTTGCTCCGACACAACAAACCCTCATAACCGTGATCATATAGCTTTGTTCATTCGATTCGAAAAGATTAGACATAGAGTTGTGGAATTTATAGTTTTATTTCGTATTGTAAGGCGGTATCGACTTAGGGGTGAAGGATTCGCCGAAATTATTTTAACATCAAAAAACGAATGGCGAAGATGGAAGAGAAAGGATTTCAAATATGAAGATCATTTAAAGACTTTTTCATAACGTGTTTCGGATATTAAATGTTATGTAGCTTTAGATTTAGTTCGGCAATGTCCTCTAATTTCATTTCCTAACCGAACTTAAGTATTGATGTCTCACTGTTCGGCGATGTCATGTAATTAAGTTCCAATATGAAAAAAAAAAAAGTTCCAAAAATAACAGTCTCTTATTCTTATGAAAATGTTCAAAGCATAACCCAAAAATAAGACCTAATTCCAAAAAACACAATCTTTGATTCTTATGTTGATGTTCAAAGCATACTTAGTTTAATTAATGGTACATTTAATCATCCGCAAGGGAAATTGAACCTTCGTGTATGATTTTTTGCGAATCCTTCAAAGTTTTCCACATCTCCATGTTATGCTCGTACATAATGCACCAACCCAACATTGTGTCGGCGTTAAATCCATGCCAATAAGAGTTTCCGCATATTAGAGGCATTGGACAATCGTATTCTAACCGGAGGCCTATAAAATGGTTGTTGTTAACAAGCGCAATCACCACTCTCCTACGTCTAAGTTGCTCGACACATATTTTTGTTTTCGGAGTGTATGTGAAACTAGCACCTTTTGAGAAATAGTGAACCACGCAATTGAATGCTTCGGCGATTAAGTGTCCACATATCGGCATGCCCATCCAATGATCCCTTGTGATTGGATCCCCCCCGTGGAGACGTATTTGATACCTAACAAACTGCACATTGAGACTAGCATCCCCATCGGACAACATTCTCTTGTAAAATTTCGGTTTCTCCTTTAGCTTCATCAACAACCTTTGCCGGACATAAGTGATTTGATTATCATTATACAGCTTCGCACCTTGAGTGAAAGGCCCTAGTTGTTGTACGACAACATGGAATCCGCAATTACCATCCGGAGGGACGTCATCGGTGGATATGACGTACTTTCTAATGTATGGAGGTAGCTCTATCAAGTACCTTTTATCAACAAAAGGTGGTGTATTATCAATTGGTCGACTTCTTTCTTGGATGCGGCATATTGGAGCCTTAAGCTTCACGTCTCGTTGAATTGGTTGGCTAGGTTCCGATGGAGTAGGTGGGGTTGGTTGCGAGCGTAACATCGGTCCTTTTTCTTCATATCCCGTTCACTTGTTTCGCCCTTTTCCATAATATTCCTAGACCTTTTCTTAGAATCTTCTTGGTACTTCGCCGCGGTATGCTCATGCCCACAAGGATCTCTAGTAAAGGGGTCATTTCACTTTTCCTCTTAGCCAACACCTTTGCATATTCTCTTACTTGTTTTTTTGTTTCTTTGGTGATTGGCCTACCTTTGCCCTTGCCTTTTTTCGGTTCGTGCACATTCTCCGAAGTGTGTGGATAAATGATTGGCCGCATGTAATCCCAAAAGATTTTCTTTTCGAGTTTGTTCATGTTCCGGTACATCTCGATAACGATTCTTCCCATCTCATTGTCACCAAACTCTTCTCCGACATCGC
The DNA here is from genome assembly GCA_023531295.1 of Papaver armeniacum. Lineage (NCBI taxonomy): Eukaryota > Viridiplantae > Streptophyta > Magnoliopsida > Ranunculales > Papaveraceae > Papaver > Papaver armeniacum. The sequence goes on from JAJJWW010015197.1 coordinate 175,227, forward strand.
CCTTTGGAGGAGGGACAAAACTTAATTGTTGCCAATATGGATCTATATCGCTTAGAGGGATTATGCCATGTTCATACTTAACTATCATATGGCGACAAGGGAGTCCCATAGACTTCATCATGTTGCAAACACACACCTCGTCCGGTTTGGTTCCCCATATGTCAATCAAATTCACCTCTACCATTAACCTCTTAATGCAAGCACGTGAAACATTATAATGGAGTCCCTTGAACAACCGAAGCTCCTCCATTTTCTTGATGTTACCATCTTTTTGTACAATCCTTTTGTACTTCATGATGCGGCTTTTTTGAAACTTCTCTTTAATTCTACCAATCTCGCGGTTGAAGTAATTCTCCATTGCGTTAAACACAATCACAAAATTATCGACACATCCAAAAAGATTTTTCTTCAAACGGTGGTGAGCCGATTCTACCAAACTTGTCGCTTGATTCCCAAAGTGTTTATGGTGGTTGGTAAATGCATAAACGAAGAGCTCTTTGTGCGGTTCCAACCATTGCTTAACCACATACGTTACAATATCCTCGGGATATTCGGAGCTAGATGATGAGTGCCAAATATTGCATATTTCTACATCTATTTATTGGCATTTAACTCATCGTTTGTGCTTAGAAATCAGATATTATCCCAGATTCTGTATTTTCTTTGTTTTCAAGAATAAATATGTGTACTAATTAATTTTGTGTTTTTAGGTAGTAAATAAAGTTCGGAGAAATTGAGGAGCCAAAAGAGCAGAAAATTGGAGACGAGCGTCTATGGAGCAAAAAGCCAAAGCCCGCGCGCGCATCAGTTGCAACCCAACAAGAAGCAACCCATTTACAAGACATGGGCTTGAGCAGTCCAAGACCCGACCCACGACCCGAATCCAAGCCCGTCTCTTCTGAGCCGTTAGATTTGATCCATTTTCATCCTACGGTCGCATCGGCCCACGCATCGGTCTCCCCTGAATCCGATGGTCGCTCCACACTACACATCATTTTTCGCTGCTCCCGCTCCACACCAAAACCACATACCCACCTTACCCATCGACCAAACACCCCATTTCTCTTTCTTTTCTCTTTCTCCTCCCCCGACAGCTTCAGAGAAAACCCTTACCTCCCCTTCTTCTCCCGACCATGGCAGACCAACATCACCACCTCCATCTCCTTCCTATGACAGCAACTGCAACAGCCACCATAGTCGCCCGCTCCGCCCCCCTAGTTCTGCCCATCTCCATCTTTAGCTTCTCCCATACCCTAGAATCTAGGGTTGAGATGGTTGGAACTAGGGTTTTCTCCTACAGCTCATGCATAGCTTCCAGAGGCGAATTCGCAGAGGGAACAGGTCGGGGTTATCATTAATTGTAAGTTTGAATGATTGAGAGATATAAATTGAGATGTTCTTCATGAGAGAGGGGTGTGAAATTTTTAGGGTTCTAATGGTAGTTTAATTTCAGTTGTGTTTTATTATGTATACCATGTTCTGAATCAATTTGCTAGGATTTAAATGAAACCCTAATTCTCTGTTATGTTATTCAACTTTGTTTGAGTTGCTCTTGAATGCTTAAATTATAAGATATCTTCAATTCTAGTACTCCAATGCTTTACTCTCACAATGAATGCCATGTATCCATTGTAGTTAGGATAAAACTGTGTTGATTGTGCTTCAGCTCAGACCTTAGAGATTGTTGCTAATCCCTTGACTAGTTGTACTTAACTAGACAATTAATGCTCTGGATTGGTACTTTAGATGATAATTGAATTATCTCTTGGTGAAACTCCTTAGATAAGTGATAGAATTGACACACTTTCCCTATATGTCACAAGAACAAGAATACTCAAACTAGTTGAATTACATAACATGAATTAGTGGTGGATTTGACAATCCTAGTGCTCTTTATACTCATTACTTGTAGTTCATCTTGATTTCATTGTTATAACCTCCAACTTGTCGTAAAGACACTAAACAAACCCACCTTTGTGTACCTTCTTAGAAAATCAGTTAGTAAAGCTTAAGATCAACTACACAGCAACCCCATTTCCCTGAGGATCGACCTGTACTTGTCCCTGCCTCCAACAGGCACTGTGCACTTGCAGTTATACGTAGGCGAAACACACTTAACAGCCTACCAAGTTTTTGGCGCCGCTGCCGGGGAATTGGTAGTGTGCTGTGTCGATAACTTGCTTTCTTCACTGTTTTTCAACTCACCCTGTATATACTTGCTTTGAATTGTTGTTTTTAGCCCTGTATTAGTGTAGCTTAGCTGTAGTTTTCTTTCTCTACATCTTCTATTGCATATTGTTAATTGTATCATTGCAGTTTAGTTAAGTTATCTTAAATGAATACTTGCATATCTGCATTCTCTTAGTGTTCTTATTAGCTTGCACCTCATATGTGCATTGCACTTGCAGTATCTCAGTCAGCATCTGGCCTAGACTGAGCTCAAGCCTGCCTGGCTTAGTCTGTCACATTCGTTTCAACCCAGCTGCATTGTGACCTCCAATTACTCATTGCTAAACCCTCATCTATGCTAGCTGACTCTATGTAGTGGTTCTATTAATGTAACTGTGCAAGTCTGGGAACTCAACCTCTTTGTTGAGCTAGCAGGTACCTGCTGTGCAGCTGAGCAAACCCAAGGAAGACGAGAAAAAGGCGCAGGATTGTGTGGATTTGCCTAAACCCGGTTTATATCGGCGGTATTGTGTCTCAAACCTTGCTTACCTGAATGAATGATATAGCATGCTTGGTTGTATGATGACCTTTGAAGTTTACCTGTGATCCATTACTCCCTGAATGCATGATAAACCAGCTGACTTAATCTGTGCCTTCCCAAGTGTTGCTCCATACCTAAAACCTGTGCTTGTGTGTACCCTGAGCATAGCCTGTGGAGTCAACTGAACTAGTTGCCTTCCCACTTTAACCCCTTAGCTTCCATCTGCCCTATGTTCAGCTCCAGCCCCTGTAGCTGTTGAGCTTGAGTTGCAACTTGGATAGCCAAGTTAGCTGGGAGCCCAAGTGAAGTCAACTGACTGAGTTGATGCAACTGACCCTGTTGAGCCATCTACACTCTTGTGTGAGCTGTTGAGCCAAGTTGTTGACAGACCTTGTATGAACTATAACCTGCCAGTGGCTAATTTATCTTCACCTGCTACCATTTTCACTTGTTAAGTGCTAGGTCATATGCTGAACTTTCTGCCCTACAACTCTTGAAAGCATACTCATACCCCTGCTGACATCTTAACTTTGTTGACACCCTGAGCATGTTGTAAACTGCTGGCATCGTTCCTTTGCTGTTTATCTTCAACATCTGTGAACTTATGATGCTTTGAATTGTTATGCAAATATCTGATGATGGTATGTCTGTGAATGATATATCCTGTTGACCTTGCATATCTGTGCAACAATATCTGTAATCTGTGTATGATCCTGTGCCATTGGAGTGAATGTTGAGTGTCTGAGTTTGCATTAGCATCTCATTTGTTGTATGCCACGCACAAACCCAGCACATGCTTCACCTTGAGTGAGCACATCCCATAACCTTGTGCACCTCATACAATTTTTTTTTATTTTCTTGTGCACCTGCCAACAACTGGGCTATGCATAAGTTGTGCTGTGCTGCACATTACCTGCACTGTGCACTGCCAGTGCTGTGTCTCCCTTAAGCAACAACATCCAGCACCCCTGTGTGCTAGAAATTGGGTGTCATTTTTGTGAGTTTGTGTTCTCTGTGCTGTGTACAAACTGTGCTGTGCATATAGCTGTATTGCTCTGTGCACATAACCAGTGCATAAGCTGAGCTGCTCTTAGACCTGTGTTGTGAGAACTTGCCAACCCGTGCACAAGCTGAAGCCCACATAAACTGGGCTGTGCAACAAACTGAAGCCCACATAAACTGGGCTGGAACCCATAACCACTGGGCTCTGCATAAACTGGGCTGAAGCCCACATAACCTGTGTTGTATCTTACAGCAACAAAAAGCACTCCTTTGTGCTTAAGTCTGAGAATTGGTGTGTCACTTGGTTATTTTGTGCTTGTCTGTGTTGAGATCGATTGGATGTATGTATGTTAACATGCTGGATGCGCTAGCTAGGCTATGATTGTGTCTTTTAGAGACCAAACAAATCGACTAGTTAGAATCCGCCCGGACAAAATTGTCAGCATACCCAGTTCTTCAACAGAAAGCCCAAGCCCATCAGAAACAGAAACTATGGGTGATGAACAAAATCAACCCCGTAGTCTCAAGGACTACATGTACCCAACTAGGGCAAGCCAGCCCTCTTGCATCATTCTGCCAGCTGATGCTTGTCGGTTTGAACTGAAAGAAAGCACCATTCACATGCTACCCGTGTTTAGAGGGGTTGATGCTGAAAACCCCTACCATCACGTGAGAGATTTTGAGGATATTTGTGGGACTCTGCGTTTTAACCAAATGCCAGAGGAGTTCCCTCAAACTGAGATTGTTTCCTTTTTCTCTGAAAGACAAAGCCAAGTCATGGCTTCATGCCCTACAACCATAGTCCATTAGAACATGGGATGACCTCACAAAAGAGTTTTTTCAAAAAGTTTTTCCCAAACCATAAGACGGCGACAATTCGCCAGAGTCTAAATGGTTTTGTGCAATTAGAAGACGAAACTCTAGCAAAGTACTTGGAGAGATTCAATGAATTACTACTCCAATGTCCCCACCATGGCTTTGAAAAATGGAGACTCGTGCAAATATTGTATAAGGGTCTAGATGTTAGAACCCGCACCACAGTCGAGTCAATGTGCAATGGTGCATTTATTGACAAAAGTGTTGATGAGGCTTGGACTTTCTTAATCGAAGTCATTTGAAAAGACTCAACACGGTGGGAGTCCATCCGTGAACCAAAAAGGACTACCCCTGTAGGTATTGTTCATAGAATCGAGTCTGACTTTGAGGGAAATGCAAAAATGGCATCTTTGGCCCGGAGAATAGAAATGCTTGAGTTGCAGAAGAATGTAAAATCTAATACCCCTACTCTCCGTGACCAAATTGAAATGGCCACTTGTGCCGCATGCCATAGCTCTGACCACTTAGTGGACAGCTGTCCATACTTACATGCATTTCAAGAGTCTAAAACCGAGCAAGCCAATGCATTGTACCATAGGCAAGAGAACAACCCGTATTCTCAAACCTACAACCCAGGGTGGAGGAATCACCCTAACTTCTCATGGTCTAAAGGGCCTGTACAAGGGGGACCAACAAATAACAACCAAGGATACTCATATCCTAGAAACCCCCAAGTACAACCACACCCTCAGTACCCTGTAGAGAAAAAGCCTAGCTTTGAAGACTGTGTCGGTATGTTAACCCAAAATCTTTCACAACTTCAGAAAACCACCGACCAACGTTTCACAAGTCTAGAACTTAAAATGGGTCAAATCTGTGATGCATTGAATGAGAGAGAAAAAGGAAAACTCCCCAGCCAACCCCAACAAAATCCAAAGAATGTGTTTCAGGCAGGTACTTCAACCTGCAATGAAACTTCACATAGTTATGCAAATGTTGTCACCACTCTTCGTAGTGGTAAAGTTGTTGAGAACAATGTAGGTGTACCACAGTCAAGCGAGTCTAAATCAGACTCCCCAGTACACACAACACCGCAGAAAACATCTACTATAGAGAAAGAATCTGAGCATGTTGATAAAACCAAGAGTCCTACTGATATAGATGTTTCTTTGCCAAGTCATGCACCTGTTGCTCCATTCCCACAGAGGTTGGTGCAGCAAAAAGGGGGTACCCAGTACAACGAGATTTTGGAAATGTTCAAACGAGTTAACATAAACATTCCATTTCTCGAAGCAATCAGGCAAATACCCACCTATGCTAAGTTTTTGAAGGACCTGTGCACACAAAAGCGAAAGCTTCATGTGCATAAGCGTGCCTTTCTCACTGAGCAAGTAAGTTCAATTATTCAAAACAAAACCCCACCTAAGTTTAAAGACCCAGGTAGCCCAACTATCTCTTGTAATATAGGTGATCATACAATCAGAAAAGCTTTATTGGACTTAGGAGCTAGTGTGAATCTACCGCCATATTCGTGTATGTGCGGTTAGGTCTTGGGAATTGCAACCCACCCCTGTTACGCTACAATTAGCGGACAGATCTGTGAAAATCCCTCGGGGAATCGTTGAAGATGTGTTAATCAAGTTTGATAAATTTTATTTCCCTGTGGACTTCATTGTGTTAGATACTCAACTTGTGCAAAACCTTGAAAATCAAATTCCCGTTATCTTAGGACGTCCCTTCTTGGCAACGTCAAACGCTATCATAAATTGTCGTAGCGGGATATTGAATTTGTCTTTTGGCAATATGACTGTAGAACTGAATGTCTTTCATGTGAATCAACAACCCATAGATTGTGATGATAATGAATTGCACGAGATAAACATGATTGAGAGTCTGATTCAAGACTCATTGCGACATCTTATCTCGTGGACCCTGTGCAAGCATGTTTAGATAATTTTGACTTAAATCTCTTCAACTCTGAGTACATTAGTGAAGTTCACTCCTTGCTTGAATCGGTTCCACCCATGGATATTACTAAATGGCAGAATGCAGTGGAACCACTTCCACTCTCTGATTCCAAATCTGCCCCACCTCTTGATACACCACCTAAGCTTGATTTGAAACCATTACCCAATACCTTGAAGTATGCTTTCTTAGGTCCTTATGATACTTTACTTGTGATTATTGCATCATGTTTAGACACAGAACAGGAAAGTCAACTTTTAGAAGTACTTAAAGAACATAAAGGAGCCTTAGGTTGGACCATCTCATATCTTAAGGGTATAAGTCCCACAATTTGCATGCATCACATAAATCTTAAAGAGAACACTAAACCATCTAGGGAAATGCAAAGGAGACTTAACCCCAATATGAGAGATGTTGTCAAAGGTGAGATCTTGAAACTGCTTGATGCGGGTATCATTTATGATGTAGTTTTGAAGTGGTAAGTAGAGTATCGTTCGCTCGGACTCTTTTTAAAGATTTGGTTTTTGATTATTAAAAGAAAATACTAAGACAAACTAACTAAAATTTATTTTTTTTTTAACAAGGAGAGATGAGTCTAGGGATTTGGATTCCGCTACTTCTAATGATGGTAAACTCAATAATTAAAACTTTGGCATAATACTCCTATTTTACTCAAAACAGTTTCGAACTCAATCTCATGCTTTGGAAAATATAACACTACCAGCTCTTTTTTTTTTATGACTTTCGTCGCTATTCTAAGGCCTAATCCTCCTTCGCTTATAAAAGAACGGTAGAAACTACCCAAAACAGTTTTTACGAAGCATGTAAAGAAGAGAGAATTTTTAGACAAATTAAACACAATTTTTGGAGTAAATATGCCAAAGAAATTAATTACTAAATATTACCCATTAAAAATAGTTTCCTCCAAAACCCTAGAAAAGACATTTAGCTGCTCATAGATCGAAGATTGGAGAAAATTTCATTAATCATTGTATTAAAAATAATAATAAAAGTGCTTACAATGATTTTCAGTAATAAAAGACTGTCTCTAAGGGTCTTTGTTTTTCCACTGTTGAACAACGATAGATGATTCTCTATGTCGTTGTTTTTAAGACTGCTTCTGCGACGGCTTTTGGTGGTGCAATGTTCTTGGTGTTCTTGGTTTCTTTGCAGCAGCAGGTAATTTTTTTCTCTTCTCTTTTCTTTCGATTCTAAGCCTCTATTTCTCCTCCAAAGTATCCCAAACTCCCCGACCTCTTTTCTAGGACTCGTACCAACCTTTATATAGGCAACAGGTCGATTTAATCTCCAAGAAATCTCCTTTTTTCTTTTTGCCAAAGTTACGGGTTTTATTTCTCTTTTTATTCTTCACGCGGCTCTGATTGATTCTCAGTTGTTCAAAATTCTCCAAAGATATATGCGAACCAAATCAGAGAAGATATTATCTCCAATTTCCGATAGAATCTCCCAAATATATCACAGATGAAATCCCGAAAAGCTTTCCTCTTGCCCTGTTTCACGTGAACCAATTATCCAGCCCAACTGGATCGATTTAAACACTTGTATTAACCCTGTTTGGCCATTATAAGTCCAGCCCAATGAAATTTTGCGATTGAATCTCCTTCAAAGTCGCTCAAAAATCCAACCCTAAAATCATTCATGGCTGCATATTTTCCCATAAAAATAATTATTTGAATTCTTGAAGATGGGTGCCCCTTATCCTGATATCGGGTGCCTTTAACACCTGGGTGTCTTGGAGTGTAAATAACAATTAGGGTGCCCCTTATCAATGGTGTACCCCTTAGGAATTAAAGCGCCCCTTATCCAAATGAAGGGTCCGTATAGTAATTTTCTCCCACGAGAGCAAAAACCACTTTTCAAGCCAATTTCGCCGCAAAAGCTTATTTCTCCAAAAACACCTACAAAGACATAAAATACCAAAATAAGCACAAAATCGAGTACTAACATTACAGAGAATTGAGACTAAAATAGACACATAAATGCGTCCATCAAATACCCCCAAACTTATTATTTGCTAGTCCCGAGCAAATCATATCAAAATAAAATCCTAACTCACTGTCGCAGGCATCGTCGATTGCATTTAGCGTATGCAATAAGCCTTTAAACCCCTAGGTGGCCCTAGTGGCCGAGTTATAGTCTCGGGAGGGTTTACCAGAGGTGTACCCACAAAACCTTTACTCCAGACTCTAGTTATTTACGCAGAACCTTGGAAGGCACTAAAGAATCTCCTTGGTTGGCATACTTATTGACTACAGGAGGAAGTACCCTTATGCGAAATTCCAATTGTTGTACACGAGTTTGCACTCAAGCATACTAAAATTCATATATAAGTCACAGAGCTCTACTCAGATAGTTTCTGGACATCATAATCGGAGTCGACCAATCACATGGATAGAGTAAGAAATGGATATAGAAAAACGTAGATGGTTTTGATGTTGAATAAGGTGATCGGTGTTTCTCATATCTGTCTGAAGGCCACTGCCAAAACGAACCTATCCTAATGGATGAGATATTGGTGCGGACTAATATCAACACACTGGCATATACAAGGGAACCAGTGGTCGATAATCCTAACTCTATGTCAACACAACTGGCATATACAAGGGTTCCAGTGGTCGACTTTATTGAATTTATTCCGGTTGGTCAGATGGTCTGGTCTCAATTTTTTTTTTTTTTTCATTTTTTTTTTTCAATAATCTCAATCACTCTATTTCACCCTAGCAGTGGTAACAACTTGAATCGTGAGCCCCACCTAATCACTTAGACAAACATATTTTGAAGAAAACAAACAAAAAATAGAAGTGAAAAGGATTCAACGAGATATGGCGAAACTACCATGTTTTTTTCTTTAATTCTAACACCTGAGCTTTGTGCTTTTATGAATAGACTATTTAGATGTTGCCATCTAATCAGATTGGTTCCTCAACTCCTACAACCGAAATGCTTCCATCCACTTAGATTGGTTAGTGCCATCCTTAATAAACATAAATTTCTAGGCTCTGGAGTTTATTTATTGCAACTAAAAAGTTTCTCCCACACCCCCAAACTTAAATCTAACATTGTCCTCAATGTTCTAAAGATAAAATTAAAAGCGTGAACAAGGAGAAACTGTTACCATTTGAAGTAAAAGAGTTAAGGAAAGATATTACCGTGTTGCATGAGCATGGATTACCTCCCAAGAAGTGCTAAGTTTAAAGTCTTCAGCCAGACGTCAAATACCACAAAATGGCTAATTACCTTTCAAATCATATATCAATAGTCGAAACAACTGTGGATCAACAAAACCAAATAAAACTGCCACAATTATAAGACAAATGCACCAAATCAGAAAAATTAACAGACAGAGCACATCCTCATCCAAGGTTTCCTGCAAGACAACTGGGTTTTTCTGTGGTGCCCACTTGGGCTTCATATGAGTGTCTTGACAAATGATTCTTGAACTATGGGTTTCTAGTTGCTGGATTTCCTCCTGGACAGTATCAGGAGGGTCAGGTTGAGGAGTCGGAAGAGACTCAAGTAATACCACAGGCATACTAGGCTCGAGTCCCAAGTTAGGGATTTTTATTTGACCATCATCACCCCCAAACTTAGGGTAATCAGTATTTTCAGAAAGACCTCTAATTATTGCTTGAATTTCTGGATCCTCGGAGTCTTTAAAATACTCAAGAGCTTCCTCTAGATCATTACCCCCAAACTTAGGGTCAACACTAATCTCTGTAAGGCCTAGCACTATGGCTTGAATTTCAGGGTCTGTAGAGTCTTTAAAGTACTCAAGAGCTTCTTCTAGATCATTACCCCCAAACTTAGGGTCAACACTACTCTCTGTAAGGCCTAGCACTATGGCTTGAATTGCAGGGTCTGTAGAGTCTTTAAAGTACTCAAGAGCTTCTTCTAGTTCAACAGTTTGGTCACCTAACTGACTTAAGAGAATTGTATCATCAAATTCATCTAAGGAATCACCAAATAAAGTGTTGTCACAATTATCCTGAATTAGATCTTGAACTAAAGTGCTAATCATATTTACTTCCCCTAATTCATCAGAAGGTTGTCTATTAACATTAAATACATTTAGTTCAGTGGTCATATTACCAAAGGATATGTTCATAAGCCCGGTCCTACAGTTGATTATAGCATTATATGTGGCTAAAAATGGGCGACCTAAAATCACCGGTATTTGAGCACTAGGATCCTGAACAGGTTGAGTGTCTAGAACAACAAAATCCCTTTGGATAAATAAATTTATCAACCTCAATCAGTACATCCTCTATGACACCACGAGGTACTTTTACAGACCTATCAGCTAACTGTAGGGTCATTTTAGTCGGTTTCAACTCACCAAGACCTAGCTGGGTGTACACATGGTACGGGAGTAGGTTAACACTGGCTCCTAAGTCAAGTAATGCTTTATCAACCATGTGATTACCAATCGTACAAGATATGGTGGGGCATCCAGGGTCTCTATACTTAGGGGTTGTTTGGTTCAGAAGGACCGAACTAACATGACCAGCTAAAAAGGCTTTCTTATGGACATTAAGCTTACGCTTTCGAGTACAAAGATCCTTAAGAAACTTGGCATAAGCGGGCATTTGCCTAATTGCTTCTAATAAAGGAATATTTATGTTTACCTGCTTAAAAATCTCCATTATTTCGTTGAAAGTCGACTCTCTCTTAGTTGGAACTAACAGCTGTGGATATGGGGCTCTGGGCACAAAATGAGACCTTTCGGGAACCACATTGGCATCACTAGAAATTTTATCAGTCTCTTCAGTTAATGGCTCCTTCTGGGGCTCATCTTGGGAACTAGAATGGGAACTAGAAGGTGGATCTACAGTGTGTCCACTATTAGGCATGGCTACCTTATTGTCTACCGTTTTACCACTCCTAAGGGTTGTTACAGAGTTCACATGATTGAACTCTTTCTCTCTAGAAGATACTTCATGAATTGCTCTAGTGTTGGGTAGTGGTTGACTGGGTGACTTGCCTCTCTCTCTTTCACTCAAAAGCTCTGCAATTATACTAACCTGATTTTTTAGCTCTGAAATAGCCCGAGAGTTTTCATGTAAACCTTTCTCAACCGTTTGCTTAAACTCTGCATTGTTATGAGATAAGATAGCCAGAGACTCTTCTAAGCTCATGATTTTTTTATCTGACAGGTTCTGATACTGATCTGGACCTAAATGGTTCTTAGTATACCCAAAACCTGAGGAAGCCTGAGAATTACTAGATTGGCCTTGACTCTGGCCCTTAGACCAAGAGAAATTCGGGTGGTTTCTCCAACCAGGGTTATAGGTATCGGAATATGGATCAAATCTCTGACGGTTTTCAAACCTAGAGTTGTTATAAAGAGCATGGGCTTGCTCTTCGTATCTAGCATGGTGTGACCCTTGATTCATTTCTAAGGCCTCTAGACGCCTAAGAATGTCTGACCCATAATTAACTCTATCGATCCTATGGATAGGATTTCTAGGTATTTCTGGTTCTCTCATTGAAGCCCATTGCCTAGTTTTCTCGGCTAACTCGATGAATTCGTCAAAACATTCATCTGGGTCTTGATGGGTAAATTCTCCACCACTAATTGTTTCTACCTGCATACGGGTTTCACTATCAAGGCCCTCATATAAAATTTGGGCCATGTGGCCTTTTTCAAAGCCGTGATGTGGACACTGGTATAACAATTCACTAAACCTTTGTATATAATCATGAAGTTTTTCACCTAATTTCTGCTTAAAGGTTTGAATAGACTGCCGAATAGTAGCAGTCTTATGGTGTGGGTAGAATTTCTTAACAAATGCCTCTACAAGACCATACCAGGTGGTAATTGTTTTAGAAGGAATAAAATGATACCACTCTTTGGCTTTATCATAGAGAGAGAAGTGAAACAAACGTAATCTAAGCACATCTCTGGAGACATTCGGATAGTTCATTGTGTTACAAATCATTTCAAAGTCTCTTATGTGGGTATACGGGTTCTCATTCTCTAACCCTCTAAACTTACGTAGCATGCCAATAGTCTCAGGTCTTATATCAAACTGGACCGTAGAAGCTGGTAGAACTACACCTGGGTCACGCACTACCCTAGACGGGTTCAAACGATCCCTAAGAGTTTTTATCGGGACCTCATCATCCTTTTCCTCAACCATTTTGGCAAAAATATAAGTATTAAGGATATTTTCCTCACAGTGAGAAGAACGTCCAAAAATAGGACTTTCTAGATTAAGGTAGTCGAGATTCTTGTTTCCTAAAATATCACTTCTAGGTTTTTCACGCATAAACCGTCCTAGAGCGTCTCTCTTACGTTCTGGCATACAAGAATTCGACAAAATGTGCACATGCAAATGCTGGGCTAACTAATTTAGGTAAGCTTGGGTTACCTACAGCGAAATATACCCAAAGGTACGAGGCTGAGGTTTGTGGACTTTCAGCTGGTAACTCCCATAAGGCCCAAGGCACGGGTTCAGCTTACTAATCCACTAGTTTTCCTAAACTCGGTAGTCTGAAGAAGATGCAATTGGTGTGTGCAGTGTTTTTTTTTTATATATAAAAATAAAGTACTAAAATAAACACAAACAATATATACAAGTCCAAAAATAAGGAATAAAGAAACTAACAAAAATAAAAGGTCCAAAAAAATAAAATCTTCGGCTTTCTCCTTTTATGGCAAGTCCAACCTTTCAACTTCCGTCTCAAGCAAAACCTGCACAACAAAGACAAAAATACCAAAGACGTAAAATCGAACAAAAGAATAATCTAAAAAAAATAAAAATAAAATATATACAAAACCTAAAACCTAAACCTAATTACAAGTCCGCGTCGGCGGCGCGAAAAACTGATGTAGTTTTGAAGTGGTAAGTAGAGTATCGTTCGCTCGGACTCTTTTTAAAGATTTGGTTTTTGATTATTAAAAGAAAATACTAAGACAAACTAACTAAAATTGATTTTTTTTTAACAAAGAGAGATGAGTCTAGGGATTTGGATTCCGCTACTTCTAATGATGGTAAACTCAATAATTAAAACTTTGGCATAATACTCCTATTTTACTCAAAACAGTTTCGAACTCAATCTCATGCTTTGGAAAATATAACACTACAAGCTCTTTTTTTTTTATGACTTTCGTCGCTATTCTAAGGCCTAATCCTCCTTCGCTTATAAAAGAACGGTAGAAACTACCCAAAACAGTTTTTACGAAGCATGTAAAGAAGAGAGAATTTTTAGACAAATAAACACAATTTTTGGAGTAAATATGCCAAAGAAATTAATTACTAAATATTACCCATTAAAAATAGTTTCCTCCAAAACCCTAGAAAAGAAATTTAGCTGCTCATAGATCGAAGATTGGAGAAAATTTCATTAATCATTGTATTAAAAATAATAATAAAAGTGCTTACAATGATTTTCAGTAATAAAAGATTGTCTCTGAGGGTCTTTGTTTTTCCACTGTTGAACAACGATAGATGATTCTCTCTGTCGTTGTTTTTAAGACTGCTTCTGCGACGGCTTTTGGTGGTGCAATGTTCTTGGTGTTCTTGGTTTCTTTGCAGCAGCAGGTAATTTTTTTCTCTTCTCTTTTCTTTCGATTCTAAGCCTCTATTTCTCCTCCAAAGTATCCCAAACTCCCCGACCTCTTTTCTAGGACTCGTACCAACCTTTATATAGGCAACAGGTCGATTTAATCTCCAAGAAATCTCCTTTTTTCTTTTTGCCAAAGTTACGGGTTTTATTTCTCTTTTTATTCTTCACGCGGCTCTGATTGATTCTCAGTTGTTCAAAATTCTCCAAAGATAGATGCGAACCAAATCAGAGAAGATATTATCTCCAATTTCCGATAGAATCTCCCAAATATATCACAGATGAAATCCCGAAAAGCTTTCCTCTTGCCCTGTTTCACGTGAACCAATTATCCAGCCCAACTGGATCGATTTAAACACTTGTATTAACCATGTTTGGCCATTATAAGTCCAGCCCAATGAAATTTTGCGATTGAATCTCCTTCAAAGTCGCTCAAAAATCCAACCCTAAAATCTGTTCATGGCTGCATATTTTCCCGCCAAAAATAATTATTTGAATTCTTGAAGATGAGTGCCCCTTATCCTGATATCGGGTGCCTTTAACACCTGGGTGTCTTGGAGTGTAAATAACAATTAGGGTGCCCCTTATCAATGGTGTACCCCTTAGGAATTAAAGCGCCCCTTATCCAAATGAAGGGTCCGTATAGTAATTTTCTCCCACGAGCGCAAAAACCACTTTTCGAGCCAATTTCGCCGCAAAAGCTTATTTCTCCAAAAACACCTACAAAGACATAAAATACCAAAATAAGCGCAAAATCGAGTACTAACATTACAGAGAATTGAGACTAAAATAGACACATAAATGCGTCCATCAATTTACCCGGTTCCAGATAGCCAGTGGGTCAGTCCCATTCAAGTGGTACCCAAAAAGTCTGGCATTACTGTAGTTCAAAATGAGATGAATGAGCTTGCCCCCACCCGTGTGACCACTGGGTGGCGAGTCTGTATTGATTATAGAAAATTGAACACAGTAACAAAGAAAGACCATTTTCCCCTTCCCTTCATTGACCAAATGCTGGAAAGGTTGGCGAAGCATAGTCACTATTGTTTCTTAGATGGCTATTCGGGCTACAACCAAATTCACATAGCACCCGAAGACCAACAAAAGACCACATTTACATGTCCTTATGGAACATTTTCTTATCGTCGTATGCCTTTTGGGTTGTGTAATGCACCCGCTACTTTTCAACGTTGCATGATGAGCATATTTTCTGACATGGTATATAAGTTTCTTGAAATTTTCATGGATGATTTTTCTGTGTTTGGGTCTTCTTTTGATGAGTGTTTGCATCATCTTACTCGTGTGTTGATTAGGTGTAAGGAAAAGAATTTGGTTTTGAATTGGGAAAAATGTCATTTCATGGTTAACTCGGGCATTGTTCTAGGGCATATTATCTCGGAAAAAGGCATAGAAGTAGACAAAGCCAAGGTTGATCTCATTCAACACTTGCCTCAACCTCGTTCTGTGAGGGACATAAGATCATTCTTAGGCCATGCGGGTTTTTACCGCCGATTCATCAAAGACTTTAGTAAAATTTCAAGACCTTTGTGTAATTTTCTTGCAAAAGATGTTGCATTTGTCTTTGATGATGCTTGTAAGGAAGCATGGGAGCAACTGAAGGCTCTCCTTACATCTCGCCCCTATAGTCGACCTTTGTTGGACATTACCATTTGAGATTATGTGTGATGCATCCGACTATCTTTGTAGGAGCTGTTTTGGGCCAGCGAGTAGACAAACTTCCTTATGTGATCTACTATGCTAGTAAAACACTTAATGATGCTCAATCGAATTATTCCACAACCGAGAAAGAGTTGCTAGTGTTGTGTTTGCATTAGATAAGTTTAGATCTTATTTGATAGGATCTAAGGTCATCATATATTCGACCATGTTGCATTGAGATATCTTTTGTCTAAAAAGATGCTAAGGCTCGTCTAATTCGATGGATACTCTTGTTACAAGAGTTTAACCTCGAAATTCGAGATAAGAAAGGGTCGAAAATGTTGTTGCCGATCACTTGTCTAGGTTGAATGTTGAATCTATTTGATGAATCTGGCTTTGATTAGAGAGTCATTCCCTGATGAACAATTGATGCTTGTGTCTAAAATGCCATGGTTTTCTGATATTGTGAACTACCTTGCTACAGGTAGAATGCCCTTGCATTGGTCTAAACAAGACCGTTCTAAGTTCTTGGCTGAAGTTAAACATTTCCTTTGGGATGACCCATATCTGTTTAAGTACTGCCAAGACCAAATCATTAGGAGATGTGTCCCCAATTCTGAACAAAGGGACGTCATCTCTTTTTGTCATGACCATGCATGTGGAGGCCACTTTAGTGCCAAAAAAAACTGCTGCAAAGATCTTGCAGAGCGGTTTCTATTGGCCAACACTGTTTAAGGATAGCTATGCTTTTTGTGTTGCTTGTGACCGATGCCAGAAATTAGGAAGTATCTCTAAGAGAAACATGATGCCCTTACAACCCATTTTGATTGTTGAGCTGTTTGATGTATGGGGTATTTATTTCATGGGTCCATTTCCTAATTCTGAAGGTAAGTTATACATTCTTGTTGTTGTTGATTATGTCTCTAAGTGGGTAGAGGCCATTGCATCCAAAACAAATGATCATAAAGTTGTTCTTTCTTTTCTTAAGGAAAACATTTTCTCCCGTTTTGGAACACCTAGAGCAATAATCAGTGATGGAGGTAGTCACTTTTGCAATAGACCCTTTGAATCACTTGTGCGCAAGTATGGAATCACTCATAAGGTAGCAACACCTTACCATCCTCAAACCATTGGCCAAGTAGAAGTTTCTAATAGGGAAATCAAGCATATTCTTGAGAAGACTGTCAATCCTTCTAGGAAAGATTGGTCTTTGCGTTTAAATGATGCTTTGTGGGCCTATAGAACTGCATACAAGACTCCCATTGGGATGTCACCTTACAGACTTGTGTACGGTAAAGCTTGTCATCTACCCGTAGAGTTAGAACACCGTGCATATTGGGCTGTAAAGAAGTTGAATTTTGATCTTGATAAAGCTGGTACCCAAAGAAAACTTCAACTCAATGAGTTAGAAGAATTGAGAAATGATGCATATGATAGTGCCAAAATGTACAAACAAAGAATGAAAGTGTTGCACACGACAAGCGCATTCTCGCGCAAGTCCTTTACACCAGTGTCGAAAGTTTTATTGTACAACACTCGATTGCATTTGTTTCGTGAAAGTTACGTTCCCGATGGTCGGGACCATTCTTGGTACGCACCGTTTTCCCCATGGAGCTG
The DNA here is from genome assembly GCA_023531295.1 of Papaver armeniacum. Taxonomy (NCBI): domain Eukaryota; kingdom Viridiplantae; phylum Streptophyta; class Magnoliopsida; order Ranunculales; family Papaveraceae; genus Papaver; species Papaver armeniacum. Next base: position 192,583 of record JAJJWW010015197.1, read on the forward strand.
TTGAAATTGAAAACCCTAAGCAACCAAGAACATCTTCAAAGTCAATGGTCGAGATTGAAACCATTTCTCGGAGCATCTTCCACCAGAAGTTGAGACCGTAGACTTGGAAGACCCCATCTATGTGGACTGAACTAGTTCACTTGTGTACATACATATGGACTAAAAATCCATTCTCTTTCCCTTTTCTTTTTCTTTTTGCATAGTTCTTATTTGTGCTAACCAACCTTTTTGTCTTGCGATCTGGTTGTTTGCTTTCAAAGCATTCATCCTCCTTTGGTTTAGCAACATCATTGTACATCCGGTAATCTCTTCCCTTTTCTCTACTAAACATAGTTCTCTTGGTATGTGACTTTTTGAATTCTTATTATCTGTTGACACATTGAGGACAATGTTTGATTTAGGTTTGGGGGTGCATTTGCATATAGAGTTTTTAGTCTTTTATTTCAAAAAAATAAAAAATAAAAAATAAAAAATAAAAATAAATTAAAACTCTTTGTAAATACTTACATAAAAACCTCCAACTTTTAGAGATTTTAGAGTCACTAGCATGCTTCTAGCTATGTTTACATAGAGAGTCTGACCGAAATAACTGAAATTGGAAGTACCGGAGAACACAATCGGGTTTCTTAGTTGATTAGAGCGTTAAAGTTGGATTTAACCATACCGGAGGGCGAATTAGGTGTTGTATAGATATTCGGTAGTAGAATTGTGATCACCCATAGTGGAGACTACCCATTTTACATCAAGCGAGGCACCGACCTTCATTTTTTGTGACTTTCTAAAAAATCTGTTAGAGTGTGTGTCACCGTACGTCAATTCCGGGTAGGAATGGTGAGCTACCCAACTTCGCACCACTTTCAAAGACTATTTTTGATCTCTTGAGTGCTAATTTCATCAATCATGAGGGTGACGTTTAAAGATGAAAACTCCTTCTTGTAGTTCGATTTGCAGTTAGCATCACTCTCTCCCTCTCAACAACATCAACAGATTCATAGAAACACATCATCGTCAGCAAGCGGAGCATCATCAGAATATTTGAAGAAAAGTTGAAATAGTCTAAGGTTTACATGCAACAAAGATGACAATTAGTGAAGTTTATGAAATCAAGACAATACAAGTTGTGTAAAATTGAGTTTTATTGTTTTATTGTTATTTTCATGATTTAAGTGTAAAAAAAAAAAAAAAAAAAAAAAAATTGTTATAGTTTATTTATTTTCTGAGTCTAGTTACCACAATGTTCAATTAAAAAAAAAAAAATGTTTGTCAAGTTTTTGTGAAGTTCAGAAGTTCATCATCAGCTATTGAAGACCGAAGATTGAAGATGTTTCTATGAATGCTGAGAGAGAGTAATGTTAATTGCCGATCGGGTGAGAAGGTAAGTGAGTACTCCCATCCTTGCTAATGGTTGATTTCCTTTCTTAGAGATCATCGAAAAAGATTCTTTTTGTCCACAACTCGTGGAGTCTCCGAAATTATTTCGGAAGGTTATCCTTCTCACCATCAACGTGTGCGGGATTTCTCTCTTTACTCCCGCCCGCACACATGAGACTAAAAAGTGGTCTTTTTGAGTGCAATTATCATAAAACCCTATTGGTGAGGCAGAAGTCGAGGCTTGTGATCACTATCGAATCCGAATTCTTTCATATGGTATGGTTACTTCTCGCTCAACTCTTAAGGATGAGAATGCGTTCTTTGGTAGTTCTAATTTCGTGTTACTAGCATGCATAAACTCTATGTCCTCATAGCTCCTTGGATGCTTGAGACTCTTTTACGCTCAGAAGTTGGAGAAGGTTTTGTGGGTACACCTCTGGTAAACCCTCACGAGACTACAACTCGTCCACTAGGGACACCTAGGGGTTTAAAGGCTTAGTGCATACGCTAAATGCATTCGAGAGACCAGCGACAGTGGTATAGTTAGGATTTCCTAATTTCTGTTTCACTTGAGGACAAGTAAAATTCAGGTTTGGGGGTATTTGATGAGTGCCAAATATTGCATATTTCTACATCTATTTATTGGCATTTAACTCATCGTTTGTGCTCAGAAATCGATATTATCCCCATTCTCGTATTTTCTTTGTTTTCAAGAATAAATATGTGTACTAATTAATTTTGTGTTTTTAGGTAGTAAATAAAGTTCGGAGAAATTGAGGAGCCAAAAGAGCAGAAAATTGGAGACGAGCGTCTATGGAGCAAAAATCCAAAGCCCGCGCACGCATCAGTTGCAACCCAACAAGAAGCAACCCATTTACAAGACATGGGCTTGAGCAGTCCAAGACCCGACCCACGACCCGAATCCAAGCCCGTCTCTTCTGAGCCGTTAGATTTGATCCATTTTCATCCTACGGTCGCATCGGCCCACGCATCGGTCTCCCCTGAATCCGATGGTCGCTCCACACTACACATCATTTTTCGCTGCTCCCGCTCCACACCAAAACCACATACCCACCTTACCCATCGACCAAACACCCCATTTCTCTTTCTCTTCTCTTTCTCCTCCCCCGACAGCTTCAGAGAAAACCCTTACCTCCCCTTCTTCTCCCGACCATGGCAGACCAACATCACCACCTCCATCTCCTTCCTATGACAGCAACTGCAACAGCCACCATAGTCGCCCGCTCCGCCCCCTAGTTCTGCCCATCTCCATCTTTATCTTCTCCCATACCCTAGAAGCTAGGGTTGAGATGGTTGGAACTAGGGTTTTCTCCTACAGCTCATGCATGGCTTCCAGAGGCGAATTCGCAGAGGGAACAGGTCGGGGTTATCATTAATTGTAAGTTTGAATGATTGAGAGATATAAATTGAGATGTTCTTCATGAGAGAGGGGTGTGAAATTTTTAGGGTTCTAATGGTAGTTTAATTTTAGTTGTGTTTTATTATGTTTACCATGTTCTGAATCAATTTGCTAGGATTTAAATGAAACCCTAATTCTCTATTATGTTATTCAACTTTGTTTGAGTTGCTCTTGAATGCTTAAATTATAAGATATCTTCAATTCTAGTACTCCAATGCTTTACTCTCACAATGAATGCCATGTATCCATTGTAGTTAGGATAAAACTGTGTTGATTGTGCTTCAGCTCAGACCTTAGAGATTGTTGCTAATCCCTTGACTAGTTGTACTTAACTAGACAATTAATGCTCTGGATTGGTACTTTAGCTGATAATTGAATTATCTCTTGGTGAAACTCCTTAGATAAGTGATAGAATTGACACACTTTCCCTATATGTCACAGGAACAAGAATACTCAAACTATTTGAATTACATAACATGAATTAGTGGTGGATTTGACAATCCTAGTGCTCTTTATACTCATTACTTGTAGTTCATCTTGATTTCATTGTTATAACCTCCAACTTGTCGTAAAGACACTAAACAAACCCACCTTTGTGTACCTTCTTAGAAAATCAGTTAGTAAAGCTTAAGATCAACTACACAACAACCCCATTTCCCTGAGGATCGACCTGTACTTGTCCCTGCCTCCAACAGGCACTGTGCACTTGCAGTTATACGTAGGCGAAACACACTTAACAGCCTACCACTAGACCAATGTTCGATAAATGCCGCAAGATTTAGATTATACTCTTCTTCGGTGAGAGACCAAGTCAATGACTCCTAATCACCAGAGAAAGCAACCCATTTAGCGTGATTTATAGTGTATTGTATATCGAATTCCTCTTTTGCATCCGCTTGTTCATCTTCCGGTAGCTTACTAATCTCTTCAAATGCTTTCCTCTTTGGTGGACAAATTTGAGGCTTGCACTTATTCATCACATAACACCATATATGGAACGTACAAAGCATATTATGTGCTAATGGGAAGACTCTCTCTATTGCGTTCATTAATGCTACATTGTTGTCCGTCACTATAACCGCGGGGATATCATCATCTCGGTATATGGCCTTCACTTGTTGTAGCGCCCAAGTGTAACTTGGTTCTTGCTCATCTTCTAGAAAACAAAAAGCAACGGTAAACGGTGACTTCGTCGAGGTACGACCAACAATATTCAACAATGGCATCTCGTATTTGTTAGTCTTGTAAGTGCAATCCATTATAAGAACTTGATGGAAGGATTGAGCCAATTGAACACTCTTCGGATGTGCAATGAAGAGATGCGTTATTTCATCTTCCGGACCTACCTTCTTTTGAACCGCGTAGCCTTTCTCTTTAGCGCAAAAAAATAATTGTTGCATCACTTGTCTATCCTTCCATTCATTCCTTTTAATTGTCTTAATTGCATTGTAAATGGTTGTCAAAGATGATACATTATCCTTGTTATCATCCTTTAGTAAGCGAAGCATGTTAAGTGGTAAAATTCTCATTCTCCTAAATTTAGCTATTTTCTCCATTTCTTGAGGAGTGAGCCTTGCGGCCATTGCATGTCCTTCAAGATCATCCAGTCGAGGGTGTTTATGATTACCTGCCACCTTATCCATAGATAGAACCCATCCATTATTTTTTTTTGTACTTACTAAATACTAGCTTGAACGGACATTTAATTTTCTTTGAGCAGGCTGTGTTCTTCCTCGTCGTCTTTCCTTTATACACATAACTCTTCCTCTTGTGACTAACATCGGGATCTCCACTTCTCTCACAAACCATTTCAAAACGAGTTTGGCTTTCTTTTCCATTCAAAACTAATACGCACATGGCTTTCTTGGCATGGTCTCTAGCCCAATTCTTCGCATCAATAGGTTTATCAAAAACCAAATCATTGACATAGTGATTAGATGTATCTTCAAACATCATGCCAACCGAAGAAGGTTGATTATCCATTGGTATAGGATGACATTCAATCTACAAGAAATGGAACAACATCAATTGCAATCAGAAATAAGTTCGGTTACATGATAATTTTATCGGGATAACCGAACTCAGAGTTCGGCTTGTCAAGCAAGTTGACAACTAACCGAACTTTACGTATACTAAATCAAATTTTATTGTACGTAAGTTCGGTTAGATAGTGGGTTGGTATGAAGTTTGCGAACCAACCGAACTTTAAACACTAATGTGAAATCTTATTTTACATAAGTTCGGTTAGCTATTGGTTGCAAACTAACCGAACTTATAGACCCTAAAGTTCGGTTACATTTCAGCCAAACCGAACATAACACTGTAATCCTATTTGCAAAGTTCGGTAACATGTCCGTTAACCGAACTTCAAAAAACCTCCATTATTGGAGAGTTCGGTAACCTGCGTGTTCACAAAAAGTAACCGAACTACACTTTCAGATGAGTTCGGTTACATGTTCTTCACACAAGGTAACCGAACAATCCCAAATCTACTTAACAAATTCACATTGTTTTGAAAATTTGGACCAATTCAACCAACATTATCTAAGTTTAGAGCATACATGGGTACCCAAATAGTCTTCCTCCGGTTGTGGTTGGTAAAATCCATCGTTTTCATCTTGAGATTGGCTTTGGGAAAGAATACATTCACCATCTAAGAAACAATTCATATCTAGATCATTTTGAAGATTGACATACTCTAGGAGAGGAAGGAGATGAAGATTCAGATAAGCTATCATCAATTGAATCATCACTTGAATAGTCTAGCTTAGTGAACTCAAAAAAAAAAATTATTTTCCATGTTTTCTTCTTCATCTTCTCTAACTTTTCTCTCTCAATAATTCTACTTTTTTTAAAAAAAAATCAGATTTTTTAATCTCAAATCTTTATGCAAAATCATTTCACTAATCACACTAACTAATATTAACACTAACTAATCATTAACCAAAAATAATCAGAGGGTAATTTAGGTATTATCATAAATATCTAGATAAGGGGTGACCTAGATTTACTTCTAATATCTTACCCAAAATAAAAGAATGGTCCCCCCAAAAAAAGCCTGGCGAGATTGGGGTATACTCAAACTAATTGGGGTATACCCAATTTTATAGGGACTCTTTTTTAAGGGCAAAGGGGGAGGTCAATGGGTAAAGTTACAAAATTACCCTTTCTCATTATAACTCTAATTACTACCAAAATCAGTTTTCTTTCTTCATTACATCTTCTTCTCTTCTTCTTCTCCTCCACAACACAACCTTACCGGCTCCATCACCCCCACCACCACCAAAACTCGTCGATCAATTCGTTAAAATCGTCGATTCGAAAACTCCGATTAATCTTCATCAATGGATCCACCACGGAAGGAGGCAACTCATATGAAACAATCGAATCGAAAACCCAATGAATATAACCCTGGAATTGCAAATTTGGTTGCTAAGAAAGTGAAGAGAAAACGGTTGAAGAAGAAGGAATTGAACCCGCTGAAACACGTGAAATGGTGCGCTTAAGAAAGTAAGGGAACACTTAAACTCACTCTAGTACTTCAATTTCATGTTTGCATGTCAAATTAGGTCAGAAAAATCGAATTTGTGAATTGGTAGTTACGGCGCCAATGCAAGAAGGTTTTTGGTTATCGACCTTTCCAGGGATTTCATAGTTAGGGTTTGGCCGGAAGGGTGTAAGGTTGAAGAACTTGCCGGTCTGTATAGTTTCAGAATCGCTACTAGCGGGGCGGCAGGTTATTCAACTGTATACATTGCCGGTGTCTCGTTATCTTTTAATGAAGTCAGCAAGTTTTTGTTTTTTACCCTTCCGGCTACTTCTGTTGAATGTTTCCTGATGCCTAGAGTTTTTAAACCCGGAAGGGTAGTTATATAAAACCATGCCGGCGTTTTGTCAGCCGGCGATGTGTGGGAAATGGACCTTTTCGACCAGTTTAGTGAAAATTTCTTGTTTTTTTTGTGCAACGGAAGGCTATTTTGATGATACAATGCCGCGTTGGTTAGCCGGCACTCATCTTTTGGTCGACCTTATCGGCTATTGTTCCGTCGGATATGTTGAATATATCTAACCTGCCGGCCTGTAATGTTTTTTTTTCTGAATTGTTCTTGTTCAGATTGCGAATGGCAAAGAAGAAAGCAGCTCTGAAAGCAGCTCTTAGTCCTCCTTCAAACCCTCCTCGTGTTGGTGATAAACTATTGTCTTCAAAACATCGAGGGGTGTATGTTGTGCCCGGAACGACAAAGGTCTTAGAACCACTATCTGAACCCAATGATTCAGACGAGACTCCAGATGAAGACCAATCAATTCCATCTGGTAGAAGAGGTGATGATGATGATGTTGATGAAACCAATACGGCTGCAGGAGGAGGTAACAATGATGATGATGATGGTGGTGATCAAGACATGCATGAGGCTGGAGGAGGTAATGATGATGGTGATGATGATGATGGTAATGGAGATAAAGGTAAGAATATCATCGAAGATGAAATTGTTGAAGAGGAAGAGGAACAAGAAGAAGAAGGAGATGGAGATGGAGAAGGAGAACAAACTCTAGTTGTTGTTCAAGCCACCGAAGCTTCGGCTTCAACTTCAACCGGAACGAAGAAGAGGGTGATCACTAAACCGGCTGATTCTCACATGCCTCCCAAACACTTGATGGTTGCACTGAAAGAAGGTGAGCCTCCAAAAGGGACCCCAGCAGATGGTGGAGCTGTTCTTTTTGGATACAAACACTCTTGGGCATGTACGGTCCATAATACTATCGTAAGTAATCTTAATCCGTCTTTGGGCACTATAACGGCCAAATTTGGGCACCATCCTATAAATGCATTACTTATCTCCACAAAACAACACACAACTATTTGCATATACTCTCCAAAGCTCATATCATCACACACTCCATCTAACTCACCCAATAGCTCTCTACACACAAGAAATGGCTTCATTTGATTCTAATGAAGATTTGGCAATCACCAAAGCTTGGTATGCGGAGACTAGAGTTCGAAGGCAGTCCTCCGTAAGGGTGGATTCCACAACCTTTTGGGCTAGGGTTCACAACACTTTTAGCCAAGAGTGTGGGAATCCTAACTCAAGAAGTGTTCAACAAGTGCACGATAGGCACATAGTCATTGAAAATGCGATACTTGCTTATTTAGCTATCCAAAACCAATTTTCAACGCTCCCCACTTTAACTTGTCCATTGAACAATTTGTAAGTATTTTTGTGGTTTATTTTACGTGATCCATGTTGTTTGATCTTCCAACTTAAACCGCACTAACAAAGTAAGTTTGTGTTTTGTTTTTGTAGCATGAAGTCGCCAAAGCGCGCTACTTGGAGGAAAAGGGGGAAGCATTCGCATTCGATGCAAGCTATCAATTCATGGAATCCAAAATCCCGGAGTATGCCCCCGAGATGATGGAGGGTGTATCGTCTTCGGAGGAGGAAGATTGATGGCTTTAGAAGTTTTAGTGTAGGTTTTGTGGGTAGATCTCTATGTAAACCCTCGCGAGACTATAACTCGTCCACTAGGGTCGCCTAGGGGTTCAAAGGCTTGATGCACATGCTAAGTGCATTCGTTTTTCCGTCGACAAGGATTAGGTTTTATGTTTCAATCAATGTAGTAACCAAAATTGAATGAATAAAGTAAATTATATCTTCCATATTATGTCGGCAGGCAAGGTTGTATTTGTTTTTCATGCCGAGATTAATATAGCCGAAAGGGTAGGAAATATTTACATGCCGGCCGAAAGATTGCTGCCCAAGATAGTCGGCGTGTTCTTCATCCGAGGACCATTCCGGCGGATATATGGTCGGCAGCTTATTCAAAGTTGAACCTTCCGGCGGAAGAGCGATCGGCAGCTTATTCAAAGTTGAACCTTAGGCGTATGTTTGGTCTGAAGATTATTCAAACCACGACCTTGTTTAGGCTTTATACATTTTCAAAACCAAAATTTTTAGATCGAATCGAACTCATATGACGGATCAAAAGGTTAATCTACTGAATTCATAATTTCAAAATTTTAATCTAAACTCAATTAATTAACCTAATCAGAATTTTAGTATTAATTAACCAAGGGCATATTAGCCATTTAGAAAAAATAAGGTTAAGGGGTGGCTTGGTTTTACTTCATAATGACCAGATTTTGTCTTATTGGGTATACCCCAATTAGTTTGAGTATACCCCAATCTCGCCAGGAAAAAAAGGCTGGTCCCCAAAAAATGGTTCTTAATAAACCACCGGGCTTCCTTAATAAGTCCGGTTGGGCTTCCTCAATAAGCCATAGTTGTTGGTTTCCTTAAGATCGATTTTTTGGGGACTACTCAAAAATGGTGGGGGACTACTCTCCATTTTTTGGGGTAGATATTAGAAGTAATATTGAGTCACCCCTTATCTAAGTTTTTTTTTAATACCAAACTTGGACTTGGTAATTAAATTAGTTAGTGTAATGAAAAAATAGGAACTCTTAATTAGTGAGGTTAGATTGATTAGTTGAGTGCTTTTAAAAGAATAATTTTTGAGAAGAAGGCTTTTTTTTTTTTTAAGATGGTTGATTTCGAAATGAGGGTTTTGGGTACTTATGTATACTTCAAATTTACATAATCTTGCTTGAAATGGCAAAAACTTTCGAAAAAATGAAAATTTTATAAACTGATTTCAGCTATGACAATAGAGTTCGGCTACGAAATCTGAAGAACAGGTAGCCGAACTCTTCTGCTAGTGTAGTTCGGCTAATGCTTCTGAAGACACAGGTAGCCGAACTCATCTTTAATGGAGTTTTTGCTTTCAGAGAAAAGTTCGGTTAGGTAAAAAAAATTGCGAGGTAACCGAACTAAAAGCTCGGCTAGGAAAATAATTTGCGACGTAACCGAACTCAAAGTTTGGCTAGGAAATTTTTTTTGCGACGTAACTGAACCAAAAGTTCGGCTAGGAAAAAAAAAAATTGCGACGTAACCGAACTTTTCTCTGAAAGCAAAAACTCCATTAAAACTAAGTTCGGCAACCTGCGCCTAGAAACTTTTTTTTTTTGCGAAATAGCCGAACTTTCCTTCATGTTCTTCCTTCCCATCAGGTTCGGCTAGTTCGACAAAAAATTTCCCAAAATTCCTATCCGAAGTTCTCTCTGCGACTTCCATTTTCAACTCATTTTGACGATTACTTCTCATTTTTTCAATCAAAAACGAATGAAAAGTAATGGGTTTGTTATAATTTTGGTTTTGTTTTATTAATGATTTAAATTAAGCTATATATAGAGGTGGCGGTGGTGGTGGTGGTTTGAGGTGGTCGGTGGTGGTGGTAGCGAAGGTGGTAGGTGGTGGTCGGTGGTGGTGAGCGGCGGTGGTGATGGGAGGAGGTGGTTATATATATATAGGTGGTTATTAAGTTGGTTTTAAAAAAAAAATTTGATGCAAAAAAATTTTATTGATCAGAATAGAAGATTACAGTTGATAATATCCTTCTCAATCCAGCTTTGAATGTCTGGAGGAAAATGAGACAAATACTCAAAATAACTTTTACTGCTCCTAGCTTTCTTAGCAATGGAGTCTGCTGCACTATTCCTAAGCCTATTGACTGACTGACAAGAAAAAAATTCATGACCCTGTAACAATGATTTGATATCCAGAATAATTCCTTGGTTTAACCAATGCACATAAGAGGTATCCTCTTTTATTGATTTCACTAAAACTTCATTGTCCGACTCAAAAATGACTCTGTCATGATTCTTGGAGATAGCCCACAGCACTGCATCCTTCATAGCAAGGCATTCCAGTTGCTCCACCTCGTGTTCTGGTATCATTCCTCCATTATAGAAGCTTCCTTTGACCCCTGAGCATTCACCTGCAAAATTTCTGGCAATTAGACTTGTACCTCCAGTAAAATTGAGTTTAAGGAAGGAGGCATCAATGTTTATTTTAATGTAGTCTCTGCCTGGAGGTTCCCAAACCTGTGTTTGCACCTATAAACTATTAGTAAAAGTTGCATTAGTATTGCATTACTTTTACAACTATCTAACAGGACATGAATATTGCTAATAGATCTCATTCTATTAGGTTTAACTTTCTGAAAGATTAAGGAACATCTATCTTTCCAGATGGTCCATATAGTAATCATTAGCAAGTGCAATCTATCAACATTATCAGAAGTTGAAGTACTAGGTTGTGCAGGTGAAGCAGTGAACCAACTAAGGATGCAATCAAATAGATTACTATGTATACTTCTAATGTTTCCAACATGGATATTCATACTTAACCAAATGGACCTAGCATAGGGGCAATCCAAGAAAAGGTGATCTACAGATTCCAGCTGAGCATTGCAAATGCTACAATGAACTTCAATATCTTTTCTATATCTATAAATCTTATCCCTAGTAGGAACAATTTCCTTAAGCACTTCCATACAAAAAGCTTAATTTTGTGGGGAATTTTACATCTCCAAAGTGCTTTCCAAGCTTGTTTAGTGACATTCTGGTTTCCTGTTACAATGTCAGAGTGATTGCTAAGGATTTTATAAGCATTTTTAACAGAGAAGTTGCCTTTCCAATCATGAATCCAAATGAGAGTATCACTACCAGACATGGGAACCTGCATGGATAAAATTTTATTAGCAGAATCCATATTGAAAGTGTTATTAATAAGCTGAACATTCCAGTCCTTGGTACCTGGTAAAAAAAGATCATGAACATAGACAATAGAAGAGACATCATCTGAGTTACTAGAAGAGATAGGTGGGTGATCAAGGCCAATAACCCACTTATCCAACCAGACTTTAACTTTGGTTCCACATCTAACAGGCCAGAAACTATTCTCCTTAATAAACTCAATCTGCCTATAAATCCCTTTCCATACCCATGAACTATTATCACTTAGTTTATCCAAATGCAAAGGGTTGTTGTTTCTGAAATACTTAGCTTCTAGAATTTTGATGAAATAATCATCAGTTCCGGAACAAATTTTCCAGGCAATTTTACTTATCAGAGCTTTGTTAAAAATTTCTAGGTTTCTAAATCCTAGACCACCCAGCTCCATTGGATAGTAGAAAGATGACCAACCTATAAAGTTAATGCCCTTGTTTCCTCTATGACCCTACCAGAATTTTCTCTGCAAAGTTTCAAGTTTATCAATAAGAGTAATAGGAATTTTGAAACAACCCATTTGATAAGTAGGGAGGGCATTTAACACAGATTTAATCATAGTAGTCCTACCAGATTGATTAAGAGAGATACTATTCCAGTTGTGCAATCTAGCATCAAAAGACTGTGTTATAGGATCAAAAGACTTTTTTTTAGAATGGCCAAGCAACAAAGGGGCACCTAAATAAGTTTCAGAATCTCCAACAATGGACATGTTAAGCCTACCTGCCAACTCAGAACAAACATCAGGACTAAGATTTTTGCTAAAGTAGACACAAGATTTATTAAAATTCAGAGTCTGACCAGAGATGTTACCAAACTCATGAAGAATAGAAAGAATGCTATCAATATGATGAATATCAGCTTTAGCAAATATCAAGATGGCATCTGCAAATAAAAGATGAGTAATGGGAGGTGCTCTTCTAGATACTTTAATTCCTGCAATAAGCTTATTAGTTTCTACAATATTTAATCTTCTAGAAAGAAATTCCATAGCCATAATAAACAAGTAAGGTGACAGGGGATCACCTTGTCTGATTCCTCTAGTAGGCAGATATTCATCACATGGAGAACCATTTAATAACACATTAATACTAGAGGTAGAAATGCATTGTTGAATAAGATTACAAAATAGATCATTAAAACCAAAGTGAGTTAGAACCTTTAACAAAAAGGACTATTCTAATTTGTCAAAGGCTTTAGAAAGATCCAGTTTCAAAGCCATAGTTCCTCCTACACCTTCTTTTTGTTTCATGGTATGAATTACTTCATGAGCTATGATTATATTATCATGAATAGATCTACTAGGCACAAAAGCTGCCTGATAAGGAGAAATAAGTATTTTAAGATAAGGTCTTATTCTATTTGCAATGATTTTAGAGACTATCTTATAAGAGACATTACAAAGACCAATAGGTCTGAAATCAGCAGGCTTTTTGGGAACTTTAACTTTTGGGATAAGGCAAATGTAGGTCTTATTTAAACATCTAGGCATAAAACCAGTCTCAAAAAAATTTTGGACAACATCAACAACATCTTTACCTACAATACTCCACTGGGTTTGATAGAATCCATCTTGGAAACCATCAGGCCCTGGTGAGCTCCATGCTGGCATAAACTTAACAACACAAGCAATTTCATCAATAGAAGGGATTGAAAGCAATCTGCTATTATCATCCTCAGTAATAATAGAAGGAAGAATATTAAAAACATCATCAGATAAAACAGGATTACTGGTACATGCAATAGAGCTAAAGTGATTAGTAAGAAGTTGACTAATGTCATTTTTATCTCTAACCCAGTTGCCATTATTGTCACAAAGGGCACTAATGTTGTTTGTATGTTGCCTTTTTTTTTACCAGGGAGTGAAAGTACTTAGTGTTGCTATCCATATCTAGAACATGTTTATCTCTAGATTTCTCCTTGTAAAAGCTAGTTTGGATTTTATACCAGTTTTCAAGGTCCTTGGTCAAGGCCTTAACTCTATTAAACTGAGAAATAGAGGATGGTTCTTGCTGGACACTTTCTATACTTTCATGGAGATTTGTAATATTCTTTTGAATATCACCAAACTCCATTTTGTTCCAATGGGATAAAGTGATCATAGTATTCTTCAGTTTATAATCAAACTTATGAGCAGGACTACCAGCTACATTAACATTCCAAGCAGACTGCATTTGGTCTTTAAAAGAATCATGTTGCATCCAAGTACCAAAAAATTTAAAAGGTCTCCATAATCTGCTAGGAAGAGGTTCAGTAACAAGAAGAATGGGGCAATGATCTGAGGCAGTATGGTTAAGATGAAAAACTTTAGCACTTGCAAAGTTAATAAACCATTCATTGTTTCCTAGGCACATATCTAGTCTAGCTCTTTTAGGACCAGTTCCATAACTATTACTAGTCCAAGTATAGTCTTTACCATCATAACCTAGATCTAGTAAACCTGAGTCTCTAACTTTATTTTGAACCCAAACATCAGAACTATTGTTATTTTTAGACACGTGGAAATTATGATCTCCTAGTACAAGCCAAGGTTGGTAGACAACTTCACTAAGTTCATGAATAAAATTCCACTGTTTCTTCTTAGGCTCATTATAGGTTGAGCCATACATAAAGGAAATAAGCACTTCTGGTTTACTAGGTTCAAGTTTAATGAGAGCATGTATAATGTTATCAGCTGCACTTGCAATATCACAAGATATACCATCCTTCCACATTAGAATTAGGCCACCAGCATAACCTACCCTATCAATGCAAGTATAGTTATGATAGTGAACAAACTGAGCTATGGAGACCATTCTTTGAGAGTCAACTTTAGTTTCATTAAGAAAAATGAAATCAGGGCTGTGTTGTTTAGCCAGATTCTGTAGTTGATCCCTAGTAAAATTGTTTGCAATGCCTTGGACATTCCAAGATAGAATTTTCATCTTGCAGAGTGAAAAGGAAACTAAAAAAGTGAGTGCAATAAGGAAACATGGAGTGATTTTATGAAAACTTAAAAAATTGAATGAGGAAAATGCAAGAAAAACTAATATGGTAATGAAGTTTTGTAAAATAAATACCTTGTTCACCCTTCCTGTGTTGTTACATTGCTTTCCCCCAGCTATGATCATTTGAGTAGTTTGATTTGGAGAAGGAAGGCCATTCATAGTATTCAAATCAGAGGAAGAAGAATTTTCAGAGCTTGCTTCATCCAATCTAATTCTCTTAGCAATTCTAGTTGAGTCTGAGCTACTTTCAGCAATTATCCCAAAAACAAACTCCATATTAACAACAGCTCCATCTTTTGGAGGGATAAAAGATGGAGTTTTCTCCAGTTTCCCAGTATTCTTCTTAGACATTGGTGCTTCATTGGCTGACTTCTTGGCTTGGATACCTTTGTTCTTCTTGACTTTTCCAAAGAAGTGAGGTTTTTCATGAGCCTTAGTAAGGTAGTCAGCTGCAGCCTTACATACATGCTGTGAATGATTAATAATGTAACATTCTGTGCAGATCTTGCTTGGCTGTCTTTCATAAAAGAATTTTATCCACCTCATAAATCCAGCATTTGTCAAAGCTTTGGCACCTCTTCTTAATGGGTCAGTTAAATCAATCTGGACACAAACTTTGACTGGATCTCCAGCAGAAGGAATGGCATTTTTAGGATCAATACCTATGACTTCACCCATCAATTTTCCCATCTTCTTAACAGATTCAGGATTCATATGTTCAGGCAGGAAACCTTACAATTGAATCCAAAAACATTGAAAATCCCAATCCACTTCAGAATAAATTTTCTCTGGAAAGTATTCATGAATAACCAGAAGATAACCATTAACACTCCATGGTCGTAAATCCCAAACCAGTTTGAGAAGATCTTTTTTGCTGAATTTGAAAACCATTATATTAGGATCAATTTCCACCACCTTCAAATCTTCAGAGGCAATAAAAGGCCATGTGTAAACAATATATTTTTCCACTGTTTTGTGACTCATTGTTCCTTCAATAATAACCTTACCAATCAGACTAGCTTCCCATTCTACTTCATCATTATCTTCTTCATTACTGACAGTGGTATTATGAATGACAACTTCAGAAGTATCTCCTAACTCAATGGTGGCTTTCTTGAATTTGTTGACGAGATCCATGACTGGGTTGGCTTTTTCTGGCTCCATATTAAGATTAAAGTTATAACCAAGTTGATGCTGAAAAAGATTGTAGCTTGGGTAATTTATACTACAACAATTTATGAAATTAGGGTTTCCTGTTTTATCTAATGGTAGAGTAATGGTAGAGATTTTCTTGAGCGGAATATTGTGCTGAAATCTTTGATTGACAGGTATATTATTTGCAAAGCTGTCTACTTTGATTAGGAGTGAAAAAAGGAAACTGATTTTCCAGTAGTAACTGATTTGATTAATTTTGAAATGGAGCAAAAGGAGGGATTTGAATTTTTGAATCGGAACAACAGTACGACTCGGTTTGAATTTCCAAACGGGAATGGCCTTCAAGCAACAAATCTTAACTTCAACGAGTTGAAAAACATACTCTGCAAACGCGTGGATCATAGTCAGTAACAAGGCAAACGCCATTGGGGACGAAGCAATCTGTAAACACATATAGGGATTGAAAGAGATTAGTTTTGCATAATAAATTTTTAAAAAACTTAAAAGTATAAAAATAAAAAACATTTGATTGATGTAGAGATGAAAGTAAAACAGATTAAAGATTAGAAATAGGATTATAAGAACTCAGAACAGAAGCATTATAATCATATTGCAACAAGAGAGGAGATTAGAGCATAAGATTGAAGAAATTAGGAAAAAATTTTGAAACCGAGTTGACTCAGAATGTCGCCCGATCCTCAGAGCTCAAGCAAGTTTTTGTTTTGCCGAAACTCAAGTTGGTTTTAAATTAAATTAGGTTAAGGGTATGTTAGTCATTTCCACACTTTAGGACACCCCTTATAACTATAGGGTAGATATTCCTATCACAAAGTAGTCCCCCGCTATTTTTGAGTAGTCCCCAAAAAACGGTTCTTCCTTAATAAACCACCGGGCTTCCTTAATAAGTCCGGTTGGGCTTCCTCAATAAGCCAGAGTTGGCTTCCTTAATAAGTCCGGTTGGGCTTCCTCAATAAGCCAAACAAGTTTTTTCAATAAACCGTGTTTCACCGTTATGCAATAGCTTGTACTGTACGGAGTGCACCATTTTAATGGGTACAAACACAATGGATTCATGTGTCCAAATTTATCAAGAGTGCTTGGGAGCAGTATCAACAAGAGTTAGTAAGCATGTTTGACGACCCCCACACTGTCCCTTCATTCGACTTGGGAACACTTTCCAAACCTGTGTGCTTCTTTCTTTTTCTTCCCAATCGTAAATCTGGGTTAGGAGGCTTCCACACCCACTAAAACATTCTTTTGACATACTAGCCACATTGCTGCTAACTTCATGTACCATTATTACAATGGAGCAGCCAGCAACATCACTATCTCTATCAACTACTACTAGTGCGTCCTTGTTCAGTGTTAGTTGGACATACATAAACGAATATATCTTCTCCATTACATTACAGCAGTAAGAGTGAAAAAGACAGTAGCAGCATGAGAAACCCATTTAATGATATGTAAGAAGAATAAAACACTAGCTATCACTAGGAACGAAATTTTCAAAGTCAAAATACAACAACGAAAACAAAGATCAGAAAACGGTAGACAAGTCAAAGATTGCTAACACTCTCATATCTTATCTTTGAGTCCACTCTCACAAGCTGGCTAATGCTATATATACAACTCCCTAACACTATCCTCAAAATAAAACCGATCACCATGAATAGTCTGCTAAAATTTCTTCTCTACTCACTCTTTCTTCTCTTGTTATCTGCTACCCTAATATCTCCTTCTCTTGGGGCTTTAGGAAAATGCAATCCCAGTGATTACAAAGCTCTTATGAATATTAAGAAGTCTCTAAACAACCCTTACCATCTAGCTTCATGGGTTCCAAATACAGACTGTTGTAACTGGTACGTAGTCGAATGTGATCCCAACACCAACCGTATCAACCAACTCACAGTCTTTCAAGGTAATATCTCTGGCCAAATTCCATCCTCAGTAGGCGACCTTCCTTACCTCGAAACTCTTGTTTTCCGGCACCTTACAAATGTCACCGGTTCAATCCCACGGTCTATCACAAAGTTAAAGCATCTTAAAATGCTACGTCTCAGCTGGACGAATCTCTCAGGGCCGATTCCCAATTTCCTTAATCAACTCACAACTCTCACTTACCTCGATCTCTCTTTCAATCAATTCTCTGGTTCCATCCCACCCAATCTCTCTGACCTTAAAAACCTCGGTACCCTCCACCTTGATAGAAACAAACTCACGGGTTCCATCCCAGAATCTTTTGGGAATTTTGCTGCTTCTATTTATCTTTTCTTATCTCACAATCAACTCTCGGGTCCAATTCCAAAATCTTTAGGAGATCTGGATTCTGAAGTACTTGATCTGTCGAGGAACAAACTCGTTGGGGATGCATCAACGCTGTTTAAACCAAATCACACGGTGGGTAGAACGATCGATTTGTCCAGGAATCAATTACAGTTTGATCTAACAAAGGTCAAGTTTCCAAAGAGTCTAACCTCCTTGGACATATCACATAATAAGATCTTCGGAGGAATCCCAGAGGACATTATTGGTTTGGATTTGCAACTGTTGAATGTGAGCTATAATAGGTTATGTGGACAGATACCAAATGGAGGGAAATTGCAGACTTTCGACAACACTTCCTTTTTCCATAATAGGTGTTTGTGTGGGCCACCACTGGTAGGTTGTAAGCAATGAATGAACAATAAGATTATGAATGCCTTGCAAGTTGTAACACAAAATCTCAAAGTTCAAATGATGAGCATCACAGCTGAAATTATATAACCACGAGGAAAAATAAAATAAGAAAGCGCTCTTTATGATTGAATCAGTGTATACTGAAAACTGTAATATGTACAAGGGATCCTACATCTGCAAATGAGTAATCATGAGTTTACTCCCCTCTCAAATATTCAAATGTGATCTCAAGCAAGAAGAATTCTACGCATCTTCCAGATAAATACCCTCTACATGGATGTAACATGTACGAGGGGTAGGAGTCGAGTGCAAGCAAAATATTTGCAAAAAAAATTTAATCGAGTAAGCAGAGGCTGGTTGTGTTTAAATTATGATGATCATTTTTACCCAAACTGCGCGCTATCACCCTTGTAATCTTCTCTCTGTTCCTCCTTCGCAAATTCTTCAATTAACTCGCGTTGTCTTTGCGTAAGATTCCTGTACCAGTAGAAAATAAGATCCTCATCAAATAAAATATTTTCATATAAATCTATATGGATATATATATATATATATCTGATGTGCTATTTACATATGCTTTTTTTTTTCCAGGTTCAATATATTAGCAAAACTAATTTAACTGAAGAATTGAACTATGTCAGGGACCTCAATTTAAGGTTGAAACTCTAAACCCAAAATTATTTTCTTTTCAGCGATGCAAAAATTCTGTAGTATATAACACAGTGTGATCATCATTAACAGCTTGATAGAGCAACGGGAACAGGACTTCTAGTCTTCTACACAACTAAAAGATACTCCAATAGTACAGTTCTAGCATCAATGTAACAAGAAACATATCAAGAGAACTTACGTTGGAATGCTGACATTAAAGTGCACAAATTGATCACCAAATGACGCAGAGTTTCTGGTTTTGATTCCTGTTGGAACATTGGAAGGGTCAAATTAATGGTACAGGAAAAAAAGAAAGGCCAAGTTTGAACATGTATAGATATAAGATGAGATTGTGATACATGTGCAGTAAGTTTACCAAGGCTGTGAGGGACCGAATGGAGGGCATCCAAGAAATTGAAATCCATAGGAGATAGAGCATCATCAATTTTATAGTATATTACTAAATGCATGGCCCTATCAAGTTTTACTATGGCTGAAGTATGACCATTTATACTAATTCCATAGCGACACACTCAATCACTAAGAGCATATGCAGGTTGGAAATTTGCGTAAAATTCAAAAATGAAAACATCAATATACTCTTCTAACCTTTTCTCTTCAGTACAACCTTCTGACCAGGTTGAGTGCCAGGAGGAACCTGTAACCAAGACCGGGATAAAATTACATTACCTCTGAATACATAACTGAATAAAAATACTACATATAGATATGGTCGTCGCAAAAATTATGAGCAGAGAACTACAAATGGGCAGTTCAGTATTTGTCCCATAGTTTCCAGACACGATAAATTGATCTCTCATCCAATAAAGTAATAGCAAGAACTCCACACACCTTAAGAACAACATCCCCGGTAAGAGTTGGGACTTGAACCGTTCCACCAAGAATCGCCTATAAAAGAAACAACTCAAACAAGAATCTGGTTAATATTCCTCATACATGAACTAGAAACTCATTCTTGCCTACAATAAAAATAGAAATTTTTTGTTATTTCACCACTTACAAGAAGCTGATTCAGCAAGTTCAAGTAACCCATACAACCACACATTGAAACTCGAACCATGCTAATGATGTTATCACAAGTTTAGTTGCAACTCCCAACTAACACATTTCTAGTGCCATAAAAATGTGATACTCAACTACTTACAGCAGTGACACCTTCAAGTCCCTACAAGAGATCCTAGAAACATCTTTAGTAATTCTAAATGCCAGACTATTAGTGGCAGTAGGGACACACATGATCTATCTTTCATTCACACTCATTTTCCCGTTATTTATGACTTATAACCAGAGATCTCAACCTTCAGCTGTCAATTTTTGTATTTACCCTCCATTTATTCTACATCTAACTGATACAAGCTCTGTAAATGCTGTTTGAGGACGCATATCTATTGGATCAACATCAACTTCAACCGCAGACCATAGACACGCCGCAGAAGATATTTAGAATTTTCAACCGCGGTGGGACCCATCTTAGCTTTCATGCACTTATATAAAGAATAAATAGCCAAACAAAAAGGAGCATTAACCGCCCCGAATATTCCTCCAATGACTTTTAATCTTCAAGCTTAAGAACCACTACATTAAAGCTAACAAACAGAACAAAAAAAAAAAAGAGAACCAAAAGCATAAACTGAAAAATTGGGAAAGCTAGTCTGCAAAGCACAAACCTGAGTAGCACTCACTACCGCATCGACATGAATATCGAGACCCTCTCTTCGAAAAACAGGATCTTCTCGAACCTGCAATAATTCATGTTTCAATACGTGTAGCGTAGGTTGGTCTATAAAAGCATACATATGGCGAGGTTTAGATGTGTTACATTTATTGTAATATAAAGATCGCCAGGTTGATTTCCATCAGGATCTGCTCCACCACTTTTAGGAATCCTGATAGTTTCATTATTATCAATTCCTGTAAGCATCAAAACTCAAATGTAAATAGTAAACGATAGATGTTGGCAATAGCTTGCAGGAATGCTGAGTGATTTGTTCAGTTGAGCCACTCAACAATACACATCTTCTTTGTTTTTTAATAAGAAACAAATAAACTTGCAGGACCTAAATAACAAGCTTTATCGAGCTGAAGACTCACAAAGCGCACAGAAAAGATAAGATAAAGACCATTACTAACTTTCCAAACCGAAATCTAAGCACTATAAGAGAAACTATTATCCACAAATTTGTCATTTGAAGATGAAAGATATCGGCATCAAACAACGCATAATACTCAAAAATGAGAAAACATGCTATCTGACTTGAAAATTTAAATGCAGATCAGAATCTAGGTCGTAAAACCTCCGATTGCGAGGAATGGAGTATTAAAGCATACCCGGCATCACATTAATATTCACTGTCTTCGGTCCTCTAACAACTCGATCTCCCTTGCATGACTTGCAGAAGCTCTGCATGTGGATAACAACAACAGGTGCTTCAATGTTAACTTACATGCAGCACGAAATATAATCCATATTGCAGTACATCCTTTGAAGTTTAAATAATTCAACGAATACAGAAAAGACACAAAAAACGGATAATCTGAAGCCAAAATCTCCTTGAAGGGTAAATTTTGTTTGGTTAGAAACATGAGGTTTTTGCTCTAGCCTTATCATTAAGATCGACCAGGGGCAAACTATAAAGCAAAAGGGAACTTCTTGTAATGATGTTAAGTTACAGCATATTTCTAACTAGGCCCTTTTCATTAAATGGGTGAATAGAAGTACGTCGAATTTGTCTAAAGTTTATCAGTGCCTCGCCTGTTACTTCAGGCGATATAGCATTTCAAAGAATTACAAAATTCGTGAAACTAAATTAAGACATGCATCCGACGTATATATTCCTTTAAGCACTGCTGATTCCAAGTCGTAATTAGTCCTATTCCTGGCTTCTAACAAATGATACAGGTGAAACTGACGGTGAAGTCCATTTGACATGACAAAGAATTTGGCATTACTCAAAGGACCTTATTGACCTCTGCAGCAAACTAGCAAAATAACAACTACAGACGCCACACAAACAGTTGCCAACAAAAATTAGCTTCCTCATGTTTATGATAGAGTATCCTCATATCTAAAAGATGTGCAATACCGTCACAACTTTTCCCGTTCCCCCACAACGTGTGCATGTCGTTTGCATTCTAAATGGACCAGTCTGCATGGCTACCTGCACATTTAAAGAACCGAATTTAACTAACAACACAGAAAAGAGGAGTTTAGAGAACCAGCAAACTGAAGGATAATAAAACCAACCACTCCCGAACCCCTACAAGTCTGACATGTTTCAGGCGTTGTTCCAGGAGGGACACCAGTTCCACCTGCAAAACATACCCCATGAACATCAAGAAACTGAGAAAGGACAAAAATGCCTAATTTAAACTGTAATTTAATAGACTTTGAAGTTAAAAGTTATCTATCATACCACAAGCTTCACAAGGTAAAGAAGTTTGAAATGTCACAGTTTTGGAGCAACCACGGACAGCTTCCATGAAAGAGAGTTCAAATACAACCTAAGCAGAGCAATTTATAAAAAGAAATGATGTCAGCACAATGGAGTTTTAGTTTTTACTCAAAACTTTACCATCTTCAAATTTGTTTCCTCAGAGGGAGAGAGAGACCTTCACATCTTGGCCTCCAAATCCTTTTTGCTTGAAGAATTCTTTGAAAAACTGCTCCAGTTGTAAGCAGAAGATATCAAATTAGTATTCGAGGACAATTCAAATGTTCTGAACAAGATAATTTAACGATAAGCAGCACAAGTAAGAACATCTGATTCTGATTCCGTGTTAGCCAATTCTAAGCAAATGCTCAACTGTATAGAACAGAGCAACTTTAAAATTACCCTTCACTTCTCCAATACAATCACTTTGATGTATCGATTTTGAAATGGATCCAAGATAATGGATCTAGATGCATAACATGGACTACTCAACTAAGAAAGTGATCCCTGTTATGTTTCTCTATACCAAAGTAAGGATGCAGTTTGTATCACCAAAAACGGTTGAACACAAGCATCATAGCACATGGCGCCTATTAAATGAAGGGAAGTCATTCTTATCTCAATTAAAGAAACAATATGCGGAGTTTTGTGAACGGACAATCACAATTCACAAAAAAATTATGAAAATAGAGGATGCATGGAATCTTGGTTGATAAGTAACGGAAGTAACGAAAACAAAGTGATTTTGTATTTGCAAATTGAACAGTAAGGACACTGGCTGTCCGGCTATCATTAAAAACATGTGAAAGAGAGAGAGACACTCTTCTACCAGGACATTGATGTCTAAACAGAATTGTTTCCAACTTCGCTACAGGATGCAAGAACGAAGTAGAGAAAAGTACTTTATCCATGACGCAAAGCAACCAGAGCAGTCGCTTTTGCATGAAGAAGCCTTAAAGGAGACAATTGCCTACCACAGTGCTTGCTCTTACAGGTACGCCTTCAACTAAAGTATAAATGTGCATTAATCTATGAAGTCAACGCATGATAAATATGCTAAAATTCATAAAAAATAGAGAATTCCTAACAAGATTTAGAGATAAGAAATTATGAAGGCATGCGAAAAAAAGTTCATTACATCATTCACTCCACCACCACCACCACCAGCTCCGGCTCGAAAAAGATCCTCAAATGGATTAAAGCCCTCATTGAATGGACTGGGGCCACCACCACCAGCACCTTGTTGTTCAAATGCATCATGACCAACCTATTTACAAAACAAGATTATGAGACTTATAAATAGAGAGCAGACAGGCTGAAGATAGTTCAAAGTTCGAACTTTTAGACATTTGTGATTAACGAGTTCACAATATTGAAGTTATTTGCTAGGGGTGTTAGAAAGATGAAAAGAGTGGTGAATATGAACAAAAATAACCATACTTGCAGAGACCATCCTTATATGTGAAAATACAACACATTAAATATGGTACTGTAAGAAGAAGAAGATAGTATCAGATGGAATCTTCAACATATGTATAAAACTTGCACTTATTGCAACTTAGAAAGAATGACACCAAAAAGGGACATAAATTAGTAGAAAATAACTAATGGATTAGTACCAGATAATGCAAAGAACCAAAAAGCTGAATGGCAAAGGAACAGATGGAGAACAAATCCGCATACCTGGTCATAATACGATCGCTTTTCATTGTCTTTTAAAACCTAAATCGTACATAACACATGAAGAGATAGAATTAATATGACAAAAAAGAGCAAAGGGGTTATAATACGTATCTAAGAAGAATATGGTGAAAGTATACCTCATAAGCTTTTTGAACCTCTTGAAACTTCTTTGCAGCATCAGCGTCACCTTTATTTGTATCTGGATGAAACTTTTTGGCAAGCTACATATACATGTAGAGAAATAGAATTAATACAAGAAAAAGGACAACTACAGCAATCCATGTATCATCAGTAACCCTCAAATGATGTTATATGCTGAAATTTTTACGGGTCATCATAATACAGAATAAGTCAAATTCCGTCCCACCAACGTATCACAACATGTACATGTCCTTGGGTTGAAGATCACACTACGCAAGTCAACAAATACAAGAATTGCAAGCAGTTATTGTGCGTGTAATGCAGATAAAGGAACATACCCCATGATACGCTTTCTTAATTTCAGATACACTTGATTTTTTGCTGACTCCAAGTATATCATAATAATCTCTACATACGGAGCCTATAAGGAAAATCCACGTTTAAACAACAATTATAGTTAAATAAAAAAACAGCTTAAAAGATCATTTCTTGGGTGCAAAAAAAACTTGAGAACAAAGAAAAGACTCTTTAGTACCAGTCGCATGAATCTTCCTCGTTGAACCCAAACACCCATGAAAAACTCCATTTAGAAAACCACCAGTACTAAATTTTGCTGAAACACAAAAAAAAAAAAATCAAAAAATAATTTAACTGGAGGAGGAAACATATAGTATATCCTAATTATGAAAAGTAAAATCCAATTAAAAACCTAACGTACCAGTTTCCAAGTCCCTATACCAAAAATTCCTGTACGAATTGCAGGAATTTGAAACGAAACCCCGCCCTTGCCGCAAAGAATAATTTAACTGCTCGAGAAAAAACACCGAATCAATGTCTATACAGTACTGAAATAAATTGATGTACCCGCATCGAAGAAAAATTTATAGGAATCTTACATTTGGAGAAGAGTATAGCAGCTTGGAATCGAGAGACTTTCTGACAAGCCAATAAGCAAGTCTGGTACCATTGGACCTCACCATTAGAGATCAATTTGATTGAAAATGGTGTTAGGAACAGTTGTTTTAATTGAAACCCTAAACAGGAAAACAGAAAGGTTGTAGGAGGAAGCGGGAAAGTAGAGCTTAGGTGATTCACTGTGTATTTCTGGAAACGTCGAGAGACCGAGAGACGAAAAGAGAAAAAGAGGTAGTGGCCAGGGAGGGAGGGTTTTTTTCTTTTTGATGGAAAAAGAGAATATATTAACCTGGCTTGATTGGGGTATACCCAAACTAATTGGGGTATACCCAATTTTAAGTGGACATGTGACCTTACTAGGGGGAGGTCAAATTTGGTTGAAGTTACAATACTACCCTTGACCTTTATAATTCTATTATCATAATCAGTTTTTTTAATTTTCATCTTCCTTCCTCTCTTCTTCTCTTCCATAACCAACCACACCGGCTCCTCCCCCACCACCACCACCAAAACTCGTCGATTAATTCGTTAACATCGTCGATTCGAAAACTCCGAGTAATCTTCAACAATGGAACCACCACAGCGTAAGGGAACTCGTATGAAAGGCGCCAATCGAAAACCCAATCAATACAACCCTGGAATTGCAAAATTAGTTCAACAAAAAGAGAAGAAAAAAACCGTCGAAGAAGAAGAGATTGAACCCGCTCAAAACGAAAAAATGGTGCGATTAAGAAAGTAAGGGCCTACTTAAACTCACTCTAGTACTTCAATTTCATGTTTGCATGTCAAATTAGGTCAGAAAAATCGATTCTTTGATTTTCAGTTATTTAGCCTTTAGGCATGTTGTTTGTTTCACGACCTTAGGGATTTCATAGTTAGGGTTCCACGGATGCTCTTTGGTTGAATATCTTGGCGGTTTAGTTTTTGTAATGCTTTCACAGGTCGGCAAGTTATGCAACCTATAATCTTGCCTTGGCGCAAATTTTATTTTTTAAGCTAAGGTCGGTTATAAACTTTTAACTTGCCTAGCGGGATTTGATTTTTAGCGTCTCCGATGCCTTGAATGATAAAGGTCGGAATGGTATCTAAATAATACCACGTCGGCGTTATGTTAGCGGTGTTGTTTTTATTATAAAGCCTGCCGACTATTGATGTTGAAAACCCCGTGTTCATAGTTTTTATAAGCCTTCCAAGAGAGTTATTGGAATAAAACCCTACTAGAGGCTATTATTTAGCTTAAGCATGTTGTTTAGATATCCACCCTTCCGACCTTGGTCCACAAAATTGGTTGTATATGTCGACCCTGCCGACTTGTAATTTTTTTCTTAATTTTTCTTGTTCAGGTTGCAAAAAGCAAACAAGAAAGCTCTGAAAGCTCTTAGTCCTCCTTCAAGACCTCCTCGTGTTGGTGACAAACTCTTGACTTCAAGACATCGAGGGGCATACGTTGTGGCGGGAACGACAAAGATCCGTGTACCGAATGATGATTATCAACCACCATCGGAACCCAGTGATTCAGACGAGACTCCAGATGAAGACCAATCAATTCCATCTGGTAGAAGAGGTGACGATGATGATGGTGATGAAAGAAATCAGAATCTTTGGAGGAGGTAACAATGATGATGATGATGGTGATCAAGACATGCCTAATGTTGGAGGAGGTAATGATGATGGTGATGATGATGATGGTAATGGAGATAAAGGTAAGGATATTAAGGATGAAATTGTTGAAGAGGCAGAGGAACAAGAAGAAGAAGAAGAAGTTGGGGAACAAACCCAAGCTGCAAGTACTAGTGCAACCGGGAAGAAGAAAAGGGTTATCACTAAACCAGCTAATTTCCACATGCCTCCCTCTGAATTGAAGGTTAAATTGAAACCAAACGAGCTTCCCCGGGGGACCCCATAAGATGGTGGACATGTTCTTTTTAGATACAAAGACTCGTGGGCATGTGAAATCCAAAATACTATCGTAAGTAATCTCAATCCGTCTTTGTTTTTCATTTAAGTGTGTAACTATCTTAAATTTGCGTCAAGTGTTTGTATTTCTTTTCATTTTGTGTTTTTGGTATTTAGGATCACAAGCATGCTATCCGTCTCATGAGGCGCCAAGCTTCATGTTCAGTGACTAAGACTTGGGATCTTGAGGATGAATGTGAGGAGGTGAAAGTGATTGTCAAGAACTCCGGATTGTTGCCTGCGGTGGAGAGTTCGAATGTTGAGTATGATAGAGTTACCGTATCGCATTCTCGTGAGAGGTTCTACGGAGAGACCGATACAATGTTATTCCCATTCGGTGAGATGGCGATAACTCCCGATGATGCTCATCAAATTCTAGGCCTCGAGGTTGAGGGAAAAGCAGTCAGTGAGGGCTTTGATAATAACATTTCTTGGGAGGAAATCTTCAAATTGACCAACACTTTGTTCGGTTGGGATCAGATTAAGACGGAGTCTATGCTTGCGATGAAGGATGGTAATCTAAGCAAGAAGTTTAATCAAGAAGCTGAGGATACATTATCTCGGGACCAAGAAAATCTTTGATGTGGAAGGAAGGGTGAACCCGTGCGAATCAATGCTACCGCGTCAGCTTATTTGCTATACGTCCTGGGCAGATGTATCTTCCCCGACGATTAGGAAGCTTGGTCGACGCCAGTTATTTGCAACTCTTGGATCCCTTAGATAAGATGCATGAGTATTCTTGGGTATGCTGCGGTGGTCGCCTTCTTGAACAATGAGTTGACAAAGGCTTCAAGGGCACTCACTGCGCAAGTTAACGGAAACATATGTCTCTTCCAGGTAATTGTATTGTCTAAATCATTTATATTTGCCAAATGCTTGTAATGTTTGATTCTTACTAAACTTTGTGTTTGCATAGGTTTGGATATATGAGCACTTCCCTACTTTGGTGAAAAACAACTCCCACGTCAAAGTGAATGAAAAGCTTGCGATTGATAAGCCAAGAGCGCAAAGATACAGTTTTAAGGGTGCTCAGGAAAAGATATGCCGCAGCTTCTTATTAACGTGCGAATCGCCTTGGACAAATTGACTGCGGATGAGGTAATATTTGATCCTTACCGAGATGCTAGAAATCAAGATTTAATCCAAAGGAGAGATGATGTTGCATTATACTACGGACCCTTGTTGTTCTCCCATGGATTTTCAATGTACGATCCACATCGGGTAATGCGACAATTGGGTTACGTCCAAGAAGAACCCCATTTCGATATTGAGCCTTTCTTTAAAGTGTTAAGGGAGGACTGCAGCACATCCCAAAAAACTATTATCGTCGCTTACGCTCCACCCCCAACTCTAGGACATTGGAACGGAAGACTTGACCGTAAAGTCGATACGAGTCTTTTGGACGAGGTGACCGAAGGTCATGAAGCTCGGGAGAGATACATTTCGTGGTACTTGGGTTGGGCTCGTCCCCTCTTGTGATTAGGGAAATGACTGGTGAACAATTGGCTCGTAAGAGGAAGATGGCATCGAATGACTCAGCAACAATTCCTAACTTTCTTGTAAGTATTTTGGAGTAGCTCTTAATGATTTAAGATTACATTATCGAATAATTCTATTAATTGTTTGTTGTTTAACCGAAAATAGAAGGGGCATTTGAAGACCTTTGTGAAGTTGTTGTGTTGCGCGAGAGAAAGAGGAGAGCCTTTGTCGATTGAAGAGCAAACCAAGCACATTCACTATGCTAGCAATCTTGACAATGAGGATGCCCATGAAATGTTCAAGCAAGGCGATCTTTGAATTAAAGAGGGAAGAAAAGGCCGGGAGGGAAGCACAAGCAAAGATGAATCCGACAAAAAGAGGGCTCGTAGTGGTCGTGGTGGTGAAGGTAGTAGTAGTGCTGGTGTTCCTAAACGGGGCCGAGGTCGTGGTCGTGCTCGTGCTCGTGGTGAATGAATGCAGTCTCTAGTTTATTTCTTTATGTTGGGTTGGACAAATGTCAAGGTTAATGGTTGGACAATTGGTTTTTTAAGGTTTATGGGACATGTTTTCTTATTTTGGACAACAAGTGTTTGATTTCTAATTGTTGAATGAAAGGTTTGTTTACCTATGTAAAGTTTCAAGACAAATAGCCGGCATGTTCTTTTTAACTCACCATGCCGACCATACAGTGGCCAGCAAGGTTTTGAAGTGTCACCGCTGCCGGCCTGTCGGCAGTAAAAAAAATGCTTGCATACCGGGGTCGGCAAGTGAGTCGAGATCATTACCAAGCCGGCGAAGATATACACGGTAGGCAGTGTATTATGTTTTCGAACACGCCGGCGATTTGTTACAGAAAATACCTTCTTCTGATGCCTAAAACCATCATAACACCGGCATGGTAATAAATTTATACCCTTCCGACCATATCATAGCCGGCAGTAAAATTTCAAAATATTATGCCGGCGGATTGACAGAAGAAAATGATTTACTGATGCCAAAACCATCATAACGTCGGCATAGTTAGACACTTCTCACCTCGCTAGGCCCTAGGTAGTCGGCATACTAAAAACTCGCCGGCAAATTCAAAATTCAAATTTTTGACAAGTACAATTTCATTGATTGACTTGTACTTGGGCACTATAACGGCAAAATTTGGGTACAATCCTATAAATACACTACTTCTCTCTACAAAACAACATACAAATAGTTCCATATACTATCCAAAGCTCATATCATCATACAATCCATCAAACTCACCCAATAGCTAAACAAAAATGGCATCATTTGATTCAAACGAAGATTTGGCAATCACCAAAGCATGGTACGCGGAAACTCGACTTAGACGTCAATCCTCCGAAAGGGAGGATTCCACAACCTTTTGGGCTAGGGTACACAACAAATTTAGCGGCGAGTTTGGTAATCCTAATGGAAGAATTATTCAACAAGTCCACGCTAGGCACCTAGTAATCGAAAATGCGATACTTGCTTTTTTGGCTCTCCAACCTCGAATTTTTAACACTCGCCCCTTCACCTTGTCCATTGCAGAATTTGTAAGCAATTTTGGGGTTCTTTTTACGCAACCCATGTTGTTTTATCTTCCAATGAAACACCACTAACATATGTAAGTTTTTTTTTTGTGTTTTTGTAGCACGAAGTCGTGAAAGCGCGCTACTTGGAGGAAAAGGGGGAAGCATTCGCATTCGATGCAAGCTATCACTTCTTGGCACAAAGAATCCCGGAGGATAACCCGGAGTACTTGGATGACGTATCGTCTTCGGATGAGGAAGATTGATGGATTTAGAAGTTTTTGTATAGGTTTTGTGGGTAGACCTCTATGTAAACCCTCCGTTTCAATCAATGTAGTAACCAAAATTGCATGAATAAAGTGAATTAGATCTTCCGATATTCTATTTTCTGTTTGGTATATGTAAATGTCGGCAGGGTTATAAATCCTTAACATGCTAGGCTACACATACGCCCGGCGATGTCATAAGAAAGTCGGCATAATCTTCATTCAAAGACCCTTGAAACCACAAACGGTCGGCGTTTTATTCATCCAAGGACCATGCCGGCTAAAATTGGTCGGCATTTTATTCAAACAAATACCATGCCGGCTATTTTATAGCCGACACTTTATTCAAACCTGGACCCTGCCGACTTTTCATATTTTCAAAACAAAATTTTTGGATCGAAATCGAACTCATAAGACGGATCAAAAGGTTAATCTACTGAATTCATAATTACAAAATTTTAATCTAAACTCAATTAATTAGCCTAATCAGAATTTTAGTGTTAATTGACCAAGGGCATATTAGCCATTTAGAAAATACAAGGTTAAGGGGTGACTTGGCTTTACTTCAAAATGACCCTATTTTGTCTCATTAGGTATACCCCAATTAGTTTGAGTATACCCCAATCTCGCCAGGTATATTAACTAGCAAATGTAGTACAAAAGATTTACAATTTCACTTTTTTCAAAGAAATTAGACAAGATACTAGCTTTTTGAACTTTTTGAGTTAACTGAGTCGACATTTGCTGGAGTTTTTTAATTCTTGCTTCCTTTGCGATGAAGTCTGCTGCAGAATTATACTTCCTTGCAATAAAGTTGACTCGAGCTTGAGGGAGATCCTTCAAAACCGTCTTAACTTCCTGCATAGAGTTTTCTGATGTCCAGGAGATATCCGCGCTTACCTTATTAATTGAGTCCGCTAGAGTCTTACAGTCGGTGACTATTGAGACACTAGATAAGATATTCTCCTTTAGCCAAGAAACCGCTTTTAGCAAGGATTTTGTTTCGCATGTAGGGTGAGGCAGCCCACTCATTCCCATTGAAAGGTGCATGAAGGCCTCATGGTCCATTGAGTACAAGATAAAAGCATAGCCCATCGACATATCCTCCTTTTTGAAAGAGGCATCTATGAAGATTATCCAATCTGTGTTTAGCTTTGACCATGTTTTACTCGAGCAATTAGTTTTCTGAGTAGATGAAATCTTTAGAGGAGTTGGTGGAGGGGTAGATTCCAGGAATCTATTAATTTGATCAATTAAAGTCTTCGGCTCTGGTTTGATTTTCTCAAAAACCACAGAGCATCTATATTTCCATAGGAACCATAGAATAGTAGATATTTTCCTCGTTAAAGCCGAGAACTCTTTATCCGTGATCCACCATTTAACCCACGAAGTGATACAGCCTGTCGTGCAATTCCAATTTAAGTTTCCAAGGGAAAACCCGAACCAAATGGCCCTAGGGAGGGAGGGTTTATTTTTGTAAATAAATGTACTTCTGGGGGTCGTTCCAAATTTTCTATCTAGCTATGGCCGTGTTCGTTCGCCTGTTGGGCTTTGTTTGGTCCGAAAAAATCGGTTTATGAGGCCCGTCATATGCACAATGGTAAAATTTTGAATTTTTTTAGAACCCGCGTACGGAAATCTTTTAGTGAAAACTACTACCACACCCATTTTTCAGATTTTTCCCACTGTCAAACCCATCATCAGAAAAGTTCGCGGGCGCACCCCTTTTTGGAGAAAAAATTAGGCGCAGGCTCATACTTTCTGAAATTATGCTTTCGCTTATCTTTGTGTTCGTTTTCATTCGATTTTCTCTGTGGAGGAGCTGAGCTTGATTGTTTTATGGATCAACTAAACTTATCTCTAAGTTATCCAATCTTGTTTTTTTCTTACCATTAGGGGATTCTATTTAGTCGTTTTCCGAGATTTCTCGAAAGTAAAGTTATGGATCAAGAGTTGGAAGAGGAGATATGCAACTGATAGATGAAGACCATTCATCATTTATTTTTTGTCGTCTCAAAATCTGTTCGTCGTCTTTTTTTTTTCTTATTTCAATTTCAATTTCGTTTTATGTTTTCAATTTTAATCTTTTCTAGGTTTCTTAGATTTTTTTTTTAATTTTATGATCCAAACATTGAAATTAACGATCCATTAAGATTAAACCCATCTCGTAACATATTTTCATGTCTATCAATGGTAGTTTTATCCCCTCTTCTGTGAAATATTTTTTGTTTATGTGAGTAAAGTTATGCTTGAATCCTTGATATATAAGAACTATCTTCGGTTGCAATTGTTTATCAGTTTCCCTTTCTTTTGCCATCGTCGAAGCCTTATCTTAAATCTTAGGCTGGTTGATTAAACTACGAAGTTCTAGGCTTTATTTACTTTTGAAGCTCTGTCCTTTACTAAGCATATGTAAGAACTTAGAGTTTTGTATGTTTTGAATTTGGAGGGGCTGTACTGGGAACATCAGATGTTTACATATGGAACTTCTTACAATAGTAATCTACTGGTTCCGCATCATAGACTAAGCCAGGATTTAGAAATGGTATTCTTGCTGGTGAGGGTATGAGTGTTTAACTAAAGATGGTGGTGTTTAACTAAAGATGGTGGTGGTTTGAGATTAGAGAGTCTGTGGTGAAATTAATGGGCGTATGGAATGATTGCATATGAAGAATGATGTTTGAGCTGTTGGCTTGAGGAGATAATGAAGTTGGTGCTTTGAAATTGATGGGTCTTGACAGAAATATGATGTTTATGCCACCGACTGTTTCTGGTAGTTGTGGAACTGAAAATGAAATGGTGTTATTGCTGGTGAGTATAATGGGTATGAGTGATTATGAGCTCAAGATTATAGAACGGGGTGATTGATAGAGATTGAGTTGGCGAAACTGTGGATGGAGGATAATGGTTGGATAACTTGAGTTTGAGGAGTTGGTGTTGGTCATAATGGTTGAATAATTTGTCATGCAGATATGAAAATGGACTCATAACTTGTTATGCATCTACAAAATTTGTTGCATAACTTGTTATGCATTCTCGAAATTGGTTGCATAACACCTTCTGCAGTTTTTTTTTTTTTTTTTTGCATAACTTGTTATGCAGTCCAGAAAACGTTTGCATAGCACGTTATGCATCTACTTTTTTCTTAGTATTGAAACCAACAAAAAATGAGACTGCATAACTTGTCATGCACCTACAATAATATCTACATAACATGTTATGCATCCAAAAATATGACTGCATAATGCATTATGCATCGAGAAAATTGTTGCACAATCTTGTATGCATCGAGAAAATAGATGCATAACCTGATATGCATCCGTAAATATGGACGCATACTGCATTATGCATCAAATTTTTTATGTATGCACTAAAATCAACCAAAACAATGGTTACATAACTTGTTATAGATGCATAATTTGTTATGCAGTGAAGAAAATGGTTGCATAATTCGTTATGCGTTTGCAGAATGTGTTTTGCATCTTTTTTGGTGGCTGCATAATGGTTATGTATCGAATTTTCGTAAAATTTGCCTAAAATGATGATCACCTCCGACTTTTTCGTGAAAAACAAAAATTTGATATTGTTGTTTGTACTCGTTGCGTAGCTCTCTTAAAGATTTCCAACGATATAAATTTTGTAAAATTCCAAGGCGCGGATTTTTAGATATGTTATATCCAAGTTGCGTTGCCAATTATACCCTTGATGCATAACCCGTCATGCGGATGCATAATCCGTCATGCAGATATTTTTAATAATTTCATATAATTATGGGTGTCACGGAAATAATTATGGGTGTCACGGTACCTTAAATTAATTGTGGGCCTGACAATGAGAATATTATTTTTTTTGGGCCTGCGCCTAATTTTCCCAATCTTTTAGGAGGCATATCGAGTGTAAGTAGGAGTGAGCATTTTATCCGTAATCCACAGATTTAACCGGGACCAACCGTATTTGTGTGGATGGATGCCCGGACCGTTCGCTAATGGGTTGGACGAGGATGGGATTTTTAAAATCCAATGGATTACTTTCCCCTAAATTAATGATAGCTTTGATTACCTTAAAGACTGATTCAATATATTATACCGATAAAAAAAATAACTGTCAAAATTAATGTCATGACTTAAGTAATTATCTTGGAGCAGTATTTTGGTTCTTCCCGTTCGTGACACTGTTTTTTTTTTTATTTTGATCTTAAGGAACTGGTAAAAAATTTCCTATATACGTTCACAATTCACCACAAATGATAATCAAAGCTCCCAGCTTATTGTTCAAATAATCCACTCGATCAATGATTCAGGAAAAAAAATAGACATACAAACAAAAAAAAAAACTATAAATATTTGGATATCACATCTCCGTAATCATACGTATGGATAATGAAGGATATAACGAGTATAGAGCTAATAATGGATTGCTTCACTATGTTACACAGAACGTATTCAATATACGTACACAACAAGAAATTTCAAGTACATCTAAATGGATTGCTTCACTGTAGTCCAACACTACGTTGTACGTAATTTGGTCCATACGAAATTCATTCCGAGGTAAAAAGTTTGATCAACGTGGATAGTGATGCAACTGTCTAGTAAAAAAACAAAAAAAAAAAAAACTCCAAAGATAGTACATGTCCAGTATATGCATCCATTAGTATTCACGCCTGGTAAAACATCAAAATCAAACAACTTCACTTATTGAAAAGTCGAGTAAGCTAAGATTATTCATCAAAGCTTAATTAGCCCTAGAGTTTGAGATTAAAGAACTGTAAATGACAGAGAAAAAGAGTTTAGGTCTTATAAGTTAATAAAGGATTTAATTCCTTTTTGTTTCCTTTTACAATCCGTTTATGTTAACGTTAATTTAGGTTAGTCATTATTTTTAGATCACTAATTGACGTTAATTTAAGTTACCTATTAATTTTAGATAACTGAAAAGATTTGTTTTGATTCAAAAGAAGGGTAATCTAGGAGTATATAAATTTGTTAAAAACCGTCAAAAAAATGAAAGACAAATGCCGATATTGAAAAAGCGGGGGTACCAAAATACACCACCACTTTTTTATAGGCGGTCTGTGTGGTTAAACTCAATACAACTCCGAGAGTCTCAATCAAGGAATAGTTTATTAGAGTTATATCTCTTTATCTCTTGTGATTAGAACGTTTACAGAACTTAACTCGTGAACATTATACCAAAGACATAACTTGGACGGTACCAAAGACCAATATCCAAGTATCAATCAAGTCATATCCAACAAACTAGGTCGGATATCTCTACTATGATTGATCAATGCACAACCTGTGATATTTCAGTTATAAAGTTAAACAATATAATGCGGAAAAAGAAATAACACATATACTAGAAGTTTTGTTAACGAGGAAACCACAAATGCATAAAAACCCCGGGATCTAGTCCAAGTTGAACACCATACTGTATTAAGTCGCTACAGACACTATCCTACTACCAATCAAGGTATCCCACCGATTAAGGTACAGTCGCGCTCCTTACGCCTCTTGAATCCCAGTAGGACTTCGTGCAAAAGATTCCCTAAGATGACGTCACACCAACTAAGAGTTGCTTCAACTCAATTGAAGACTTTAAACCAAATCTGCATCCCACGGATTAGGCCTATATAATTAATTTCCTTTTACGATCAAACGATATGATCAAAGGTGTGGAAATCGATAGCAATAGACAAAATCTAGCTAACCTCAAAATCCGGACTTATGCAACTTAAAGTAAAGCCTAGATTATTATTCACCTCACAAGTATAAAACCTGTGGAATCTTCAAAGTTTGAGACGAAGAGAACTTTGATGATTTCTATCTATCTTGATCGATGGAGCAAGATCAAAAAATGATCTAGATACAGGATCCACGAGTTATCAAGGAAAGATAACTAGACCTGGCTTCACGAATCCCTATGAAAACTTTGTAGTCGCTAAACCCTAAAAGGGTTCCTGGAGAGGATGACTCTATATACAACTAGGACACACACAAAAGTAGTGTCGGGATTCAAATATCCCAGTTGCTTGGAGTTCCCCTTTTATAGACATTCAAGGCATATGTTGCTTTAGGTTTAAACTAAGATAGCTTTGGAACCAAGGAAACAATATCCGCCGTTAGATGAATCTTTGAATATGATTTACATAAGAAATATATACACTCTGGTTAGGTGATACCATAACTGATCCGTGTACAAAGACTATGTTCAACATGGTTAGCTGAAACTAGCCGATTTGAACTTAAAAGCTTAACCTTCATTTTTCATGGACACATAAGACATTAACTATGAGTCACAAACAAGTGATCAATTAAGTCTAGTGTTTTTAGAGAATTAATCAAATGCTAATTATCTCAGAGAAATAATTTAAACACACTTGAAAATATAATCGACATGATTGGTAGATGTACAAAGTACAAATACATGGTAATTCGTGAGTCGGTTCAGTCACAGTATGCATACCGATTTGTAAACTTTCAACCAAAACCAAGGTTCCGGAGTTCATAGAACTTTCTAGGTTCGTGTACCGGTTTAAAAACTTTCCACCAAACAAAGTTCCGGAGTTCACATAACTTTCAAGGTTTACGTACCAGTTTGGAAACCTTAAGACTGTCACCGGTTCCGGAGTTCACAGAACTAAATCGGTTTGCATACCGGTTTGGAAACGCTACCGAGTTCAGGAACACAAAGTTGTTTTAGTTTGCGTACCGATTTGGATACTCACCCCCGGTTCTGCAACCACAGTTCAAGAATAGTTTGCATACGAGTATGCATACCGATCCTGGTTCACGAGTCACACAAATTTTCATATATGATATACATATAAGAATATGTTTAACACTAATCTGTAAGTCGATATGTATATATCTACTCCGTTACGTGTACGAATACATGTAATACACGTTCAGACTTATAACAGTTTTCCCAGTAAAAATGATACCACTATCATGTATGCGAATCAATAGTAGTTTATATTTCTCGAAATCAATTCGAAACATTCCTGAATAATATCAATTATACATATCACTGTTCCAGGCTATTTCCGAATGATAAACTTGAATCACGATTTTAATTCTGAATAATAAATTTTCCTTGGCTGAAATTCATCAAGTATGAACAAATGTTCATTAAGCTTAGTCATTATATTTCGAGAAAATCGCTAACTAGAATTAGTTCTCGACTCGAAATTCTTGTCTATGCATACTAGTCTAATTAGTTATGCGAAATCGTCTCAAGTGATAGAAAACTGAACATAACTTGAGATATATGTGGTTCAATCTTCACTTACCTTTTGTTGATGAAGTTCTCCAAAAGCTTCGGTTGATCTTCGCTTTCAAACAGTAAAACACAATGATGACTATTGTAATCCACTTTTTTCTCAACTACGTTTTTATCCTAGTCCGAGACTTAACTAATTGTAGATTAGAAATCAAGATATAGTTTTGACAACTAAATTTGACAACAAGCTTGAGATAGCAACACTTTTGAGTTCGACCGAGCAATGTTCTAACAATTTTTTTATTGGTCCCCCATGCCCCCTTCAAAATTTGCCCCCATTAAAAAAATTTCTTCTTCAACTGGCGGATTAGAAAAAGACTTAGAGTAACTACTGATTACATGTTTCTTTGTGTAACTCATTTTATAGTTGTGTTTGATCGACGATCAAATTATCACGTATCGACGATTAATTGGTAGGATGAAAAACTAAATTTCGACGGTTTTGCGAGAAGGGATCGGCTTGAGAAGAAAAGAAGATGTTTAAGTTTAAAAAATAATTTTGAATTTTGGTTTCTCAATTAAGGATAAGGCAATTTAGTAATTTAAACCATTCGAGGGTGTATAGGTAATTGAACTACCCAGTAGATACCCCTTATAAGGTCACCCTAGATGGGAAAACTATTTTGTATGCTCTCAAAATTTTCGGTATGCCATAAAACAGTGTTCTTATTTTAGGACCCCTCTGTTTTTTAGGAAACGATGATCTACTTGAGCTATCCATTGTGACGAGCTAAGGGGTGTCCTAGTTATAATAAATGACTTAGTTACCCCTTACATTAACCTGAACTTAATTCAAAAATAATAATCTAAACTTAAAACATAATCTACTTGAAACTTTAATTTATAAACACAAAACACTTTTTTTTCCTAACTGATTTTCATTTCAAATTCCCCTCTTCTTCCCTCTTTCACTTCCATAATTGTTTTAAATACGAATTTTTATTTTTAAAAGGGTTATTTGGTTTTTGGTACTTAGGTTTTGACCAAAAACTAGGTTTGGTCTAACATTGGTCCAGCCTTTGCATTTGGTACTTGGACCATATGTTGACCCTCGTTGACTAGTTATATGATGACGTGTCTAACTATTTGACTTGTTTTTTTTTTTGTGCACCTCTTAAATAATTATGTATTCACTAAACGGACCCAAAAAAATGAGTTCTCCCTCCCTATACTTTTCTTCTCATCTCCCTCTCTATGTCTGGTGCTGCTGCTTAATTGATTCAATTCCAATCACCACTGCAAGTCATCAGCAATAGAAAACAATTCCAACCACTCTCACTACCAAACTACCTCTGGCCATACCTCTCTGTAGCTTCAACTCAATTTCTGCATCTTCCATCTCAACACAACAATCACCAAAACCACTGCATCCACTACACATTCTTTGTCAATACCTTCAAGATAATATTAGGCGTTCATCTATTGAGTTCGACTTGCAACTCAGTACCATTACCATTTATTCACTTGTACAACATCATCTACTCTTGCCAATCAGCATCAACTACAACACTCAAATCTCATACAATGGCAGCAATGATATCACTATCACTTATATGTCACTAGGACTTAACCCGTGCCCGTAACGGCAAGAGAATGGATATACATCAGAATGAATTTTCCGATCCTTATGTTCATTGTTAATGAATTTTGTGATCATAGAACTGATGAAGTATTAATAAGCTTGTGTTTGATAATTAAAATTTAATTACAACTCTAATTTATCTTTGAGGATGATCAGTAGAGTCCAAAGTCTGTTTACCATGCAAAGATCAAGTGTTCAACAATTATTATATATATGGTGATTGTTAGGGATAAGTGACCCATGTTTTAAGGATAAAATTTAGAGTTTGTGGGATTAAATGGTGGTTGATTCTACGGTGGGTTTGAAATATACAACTGGTGGAGGACATCCTTATCTCCGTTATTTGAATCTGCGCATATACATCTAATTTTGAAAAAAAAAATTAACCTCAGCAAAAAAAAAAAAGAATTCATTAACTATACTTTCGATTGTTGCAATATATGTGCTAAACAAATCCACAACTGGATCAATGACAAAAATTCAGTATATGTTGATTGAAAGATACCAAATTGCAGCAGATCTTAAAATGAAAATTATCATATATAGCGTAATAGTGGAGAGGTACATACGGTTTCATGCATGCACCCGCAACTATAATCGAAGGACCAAGATCGGTTGACAATCAATCCAGGTTTCTGCCGAGCGTTTTGGATGGATCACCCCAACCTATTACTTTTACTTTCAAACTACTGCAGATAGGTTTATTACTTAATTAGAAAGACAATCAAATGAAGTATATTTCTTTTAATGGATGTCATTTTGCTATATTTTTTGTCAATGGCCCCTTATGTCATTCTGGAGTGACAGTATGCTTATAAAACACTATAACACAGATGGGTCAGTTCTCCTTTTTAACCTGTTTTCTGTTTTGCATTATCCAAAAATATTACATAGTGAATAACAACTAAAAATTATCACATACGGGACAAATCTAAACAATACTTCGGGTTATTTATGTTTTTCGCAATATGATACTTGGACTTTTTCTACATATCATATTTTTTTCCTAAAATTCAAAGAGTTGATTTTTGTTACATACACAATAGTCAGCTCTCACACACTCCGGGACATACCTCAAAATTGGTAAGAAACTCAATCATAACTCTGATAATCCCATCAAATCATTCAGCATAAGCATGAGAAAAATAAAGTGGCGTCAATGAATTTTGGCCTTCAATTATCACGTGTGTAGGTTTTAAAATAAAGTGGCAACCGTAAATAATGAAAGATTTGCTTAATTAGTAAAAGTCTGCAAAACAAAAAATGAAAGTTACGCATCTATATACCCCAAAAGCTTTTGTTACACGATCGTAGACAATAATGGTAGATGATCTACAAATTGCCAATTAAGAAATAACATTATAGTCGTGTGTTGATGGTGGATTTTCAACAAAGGGCAAAACCGTAAAATCATGAGGCATGTTTTTGACACCGCTTTCAGACATGCAACGATTCATATTTTACGAAGCCATGATGAATATGTTTTCGAAAAGCCTCCACTAGCTGAGCGTTCGATCCCTGGCATTTCGTCGTGACCTCTATGCAGAATAACGTATTTGGGCGGTTCTCCGTAGATTGAGAGCTTAACGCCTTCAGGACGTCGGTGATGCTCACTATTCCCTGACTGCAGGAGAGAGACCCACTTCCACATAGAAGAATAGTTGGGCGGTGGACGCCTTCAGGACGTCGGTGACACTCACCGTTCCCTGATTATGTGGAGAGACCGTGCATAGATTCAGGCGGTTCTCCGTAGATTGAGAACACTAACGCCTTGTGTCGTAAACAACACCGTGACTCCCTGACTATGCACCATTCAGAATGGATGTGACGCTTTAACTGGCTAATATCTTTTCTGCAATAGATTAATTCTGCCGTGACATTCACCATTGAATTCCCAGAATGATCTACAATTGCTCCTATTCCATGGTCGAATCCACGGCCTGATCCCATGGAATGGAAATAACAATTGCTTTTATTCCATGGTCGAATCCACGACCTGATCCCATGGAATGACAATAACAATTACTCCTATTCCATGGTCGAATCCACAGCCTGATCCCATGGAATGGCAATAACAATTGCTCCTATTCCATGGTCGAATCCACGGCCTGATCCCATGGAATGGCAATAACAATTGCTCTTATTCCATGGTAGAATCCATGGCCTGATCCCATGGAATAGCAATAACAATTGCTCTGATTCCATGATCGAATCCACGGCTTGATCTCATAGAATGGCAATAAACTACTACATTATCTCGTTATTCCGATTTCATGATCGAATCCACAGCTGATCTCATGAAATGGTGATAGATAATTTTAATTACTCCGATTCTATGGTCGAATCCACGATCCCATAGGATGGCAATGCTTGTTTTATTATTCTAAATTCGTAGTTGAATCCACAGTTGATCCTATGAATTAATAATAAACAACTATTCATTTTTATTACTCAGTTTCATGAATTATTCTCCACTGAATTTCATAAATTAGTAATAAATACTCAACAACCGGGCGTATGGACTACCACTGAGTAAGCCCCACAAAAATGGTGCAAGTGTATTCGACAATGATGCACGACTGAGCACCCATATGCACGAAAGAGCATCCAAAAAATATGAAACAATGAGGAATCCTACACAAAACAGGGAGAAAACAATAAATATTAATTAAATAATGAGAGGCGCCTAGGGCTGGGCCCACCGGCCGTCCGGCCATGCCCTAGCCATGGTCGGTCCCACGTCTCTCCCATTATTTTCCTTATTTTTTTGTTATTTCATGAACTCATGAAAACACCTTGATTTTAGCAACTTTCCTTGTTTTTGCAAAACTCATGAATTCTCCATAACTTCATGGATTCATGAAATAATATTATAAAATAAGGAAAGGTGTGCGGGACCGGGCAACCTAGCCGACCGGCCATGCCCGGGCCGTGGTCGATCCCACACCTCACAATCCTTAGCTTTTTATAATTATTATTCTCTAATCTCACGAAACTCCTTTGTTTTCAACAAAACTTATGGATTCTCCATAACTTCAAGGATTCATGAAAAATAATATAAAATAGGGAAAGGTTTGCGGGACCGGGCAACCTAGCCGGCCGGCCATGCCGTGGCCGTGGCCGGTCCCACACCTTACAATCCCTAGTCTTTTATAATTATTTCCCTCAATTCATGAATCTCCTGGGTTTGAGCAAAATTCATGATTTCTTCATATTTTCTCAAATATTGCTCAAATCACGAAAAACCAAAAGCCAACATAGTTACACGACTGGCTAGCCTCTCACGGAAATTTTAAATATTAAAACACTTTTATTTTAATATTTTCAAAATATTGATGAATTGAGCATACATGCTAATTCCAACAAAAATCAAGAATTTCAGTCAAGATGAAACTCTTCTGAAAATTCACAATGTTGCTCGAATGCACATCAGAAAATACTGAAACTCTCAGTATGGAGACACGGGCACCATGGCAATGCGTGCATGCCTTCATGACCGACCAGAGTCATTCCTAGGGCTTGCACAAAGCCGGTCCCACATGTTTTCATAATTCTGACCTAATTTGCTCAATTGCTCATACTGGGCCCAAACTTTCTCCAATCAACGGGACAATTCTTCAAATGACCAACAACTGGTGCCGTGACCACCAAGAGCCGGTCCCATGCTCTCTTGGTCGGTCTCATCTCTCATACTTAGGTTTTATCACCTAATGTTGAACCCAGCAATATTTTAGTAAATGATGAGACCAACATTTAATCATCATTCTTTCACCAATCCTCAAACTGAGAACCCTGGTGCATGCTCACTCGAGCACCGGGCACCACATGGACGCCCATCATCCCATGTGGTCGGTCCCTCTATCACTCATAACCTATTTTCATCGATTCATCAACTATGATCTGAAATTAGGGTTTTGAATAAATGCTCCACGAATCATCATTCTGAGCACGATTCAAACACTAATGAATTTATGATGGATTCAGCAACCAACATCTGAATTAATCATATAATATTTGGTAGCTTACTAATATTTTAATATTTTATTGGGTCATGTCACCAATAAATGTTTTGTCGAATCGAGCAATACTTGCTTCGATTTGCTCAAATATTGATCCACTTATCAATATTTGGTAATTTATCGATAATTTGTCGAATTGAGCAATACTTGCTTAATTGCACGACAAATTATCAACATTCAGTAATTTTCCGAATTGAGCGATACTTGCTCAATTGTACGTCAAATCATCAACATTCATTATTTTGTCGAATTGAGCAATACTTGCTCAATTGCTCGTCAAATTCTCGATATTGATAATTCGTCGAATTGAGCAATACTTGCTCGATTTGCTCGAATATTGATCCAACTATCAATATTGATAATTTATCGATATTTCATCGAATCGAGCAATACTTGCTCAGTTGCTCGAATAATCCACATATATTAAGTAACTCATCAATATTCAACAACTCGTCGAATTTACAATATTTGCTCAGACGAGCAACATTAACATTCATGAATCGCTGAGCATTTGTCAAACATGCTCGATTCAACAAAACCTAGACTCATTGTCTAATCAGTCAACAACTGACAAACTAAATACACGTCTGTCATGCAGACTCCACGATTCGTGAGACATCAATCACGTCAAATTGGGGGATAACAACTAGGGTTTTGGTCTCATGGCCTATAAAAGACGTGGATTTCATCCACGAGAGAAATGTGCGTAAGTTGTGTAAACGGTTGAAGGAGTTAGCAAAGTAGTGGGTGCACGATCCGTCAAGTCTCCACACGACATGGAACTGACTTTACCACGATATTCCACTTGCCCACTCTTCCACTCATGAAACCGTCACACTTACAGGGATCAAGGTGTTCACAACTCTGACAATATAAATAAGTCTTTGAATCCATGATTGAGG
The DNA here is from genome assembly GCA_023531295.1 of Papaver armeniacum. NCBI lineage: Eukaryota > Viridiplantae > Streptophyta > Magnoliopsida > Ranunculales > Papaveraceae > Papaver > Papaver armeniacum. The sequence continues at coordinate 236,674 of JAJJWW010015197.1, forward strand.
ACAACGAATGATCACTAGCTATCAGCAATTGTCCACACAGAATTTCTCGAGTAACTACTCTCAAGAATTCATCAATCTATCAGAACTTATTCGAACTCAATAGTTCACCAATTATTGCAGAAACCTCCAACACATACACAATCCTTGATCATCATTGATTCCACACAATTCTCAGCTTCCCTCCAACAGATCAACCCATCTCCCTCTTTGCGGCCGAATTGACTCTTGAACGACCATTGACTTAGTTTAGGCCGGATTCCTACAGATTGATCTCTCAAATCTAAGCACTCCCTTTGCAGTGTATCTGTGTGAGTTTGAGAAGTTTGCTCGGTTCGAGGAGTCTCGACGACATGCTCGACTCTTCACTTTCCTAAAAAACCTGCGAACCTTTTTTCCCCACCCACTGATTGGCGACCATAGTGGAAGATTAATCTCTCGGTTGCAATCTCTCATTTTTCACAAAATGGTTGATCTTAGGTTAGGTTCAATTACCAATCCTAACCCAAACAATGCTAGCACTAACAACAGCGGTGGTACTCCAGAAACCATTCCTGCTTCCAACAGTGATGGTGACGCTACTCCTCCTCATACTAATGTCGAAAATCATCCTCTCTTTGGTCGACATCCCGAGGAACTCAGAGAAAATCCACCCACCATCGCTGATCTCATGAAGATTCAGGAAGTGCTCGCTAAAAATCAAACTGACATGGCTGCTACTCAGAAGGAATTATGTAACCATCTCAAAACTCTCACTGACAAGATGTCAGACAAAACTCGGGGAGAAAGGAAAAGACAAGGAAACATCTCCAACTCGGATCCGAAGTTATTCATGTCCTCGACGATGACGAAACCCGCAAAGCCGCGTAACCCGAACTCGCTGGTTTCATCACTCGTGAAGATCCGGGAACGTTTTATGGAGAGGGGGAAAGGGCCATGCACCATCGGTCCATCGTCATCGGCTTCCATATCCCGTCGCTACGCAAAGAATCCCTCTTACAAAGGGTTACACTTCTCCAACCTTCACACTCTACAATGGAACGGGGAATGCTCGAGAACATGTTTCTCGATTCCTGGAAGCATTATGAGAGCATGAACACAACCATGTCGTCCGTTTGAAGGAGTTTTCAAAATCCCTGATGGGTCGAGCATATACTTGGTACAATAACATCGCACCAGGAAGCATAGATAATTGGGGAGAAATGATTAATGCTTTCTACAGGAAGTACTTCTTTGTTTCTGAGCAAGTTACTATTTTCGACTTAGGAAGGATGGCTCAGAAGAATGCTGAAAATCCGAATGAATACGTGAAGAGGTTCAGGGTTCAAGCCTTGGATTGCCATGATCCCAATGTTACTGAACAACAACTGGTGGATTTGTGCATCAATGGGATGATCCCAGTCTACAGAGCTTTGCTGGAAAATTTTCGTTTTCAGACCTTCTCAGAACTTCATGAAGCGGCCAAGCGATCAACAACTACCGCTCCTGCCTTGCTAGAAAGAACGAAAACTGTCAAAGTAGAGGAATCGAAAGACACTCGAAGCAACACTGCCAGACGACTAATCAACAAGCAGTACAGTGTCGAAACTTCCATGAATGTTTGCTGAAGGGAGCAAAAGAAAAGCTGAAGCACATCGACATAAGAATGCTCCTCCAGGGTGTAATCCCTCAAAAGCGCAAAGGAAAGATGGTCAAGCCTGGAATGCACAATCGCCTACTCAACATCAACAGAACGATCAAGATGCACCTGACTTCCCCTTTTCTATTGAAGAAGTGATCGAACTATTGGAAGTCTGGATCCAAGATGGGGCGATCAAATTACCTCATGTCAAAAAGGAACCAACTAAGGAACAAATGGAAAATGCACGCTACTGCCATTTCCATAGGTATGTCAGTCATTCGACAAGTGATTGCAGAACCCTAAAGCGTATATTAAAAGAAAAAAGGCTGACTCAGGGGAACTGAGGACTGAAGGAGTGCACAGAAATCCTCTCCCAATCAGAACATTCGCACCCTCCGAGCAGCCGGTCAAGGAAGCAGTTCAATCCTTAATTGAGCATGTCTGCGTGTTGTTGTACTTGTCAAAGGCCCAAAGAGATGATATGTTTGCTGCACTGAACCATATTGTGTCAGGCAAACGGCTAACAATTCAGGAGACACTCTCTGAACCGCCAGTAACAGACAATGAGATATACGACTGGGGACTTCTCACCATGGTCTATCTCAAAGGAAATGAATTCAAGCGAGCATTGGTCGACGTTGGCACTGCTGTTAACATCATCCCTTTGAAAACCCTAAGAGCTGCTGGCATCACTCGACAAGAAGCAACTCATGCTCCTATCTCAGTCAGAGACCATGAGGGAATCTCCAGGGATGCTTACGGTTACATCATTCTCAACATAAGAAATGGTTTAACCTGGACATAAACTAAATTCTTCATAATTAAGGAGGATCCAGGATATGACATGATTCTTGGGCGAGCATGGATTCATGATGGAAGAGTTGCTGCGATATCTTCATCTTCAGTTGCACAATTCTCCATCGAAGAAAGTTCTGACTCGGAAAATGATCAACCTTTCGAGCATTTTGGAAAAGTCGAAGCCTTGATGGAACACACACAAAAACCCAAAGAAAACGCACATGAATTTGTCAAAAGGTTCCGCACTCAAGCAAGTCTTATTACCCATGACGCATATTATAATACCTGGCATTTTTGAACCCGGGCTTAAAGCCCGTTTCAACTCATAAGAGTTGACATAGTGATTTGTATATATGTGGATGTACAAATCCTAGCTCACTATTATAATTTTTGTGATTATTTGGGGTGTGAATAGCTCAATTAAGGTGTGGCTAGCAAAATAGTTAGCACATGGAATGATTGGGTCACTACCTAGTAGAGTACATGGTTTTTATGTTTGGTAATACGTGTGGGAAAGAGAATACGTCTTTCTTTCACTTTTTGCATTTACTTTTAGGGTTGGTGATGCTATATATTGAAATGTCATTTTCTTAGAACCCTAGACAAAAAAAAAAAGAAACTAGTCGAAGTCACTGTTTTTCCACTTTTTCCATCTCTGCTACTTTACCATAAAAGAAAACAAAATGATTTGGTTATTTGGAGCACGTACTTGCTTGGGATTGATTGGATTTCTGATTTTTCATCTTTTGGATTGCGTATCAGGTAGGGGTTTCTCATAATAAGTAAAAACTAAACTATTTTCATGTTTTATCGTATGCATTCATGCCAGTTTAGTCTGTGTAATGTATTGTGGATTAGGTTCTTTGTGTAATCTGTTCTCTAGTAACTTCAAAACATCCAAATCTGTACTTTATTTATTTGAATATACACGATTTTATATATAAAAAAAAAGAATAAAAGAAAATCCTTAGATGTCTGCATCTAGGCCTACACCTGTTTTGGGTTAAGTAAAAGAAAGTATTCTTTTATCATCCTGTAGCTTTCATCCTTAACGATTTAACCCTTCTCTGATTTTTGAAACAAGAGTAATCCCATGTGACATATGGGTCCCACAGTTTTCAAACTTACAACTACTTCCTTGATTTATACTGTACATCCCACTATTTAATTGTAAATCTAGTTTTTAATCATTAGTCTCTTTCCCTTGTATTTGTCCCCTGGATTTTATCTTCAACACCATAACCCCCACTCATTTTGACCCCACTGATTTGACTCCTCTGATATTTCAAACAAAGAGTAAAGTTACATTTATAAACAGCTCAACAATAAAAAGGAAAAGATAATTAAATAATGGTTAACCGAGTGATTTTTGTTTGTGCCCCATGTGACTTACTGATCCCAAGTACTTCTTTGGATTATAAACATTCCTTCAATTTAGTTGACCTACTCAGTTTTCTTTTCTGTTTTTATTATCAAATGAAAAAAGTGTTTGCAGCAACTCCCTTTTTGGCTACACCTTCTTATATATAATGAACTACTACTGGTCCCTTTTTAAATGGATATCACATGGGAACTGTATTCATTTTCCCTCCCTCTGTTAATCAGTGGTCGTCATTTCCTTCTAATTTCTTTTCGTTTCCGTGGGCTGGTGTTACCAAATGATTTTAAATCATTCCTATCTGAGTCAATCTTTCGACACATAACTATTTTCATATTGATGAGAGTCTTCCAAGTTAGTACTAGGTAAATGCAGTTTGACGCCTAGCTGTTTTGTGCATACAGATGATTTCTGTTTTTGGGAGTGTAATGCATTTTGTACGTTACTATAAATATTATATATATATAAATGCATTGATTAATTTTGTCGGACGTGTTTGAGTTTTGCACGTAATTGAGTGTACAAGTGAGAAAGGAATTTTAGATACTCTGCTGCTGCTGAAATGTCAGGATTTTATGGCATCCCACCACTGGTGGCTACCCTGGGAAGACTGTTTGGGGAACAGTATGGTTTGTTACCGGAATAACTCTGACACTAGATTAGGACCTACAATTATAGGTTGGCTTATGTGAGTAAAAGGTGTAAGTAATTTTAGAATATTTTGACTTGCATGGGTTTTATTATTGTTATCCGCTGCATGGTTCAATTTTCGGTGCACTATATTATTTTTTGAGATTCCTACTGAGCTGTGGTTGCTCACCCCAAATTCCTTTTCCTCTCCCCAAAGAGTTTGAGGAGCAGTTAGCGCAGTAAGCGGACTTGGAAGCTTACGACATAATACTCAGATGTTAGTATTCTCGTAAGACACTACTATATGATATCATAGGGATATTGGGTATTTTTGTTGGTTATCATTTTATCATTTCTGGTTTCCTTTTTAATTATTTTATTAAGAGACATTGTTTAGTTTTCAAACAATTATTTTATTCAATGACTCTTGGAACATCTTTAATAATTATTATTTGGAACCCTTTTTATTGGACTTCAATTTGGAAAGAAATTAGATTATGCGGTCTTTATTCATTTTGTACTTTTATTTTCTTTTATTATTATTCTTTCAAAAAAAAAAATTAGCCTGTTCCATAGTCATGACTCAATAATCCGGTCTTGCTAGTTGGGTTGGACTTGATCCATTGGGTCAAATCCGGCTCAATAGAAGCATGGTTCCGATTCACTTGGGCCGTGCATGTGGACTTACTAGTTTTGAAAGTTTGGTTTACAAAAAAAATTCACTCTGATTACTTTTATTTATTTAGTTATCGACTTATGATGTGAAACGATTTTGAGAATTTGGTTATGTTTTTCCTTATTCATTTTTTTTTTTAAAAATAAAATAAAATAATTTAGTTTTCATCAAGTTCTTTTTTTTATATTTAATTTTCTTTGGGGTCGGGGTAAACAACTAAAAGCCTTATAAAATAAAATGTTGTGTGTATTAGTTACTATATGATTTCGACTTAGATATTAACATTAGTGCGCGTTTCTATTTATTTAGAAGATGTCGCCTCGCCGTGATGCCACCAACGGTCCTCAACCAAATGGAGAAGAAGGAGAGGACAGAAGGGAACGCATAGTAGCTACCCTAGACCGAGTTTTTGGTATATTGGGGACACTGGTCCAGGTTGTAGGGGCTCAACGTGAGAGTAGAGTGGACTTAGAAAAGTTCTTGAAGGTGGTTGGAAGAAAGGAATTTAAGGGGACTGAAGAATCTCTTGAGGCTGAAAGGTGGTTAATGGGGATACAGAAGGAGTTCTTAGCCTTAAGATTAGAAGAGAATGACAAGATTCGTTTTGCTACGTACCTTTTCACTGGAGCTGCTGATTATTGGTGGGATTCGATAAAACGAGTCCGAAATGTTAATGTTTGGGCAGAGTTTGAAACATTGTTCTTTGACAAGTATTTTCCCGAGACAGTCAAAGCCCAGATGTGTGCCGAATTTGCAACCTTAGCTCAGGGAGACATGACGGTTTCTCAACTGGACAAGAAGTTCAGCGAATTGGAACGTTTTGGGGATAACTTGGTCAATACGCCGTTACGAAGAGCAAGGAAACTTCAGGATGCACTGAAACCTGCCATCCGTGCTAGGTTAGTACCATGCTGCCTCACCACTTATGATGATGTTCTTGACACTGCATTAGCTATAGAAGCAGATTGGATCAAAAACCAAAAGGAAAGGGAGCCGAAAGATCGGAAGAGGAACCAGTAAGACGGACCCATCGACTCATCGAAAACGTCCACGCATAGATAATACTGAGAAAGTCTTTGCACCGAAACCTTGTTTTCACTGTGGAGTAGTGGGTCACTACGCGAGGGATTGCCCTAAGTTGAAGCCACCTGGACGACTAAATGCAATCTCGGGGTGTTATCGCTGTGGGAAGGATGATCATTTTGTAAGGGAGTGTCCTTTGCCTGCACCACCTAGGCCTCCAAACCGTAATCAGTTCAGAATGCCCCAAGGCCGAATTTCCAAGCACGACAGCCATATCAGCCACGAAACAATGCACCACCCTTCCAGCCAAGGCGTCAGCCAAATGTTCCGGGGCAGCTGAACCATATTGCTACTGTTGAGAAGAGGACACAAAACTCCGCGATTGAGGGTAACTTCTTGATCTTTAGTTCTCGTGCTAAAGTTTTGTTTGATTCTGGAGCTACTCATTCGTTCATATCATTACATTTAGCTGCTTATCTTGGTTTGAAACCTGTACCCATGGGGTTTACTTTGAATGTCTCTTCACCGCTAGGGAATTAGTGTCCCTTAGTAAATTTTGCAAGGATTGTGAAATAACTTTTGGTGACTATAGAGTAAAAATAGACTTGATACCGATGAGGCTCCAGGATTATGATGTCATTATTGGCATGAATTGGTTGTCACAAAACCAAGATATCCTAGAATGCTTTGAGAAGAAGATCTCTTTCCAATCATCTGATGGAAGTCGAGTGTCTTTCCAAGGTGAAAGGTGGAAAGTTATGAATCCATCCTTACCCGGGATGAAAAGGAGGGATGAAATCGAAGAACACATAGCTTGTCTTGCTCATTTGAGTGAAGAAGAGGATACCAAGGTGGTAGATGAAGAGTTACCGATAGTTCGAGATTTTCCAGATGTCTTCCCAGAGGCATTGCCTGGATTACCACCAAAGAGAGAGATTGATTTTGAGATTGAAGTGCAACCGGGAAGCATGCCAATATCGATGCACCCATATCGTATGGCACCTAAAGAGATGAAGGAGTTACGGAAACAACTTGATGAGTTGGAAGAACTGGGATTTATTCGACCAAGTACCTCACCATGGAGAGCTCCTGTTCTTTTTGTGCTCAAAAAGGATGGATCAATGAGGATGTGTATTGACTATCAACGACTGAACCAAATTACAATCAAGAATAAGTACCCCTTGCCGAGAATTGATAACCTTTTTGACCAATTGAAGGGAGCGTGTTATTTAACAAAGATTGATCTTCAATCTGGGTACCATCAGTTGCGAGTCAGAGAGGAGGACATTCATAAAACCGCATTTGGAACTTATTACGGTCATTATGAATTTCTCGTGATGCCGTTTGGGTTAACAAATGCACTTGCAGTGTTTATGGATCTGATGAACAGAGTTCTCCGGCCTTTTGTGAACAAGTTCGTAGTAGTGTTTATTGATGACATTCTCATTTATTCCAAGACTAAGGAAGACCATGAGGAACATCTACGGATGGTTTTACAAACTCTGAGAGAGCACAAGTTATATGCAAAGAGGAGCAAGTGTGAATTCTGGATGACAAAAGTCTTATTTCTCGGACATGTCATTTCTAAGGATGGTATATCTGTTGATCCCGAAAAGATATCGGCCATAACAAAATGGGAACCCCCAAAGAGTGTTTTTGAGATCCGCAGCTTCTTAGGTTTGGCAGGCTATTACCGAAGATTTGTTGAGAATTTCTCGAAGATAGCAGTTCCTCTTACTCGTTTAACTAAAAAGGGGGTGAAGTTTGAGTGGACTACTGAGTGTGATAAAGCATTTGAGGAGCTGAAGCGACGATTGACTACGACACCCATCTTGGTTACCCCGGAACCAGGATTAGGTTATGATGTTTATTGTGATACTTCAAGGAGTGGTTTGGGTGGAGTTCTTATGCAGAAAGGGAAGGTCGTAGCTTATGCTTCTCGACAGTTAAATAATCATGAAAAGAACTACCCAACCCATGATCTGGAATTAGCAGCTATAGTGTTTGTACTAAAGCTTTGGAGGCACTATCTATATGGAGAAAACTTTATGGTATTTTCAGACCACAAAAGTCTAAAGTACATCTTCACTCAAAAGGATTTGAACCTGAGACAGAGAAGATGGCTCAAGCTTCTTACGGATTATGAGTTTAAATTGGAGTACCATCCTGGGAAGGCGAATGTTGTAGCGGATGCACTCAGTAGAAAAGAATCTGGATCCATAGCTTTATTGAGAATGGTCAAGGTTGTGGAAAAATATGATTTTGTTGTTGAGTGGAACAATGAGAGGGCATACTTGGCGCATGTTGTGGCAGTACCTGAGATTGTGAAAAAGGTCATTCAGGCGCAGACGTTAGACGACGGTTTGCAAGAAGTCAAAGAAAATATGGGTACTGCGGATCAACAAGAAGGATAGACACTGGGAGTCAACGGGGCTATTCGCTATAAAGGACGATTATGTGTACCAGATGTTGAGGAATTGCGAAAGGAAATTTTGACTATGGCTCATAAGTCCGTATTGACAGTTCATCCGGGAAGCACAAAGATGTATCAAGACTTGAACCGCCAGTTCTGGTGGAAAGGTTTGAAAAGGGATGTTGCATTTTTCGTCTCCAGGTGACTTACTTGTCAGCAAGTAAAGGCTGAACACCAGCGACCAGCGGGACTTCTTCAGCCTTTATCAATAGCTGAGTGGAAATGGGATTTCATTGCTATGGATTTCGTTAGAGGATTACCTAAGACCCAACATGGGAAGGATGGCATATGGGTGATCATAGACCGTCTCACCAAATCGGCTCATTTTCTTCCGGTGAAGCAGACAGATATTGTTCCTATTTTATGTAACTTGTACATCAAGGAGATAGTTAGGTTGCATGGAGTTCCACTATCGATCGTTTCCGACCGAGATCCTCTTTTTACATCTAAGTTTTGGGGGAGTTTCCAACAATCGATGGGAACAGGAATGGACATGAGTACTGCTTACCACCCACAGACTGATGGTCAGTCCGAACGAACGATTCAGATTTTGGAGGATATGTTAAGAGCATGTGCGATCGACTTCAAAGGTAATTGGAGCGACCATTTACTCCTTGTTGAGTTCGCATACAAAAACAGTTATCAGTCCAGTATCGGTATGGCACCTTATGAGGCGTTGTACGAAAGACCGTGTCGAACACCGTTATGTTGGGCTGAGGTTAGTGAAAGAAGTGTCATAGGGCCCCAGATGGTTCAAGAGACGATAAAGAAGATAGGGATCATCCAATACCGTCCGAGAATGGCACAAAGTCGTCACAAGAGTTATGCAGATGTAAGAAGAAGACCATTGGAGTTCCAGGTTGGGGAGAATGTGTTTCAAAGAGTTAGTCCTAGACCAGGCATTAAACGGTTTGGGAAGAAAAGTAAATTGGCGCCATACTATATTGGGCCATTTGAAATTCTTCAACGAATAGGAGAAGTAGCATATCGACTAGCTCTACCAACACAATTTGCAGACATACACAATGTGTTTCATGTATCCATGATTCGTAAATACAATGTTGATCCGTCCCACGTCATCGAATGGAGAGACTTGCAACTGAACGACAATGTTTCTTATGAAGAAAAACCGTTGCGCGTAATCGACTCAAAGGAACAAATCCTTCGGAGGAAAACCATCAAAACTGTGAAGGTACTCTGGCAACATCATGTTTCTGAATAGGCAACTTGGGAGCTGGAGTCTGAGATACGAGACAAATATCCGGAATTACTGAGAGGTAATTCTTAAACTTAGCTACGCTTCGAATTTCCGGAGAAATTCTTTTTTTAGAGGTTAATAGTATAATACCTGGCATTTTTGAACCCGGGCTTAAAGCCCGTTTCAACTCATAAGAGTTGACATAGTGATTTGTATATACGTGGATGTACAAATCCTAGCTCACTATTATAATTTTTGTGATTATTTGGGGTGTCAATAGATCAATTAAGGTGTAGCTAGCAAAATAGTTAGCACATGGAATGATGGGGTCACTACCTAGTAGAGTACATGGTTTTTATGTTTGGTAGTCACTGTTTTTCCACTTTTTCCATCTCTGCTACTTTACCACAAAAGAAAACAAAAGGATTTGGTTATTTGGAGCACGTACTTGCTTGGGATTGATTGGATTTCTGATTTTTCATCTCTTGGTTTGCCTATCAGGTAGGGGTTTCTCGTAATAAGTAAAAACTAAACTATTTTCATGTTTTATCGTACGCATTCATGCCAGTTTAGTCTGTGTAATGTGTCGTGGATTAGGTTCTTTGTGTAGTTTGTTCTCCGGTAACTTCAAAACATCCAAATATGTACTTTCTTTATTTGAATATATACACGATTTTGTATAAAAAAAAAAGAAGAAAAGAAGATCCTTAGATGTCTACAGCTAGGCCTACACCTGTTTTGGGTTAAGTAAAAGAAAGTATTCTTTTATCACCCTGTAGCTTTCGTCCTTAACGATTTAACCCTTCTCTGATTTTTGACACAAGAGTAATCCCATGTGACATATGGGTCCCACAGTTTTCAAACTTACAACTACTTCCTTGATTTATACTGTACATCCCACTATTTAATTGTAAATCTAGTTTTTAATCATTAGTCTCTTTCCCTTGTATTTGTCCCCTGGATTTTATCTTCAACACCATAACCCCCACTCATTTTGACCCCACTGATTTGACTCCTCTGATATTTCAAACAAAGAGTAAATTTACATTTATAAACAGCTTAACAATAAAAAGGAAAAGATAATTAAATAATGGTTTACCGAGTGATTTTTTTTTTGTGCTCCATGTGACTTACTGATCCCAAGTACTTCTTTGGATTATAAACATTCCTTTAATTTAGTTGACCTACTCAGTTTTCTTTTCTGTTTTTATTATCAAATGTAAAAAGTGTTTGCATCAACTCCCTTTTTGGCTACACCTTCTTATATATAATGAACTACTACTGGTCCCTTTTTAAATGGATATCAAATGGGAACTGTATTCATTTTCCTTCCCTATGTTAATTAGTGGTCGTCATTTCCTTCTAATTTCTTTTCGTTTCCGCGGGCTGGTGTTACCAAATGATTTTAAATCATTCCTATTTGAGTCAGTCTTTCGACACATAGCTATTTTCATATTGAGGGGAGTCTTCCAAGTTAGTACTAGGTAAATGCAGTTTGACACCTAGTTGTTTTGTGCATACAGATGATTTCTATTTTTGGGAGTGTAATGCATTTTGTCCGTTACTATAAATATTATATATATAAATGCATTAATTAATTTTGTCGGACGTGTTTGAGTTTTGCACGTAATTGAGTGTACAAGTGAGAAAGGAATTTTAGATACTCTGTTGCTGCTGAAATGTCATGTCTTTATGGCATCCCACCACTGGTGGCTACCCTTGGAATACTGTTTGGGGAACAGTATGGTTTGTTACCGGAATAACTCTGACACTAGATTAGGACCTACAATTATAGGTTGGCTTATGTGAGTAAAAGGTGTAAGTAATTTCAGAAGATTTTGACTTGCATGGGTTTTATTATTGTTATCCGCTGCATGGTTTAATTTTCGGTGCACTATATTATTTTTTGAGATTCCTACTGAGCTGTGGTTGCTCAGCCCAAATTCCTTTTCCTCTCCCCACAGAGTTTGAGGAGCAGTTAGCGCAGTAAGCGAACTTGGAAGCTTACGACATAGTACTCAGATGTTAGTATTCTCGTAAGACACTACTATATGATATCACAGGGATATTGGGTATTTTTGTTGGTTATCATTTTATCATTTCTGGTTTCCTTTTTAATTATTTTATTAAGAGACATTGTTTAGTTTTCAAACAATTATTTTATTCTATGACTCTTGGAACATCTTTAATAATTATTATTTGGAACCCTTTTTATTGGACTTCAATTTGGAAATAAATTAGATTATGCAGTCTTTATTCATTTTGTACTTTTATTTTCTTTTATTATTATTCTTTGAAAAAAAAAAAAATTAGCCTGTTCCATAGTCGTGACTCAAGAATCCGGTCTTGCTAGTTGGGTTGGACTTGATCCATTGGGTCAAATCCGGCTCAATAGAAGCCCGAATTTTTGCGGTCGTGACACATATGTATTACCAACTTTCAAATATGCTACCCTAGTCCGGGGACTCAGTTCTGCTCAAAACCTAGCTATCACCAAACGCTATGAGTGGTTAGTCTCACCTCAGCAATACTTCACCAAATGGTTAAACGCAAAACCTCTCCAAGTCTATCATCTCACTAACACGGTCATTGCTAGGATAATGACTGAGTTTCACAACCAATATCCTAAATACTCTCATTTGCACGAGTGTCCACATGCGCCGCAGAATTGGAAAGCTCCACCAACATGGAATCCCACTATGCGAGGAATTCCAAACCAGCAAAAGATATTCAAGGCACGAGCAACCAAGCCTAACAAATTTCATGAAGGAGATTTGGTTCTTAAGGCAACCAGACGCAACACGAAGAGTTCTAACTGGGAAGGACCTTTTATGATTGCTAAGTTAGTTGCTGGAGGATACTACAAATTGGCTGACATCAAAGGCAAGACAAGTATACCAGTAATTCATGAGAATTGGCTCAAGGTCTTCGACACATGAAGCATTCAACATTGGGTGTTTCATGTCCAAGACAAACGCTCAAAACATCTGACGTTTGCATCTTAGGATTTTCTTTTACCTGTATTTTCAATTCCTCCAAAACGTTGCAATACTTGCATCCAGTATTTGAAATTCAGCAATTTATCAAAAGTTCTTTATTTTAAGAAAAATCTCTATCAAAACCCAAAATCCAAAAGAAAATCCTCAGTCACTCATGAATTCAAAACCATTCCAAAAATTCAAAACCAAAATCTCACATCTCTTAGAAGTTCAAAGTTCAAGAGATTATGGAAAGAAAACTAAAGAAAGCCATCAAAGTACGATTTCTGCTTCTCAGCATCCTCCAAGACTTGCAAAGCCGCTTTCTCCAAATCCAGCTTTTGAGTCAACTCAGTAATCTTAGCCATTTTCTCCACCACAACATCACTGGTAAAAGGTATATTCTTCACTACTGCATCCTTGATGGTGTTGATCTTCTGACGAAGCCACTTCAGGTTAAAGCCAAGTCTCTCAGAATTTTCCAAGTTGTACTCCCAATCAAAGAGTACATCTCGAGTGACAGTACTTCTGGGCCTGGTACGAATATCATCTAGGACGCGCAATATGTTCCCTAATTGCATTGTCAAGAAGTAGCTACGTTCGGGATCTCTTGTAACGACGATATGGCCATACATCTTCCACAACTTCTCATACATGCTGGCATACCCGGTGGGAACGCTGAATCCACCAACAAATACATGATACGGGAGTGAAACACCAAATTGAGGCTCACAAACAATCCCTGCAGTAGAATATTCATGCACTATTATACGGTTCTCGATCCCAGGAGCAACCTCAGCAATCATAGGCGCAGCTTCTTCTGGGACAGTATTTTCTACTCTCGACACGACTTCCTCTGTTTCTGGAGCAATCACCATTGGTGTTTCAATCGCCTCAACAATATCAGCAGCAACCATCTCACGGCCTTGAAGTGCAGAGATGGTTGTCTCATTATCAACAGCGCCGGGATTGCTCGAATCATCATTACTGGTCTCGTTATTCCCAACTTCGACATTTGGCACCTAATAAGAAGATTACACGGGATTAGAGCGATCCAAGCATGAAAACTCAATACAATCATAAAGTCTGGCATGTAAGTGAACTAAAATTATCTAAGTTCTTCACTATGCGTCCAAGACATGAGCAAATATCATAAGAGTCATAAAACACGTTTTTCAATAAGTTAATCAGAAAAATTTTATACTACTCTATATGAGGCGACGAACTGGGAGCAATTATAAGGAATCTAAGGTTGAGTCATATACCATTCTCTTTGTATGGATGTCATCTACAACATATCAAAATTTCATAGCAATTGGATGAACGAGCAGGGAGTTGTGGCCAAAACATTTTACCTCATACCGACTGAAAATTTTCTGGAGGTCTCCTGGAGGTTTACTGTTTCATCGATTTCGACCCCTAAAAGTGCTCAAAACTTAAAAAGCTTATTAAAAAAGCTTGGAAATTTCCTGGGCTTGAAGATACATATGCAGATATCGAAAATCCGACTCTAAACGAGGATTCTACGGTGTTTTTACTAAAAGTTGAAGTCTGAAATTTCCTGGTGACGTATTTCGGCAAATTTCTCATATATTCATCGGGATTCTCATTCATTCATTCATTCACAAGTCAGCAATCCTGCACTTCTATGAAGATAATACAAAATATATACTTACTTGAGGAGCCTCCAACTCATTCGAAGGGTTAACAAGGTCGGCATCAACATTGGGAGCACCATTATTTTCATTCAGTCGCGATTCTTGAGGATTCTCCTTCTACCTACTATTCGAAGACGAATGGATAGCATGACCATGTTGGCTTTCCACAACAATCTCTTCTTGGATCCATCAACAATAATCATCATTATTTCATTCAAGGAAATGCCGAAATCACTTACATGAAAGGATACTCACATCAACCTCTCCGTCGGTGCTGGATCCCTGAATTGCTCGTATAGAGGAAAGATGAAGACCGTCAATAACCGATGGAGCAAAATTCTGAACAAATTAGCAATACTCTTATAAGATCCTGATTATATGGACAAGGAATTCGCAACGAAAAGAGAGGTGTTAACAACTCACCAAAAAAGCGGCAGGGGACTGCACATTATTCGGTATCATTATATGAGATGTTTTGCTTCTTCCTTCTCCACCCTGGGGACTTTTTTGGAGGTCTAAGAAGTTTACACAGATTCGAGCCCTCATAGCATGGCCATCCTACACAAAATAAATGGATGATTAAAACACATCTATCTTACTTTCACCGATCGTGAAGAAAAGAGGCTTACCTGCGCACATTCCGGAGATGTCTTCCTCTTGTCACCACGGGAAATGTACTTTAGCCTTGGTCGAGCATTAATAGAGTCAAGAGAAGGAAAATCTTGCGCTGGAGACTTAACATCCATCACAAAGGCATACATACGCTCAAGTTGCTGACGCCAGAAGTCTATGTAACCCGGAGTCACGAAATTAGCACGATCAGAGCATGGGAATAAATAATCATTTCCCTCCACATGAGTGCAATCCAGATTAGCCTTCAAATACTCAACTGATGGTTTGTTCATTCGGTGACCTGGGATACACTGGTCTACGCTCATCTGCCGAGCTGCCCTGTCAATGTTATATTCCTCTACTCTGAATTCTCCATGCATTACTGATACTAGGTGGCCAGGAGTGCAACTTAATATGAAAGATCTCTCTCCATCATTCAAATCAGCACCAGTCTTCAACATGATGTTTTCTTCAGCAGCATTGAAGGTGATCAATTGTGAGAAGAGATCAGGGACCAACACCCAGGGGCGAAAGTTGAACTCGAATTCAATGTCCAAAACATCAGTGATGCATATCTTGTATTGCGGATGCTTTGTAGACCACCTCATGATCCTGGCGTTGTCTTTCTCGAGGAAAGCATGGCGAGTGTCGACATTAGGCCCTTGCAAAACACTACGGGGAATCGGAGCATACTTTTCAAGAAGCTCCCATATCAAAGCTTGGAGGAACATGGTATTAGCATATGTTTCAATTTTCATGAAACCGTTAGAGACACTGGAGTCAATAACCAAAGAGTCCAAGTTGGCAAACATTGAACCTAAAAACAGGCTACCAATTAGAAGTTTCTCATCTTTGGCCATCCTAATGGCAAAGGGTATCACCAATGGCTTTAACAAATGCTCGCTGTCCTCAAGAACATCTCTGGAAAGCCATAAGCACAGGAAAGCAGCGATGGACATGGTACCATCAACAAGTTCTTCAGGAATTCTATCTCTCGGCCACCAGTATCTCAACCACTGAGCATAGCAAAATTTGGGAGACTCGTTGAACTCATGCATTTTAGCTTCCAAGGTGCGAGATATCAACTTCTCCTCTGTCGAGAGTTCTCCAAGGAAATTTCCGGCGACTGGAGCGACTACATCTTCTAAAGTAATTGTGAACTCTCCCCAGCTGCATATGAAGGTGTGAGTAGGAATACACCAACGAGCAAGCAAAGCCACGATACCTGGTATATCATGATTAATGATCAAATCTCCATGTTGACTTGAATGGCTCGCGTCACTGCGCACTATCCGGCCAAGGTCCTCACACGGCTGTAGCCTAGCATATGCCTTTCCCATCCAGAAAAATGCGTCAGCGGCTTCCAAGAAAGTTTGAGTTCCACATGAGAAGCCGAATAATGTTTCCCTTCCAAACAGAACCGAATTATTGCCGGAGGAGACACCAACTTATTCTCGAAAGCAAAGAGTCCTGGGATTTATGAGCAGCCGAAATGAAGAACCTAAAGGACGTCTTTCAGGCCTGTACAAATATTCAAAGAATCTGTCTTCGATGCTTGGAATGTTCTTGGGTTTGGGAATTTCCTCATTCCCCTGAGAAGTTCCAGAATCGCCATCTCGGAGCCATCATCATCTCCGAAGTGTCTTCTCCGGAAACGTCACTTTCAAAGATCATACGGAATCGAGTCATCTCCGCCAAAGCTGCAACATTCCACACGAGTTTCATCAATACAATGGAATTAAAGCAACCAAACAATTACGATGCTCACAATCAGCGTCTGCAAAAAAAAAAACGGTAATCCTAAACTCTTACCTATTTACGATTTCACGAACTCAGTGATAACAACGTAAAACCCCGAAACTTGTTCGTTCTTTCAAACCTGCAAAGTCTAGCATAAAACATATTATTCAAGAGTCAACACTGACTTCTCAAGAAACTATAAATAATTCACATAACTTTCCATGTGAACATTCGCTGATTTTTACGAGTACATACACTATAAAATCACTAAACTCATACATACACTACGAATTCATCAACTCATAAATTGTTTGCTTTCCACAATTTTTCATAAATCAAAACTTGATTTATATTTAATAAAACGTGAATAACTCACGTACCTTTTAAAAAAAACGTGAGTTAATGACTCACGTAAATATAAAAAAAAAAAAAAAAAACTTTTTTGCTCAATCGAGCATTCGTCTACGAAACGAGGGTCTTTTCTATTTTTGTAAAAGTCTACATATTTCAAACAAAATTTTGAAAGTTAGTAAACAAATTTTCATCATGAACTCCAGGTCTTTTCAAAATTCCTTTAACTCTAAGGATTATTATTTGTTACTTTTACGAACAAACCTACGTTTCCAAAAGTATTTGCAAACTTCATGCTTCAAAAACAAACTTGGGTTTTCATGAAACCTAATAAACAAAACTTTTGCTACTGCAACTAGACCATGTTTATTCAAAGTTTATGAATCTCTTCCATATTAGGGATTTTTTGCTCGTTCCTTTAGCTAACGAACAAACGGGCATATATATACGTTTTCTAAAAATCCCTCATAAATCCTACGCATGCATGCAACCATGGGATTTTTGGTTTTGTGAACAACTCATCAATCATAAAACTAACATAAAAAAAAAAATGGACTGACCTGTCGCCCGCCGGAAGCTGATCGGACGTTGATCGGCGCTGGTTCTCAAAAAAAAAAAAAAAATTTCCTCCCTGCTGAACTCGTGAGATGATGAAGAGAGCTTGGTAGGTCAAAAAATAAAATTATTATTAGGGTTATTCCCTTTTATATCAAATTTATTTCCAAAACCTAATAAAACATGGGTTTCCTTTTTTGGGCTCGGGCCCGTAAATCCTAGACCGACCATAACTAAGCTTCCGAATGCCCAAATCAGCAGTGCCTCATCTCTCCACGCTCATGAGATGACACTCTATCTTACTATCAGGGTCCTCATCGGTGCGTTTGCTCGTACATAACATCATTGGGGTAAATCGAGGATTCTAAAACTACCTTTGTAGATTGAGTTCAACCACTGATCTCATCGACTGAAAATCACCATTTAATGCTTACTGCGGAACATGATTGTCCCTCACTAAGCAGGGGACTTAATGTTGATGGTGGATATTCAACAAAGGGCAAAACCGTAAAATCATGAGGCATGTTTTTGACACGGCTTTCAGACATGCAACGATTCATATTTTACGAAGCCATGATGAATATGTTTTCGAAAAGCCTCCAATAGATAAGCGTTCGATCCCTGGCATTTCGTCATGACCTTTATGCAGAATAACGTATTTGGGCGGTTCTCCGTAGATTGAGAGCTTAACGCCTTCAGGACGTCGGTGATACTCACTGTTTCCTGACTGCAGGAGAGAGACCTACCTCCACATCGAAGA
Organism: Papaver armeniacum; assembly: GCA_023531295.1. Classification (NCBI taxonomy): domain Eukaryota; kingdom Viridiplantae; phylum Streptophyta; class Magnoliopsida; order Ranunculales; family Papaveraceae; genus Papaver; species Papaver armeniacum. The sequence goes on from JAJJWW010015197.1 coordinate 255,122, forward strand.
ATAGTTGGGCGGCGGACGCCTTCAGGACGTCGGTGACACTCACCGTTCCCTGATTATGTGGAGAGACCGTGCATAGATTCAGGCGATTCTCCGTAGATTGAGAACACTAACGCCTTCAGGTCGTAAACAACATTGTGACTCCCTGACCATGCACCATTTAGAATGGATGTGACGCTTTAATCGGCTAATATCTTTTCTCGCAATAGATTAATTCGCCGTGACATTCACCACTGAATTCCCAGAATGATCTACAATTGCTCCTATTCCATGGTCGAATCCACGGCCTGATCCCATGGAATGGCAATAACAATTGCTCTTATTCCATGGTCGAATCCATGGCCTGATCCCATGGAATGGAAATAACAATTGCTCTTGTTCCATGGTCGAATCCACGGCCTGATCCCATGGAATGGCAATAACAATTGCTCCTATTCCATGGTCGAATCCACGGCCTGATCCCATGGAATGGCAATAACAATTTCTCCTATTCCATGGTCGAATCCACGGCCCGATCCCATGGAATGGCAATAACAATTGATCCTATTCCATGGTCGAATCCACGGCCTGATCCCATGGAATGGCAATAACAATTGCTCTGATTCCATGATCGAATCCACGGCTTGATCTCATAGAATGGCAATAAACTACTACATTGTCTCGTTATTCCGATTTCATGATCGAATCCACAGTTGATCTCATGAAATGTTGATAGATAATTTTAATTACTCCGATTCTATGGTCGAATCCACGATCCCATAGGATGGTAATGCTTGTTTTATTATTCTAAATTCGTAGTCGAATCCAAAGTTGATCCTATGAATTAATAATAAACAACTATTCATTTTTATTACTCAGTTTCATGAATTATTCTCCACTGAATTTCATAAATTAGTAATAAATACTCAATAACCGGGCGTCTGGACTACCACTGAGTAAGCCCCACAAAAATAGTGCAAGTGTATTCGACAATGATGCACGACTGAGCACCCATATGCACGAACGAGCATCCAAAAAATATGAAACAATGAGGAATCCTACACAAAACAGAGAGAAAACAATAAACATTAATTAAATAATGAGAGGCGCCCAGGGCCGGGCCCACCGGCCGGTCGGTCCCACGTCTCTCCCATTATTTTCCTTATTTTTTTGTTATTTCATGAACTCAAGAAAACTCCTTGATTTTAGCAACTTTCCTTGTTTTTGCAAAACTCATGAATACTCCATAACTTCATGGATTCATGAAATAATATTATAAAATAAGGAAAGGTGTGCGGGACCGGGCAACCTATCCGGCCGGCCATGCCCGGGCCGTGGTCGATCCCACACCTCACAATCCTTAGCTTTTTATAATTATTATTCTCTAATCTCACGAAACTCCTTTGTTTTCAACAAAACTCATGGATTCTCCATAACTTCAAGGATTCTCCATAACTTCAAGGATTCATGAAAAATAATATAAAAAGGAAAAGGTGTGCGGGACCGGGCAACCTAGTCGGCCGGCCATGCCCTAGCCGTGGCCGGTCCCACACCTTACAATCCCTAGTCTTTTATAATTATTTTCCTCAATTCATGAATCTCCTGGGTTTGAGCAAAATTCATGATTTCTTCATATTTTCTCAAATATTGCTCAAATCACGAAAAACCAAAAGCCAACATAGTTACACGACTGGCTAGCCTCTCACGGAAATTTTAAATATTAACACTTTTATTTTAATATTTTCAAAATATTGATGAATTGAGCATACCTGCTAATTCCAACAAAAATCAAGAATTTCAGTCAAGATGAAACTCTTCTGAAAATTCACAATGTTGCTCGAACGCGTATCAGAAAATACTGAAAACTCTCAGTATGGAGACACAGGCACCACGGAAATGCGTGCATGCCTTCATGACCGACCAGATTCATTCCTTGGGCTTGCACAAAGCCGGTCCCACATGTTTTCATAATTCTGACCTAATTTGCTCAATTGCTCATACTGGGCCCAAACTCTCTCCAATCAACGGGAGAATTCTTCAAATGACCAACAACTGGTCCCGTGACCACCAAGAGCCGGTCCCATGATCTCTTGGTCGGTCCCATCTCTCATACTTAGGTTTTATCACCTAATGTTGAACCAAATCAATATTTGTTAAATGATGAAACCAACATTTAATCATCATTCTTTCACCAATCCTCAAACTGAGAACCCTGGTGCATGCTCACTCAAGCACCGGGCACCACATGGACGCCCATCATCCCATGTGGTCGGTCCCTCTATCACTCATGACTTATTTTCAGCGATTCATCAACTATGATCTGAAATTAGGGTTTTGAATAAATGCTCCACGAAGCATCATTCTGAGCACGATTCAAACAGTATTGAATTTATGATGGATTCAGCAACCAACATCTGAATTAATCATATAATATTTGGTAGCTTACTAATATTTTAATATTTTATTGGGTCACGTCACCAATAAATGTTTCGTCTAATCGAGCAATACTTGCTCAGTTGCTCAAATATTGATCCAGCTATCAATATTTGGTAATTTATCAGTAATTTTTCGAATTGAGCAATACTTGCTCAATTGCACGACAAATTATCAACATTCAGTAATTTGCCTAATTGAGCGATACTTGCTCAATTGTACGTCAAATCATCAACATTCATTATTTTGTCGAATTGAGCAATACTTGCTCAATTGCTCATCAAATTCTCGATATTCAGTAATTCGTCGAATTGAGCAATACTTGCTCAATTGCTCGTCAAATTCTCGATATTCAGTAATTCGTCGAATTGAGCAATACTTGCTCAATTGCTCGAATATTGATCCAACTATCAATATTCAGTAATTTATCAGTATTTCGTCGAATCGAGCAATACTTGCTCAGTTGCTCTAATAATCCACATATATTCAGTAACTCATCAATATTCAACAACTCGTCGAATTTACAATATTTGCTCAGACGAGCAACATTAACATTCATGAATCGCTGAGCATTTGTCAAACATGCTCGATTCAACAAAACCTAGACTCATTGTCTAATCAGTCAACAACTGACAAACTAAATACACGTTTGTCATGCAGACTCCACGATTCGTGAGACATCAATCACGTCAAATTGGGGGATAACAACTAGGGTTTTGGTCTGGCGGCCTACAGCACGTGGATTTCATCCACGACGAGAAATGTGCGTAAGTTGTGTAAACGGTTGAAGGAGTTAGCAAAGTAGTGGGTGCACGATCCGTCAAGTCTCCACACGACATGGAACTGACTTTACCACGATCTTCCACTTGCCCACTCTTCCACTCATGAAACCGTCACACTTACAAGGATCAAGGTGTTCACAACTCTGACAATATAAATAAGTCTCTGAATCCATGATTGAGGACAACAAATGATCACTAGCTATCAGCAATCGTCCATACAGAATTTCTCGAGTAACTACTCTCAAGAATTCATCAATCTATCAGAACTTATTCGAACTCAACAGTTCACCAATTATTGCAGAAACCTCCAACACATCCACAATCCTTGATCATCATTGATTCCACACAATTCTCAGCTTCCCTCCTACATATCAACCCATCTCCCTCTTTGCGGCCGAATTGACTATGGAACGGCCATTGACTTGGTTTAGGCCGGAGTCCTACAGATTGATCTCTCGAATCTAAGCACTCCCTTTGCAGTGCATCTGTGTGAGGTTGAGCAATTTGCTCGGTTCAAGGAGTCTCGACGACACGCTCGACTCTTCACTTTCCTAAAAAACCAGCGAACCGTTTTTCCCCATCCACACCGTGTAAATTAAGAAATCATACGTAAATCTCTAAAAATTGCTGATGGGAATCTAGTACCTATCAAAATCAAATAGCAATGACAGAATCTAAAGTTTGAACATAGTGTAATCTTTTTATTCAGTGACATGACCGGCCACAACTTGTATGCCTCAACTCTGAACTCTGACTAATGCTACAGACCCCAGAACTTGACATCCACTATCATGTTGTATAAAGCCCGAGCCTCGAAAGTGCTAAAAGATACCAAAATAACTCGGTAAAAGTGAATTAATAAGGGAGAATGCTTGCCTTATTTTCCAAACATCTACAAATAAGACAAAACTGCTCATTGGATTTAACTTTCTACTGTTGCAACCTTGGAGAGTACAAATGGCTGGTGGTGGAAACTTTCCATCAGGATTCAGGGAAAATCTCTGAGCCACACTTTATACAAAAATTAGATTATATATATATATATATATATATAGCTACCGAATAATCCCAATTGTTACCTTAGCGAATAGACTTTTGCCTTTCCACCATCCATAAATTATGCTCTGCACATAAACATTCAATTTTCGGGATCTTTTTATGATAATAGATTTCGGTTTCAATCTTTAGATAAGAACTGAAAATGATGCAATTATTAAGATTCACTACCCATTTAAAATGGAGATGTAAAAGGTAGATAAATAACAACCAATGTGAGCATTAGGTTTAAAATGACGAGGGTACCCAATTACACCAAATCTTTTCGTTTGATCACAACTTATTCAATACCCAGCGTGTATAAACCTCTTTAAGCAACAATCACTAAAGAAATATTTCAACACGGTGTCCACTTGAAACAGGGTTAGTCCGGACTGGCCTAACAATGTGAGAAAACAAATCCAAGTGGTGAATCACAATACACCTTGTGTGATCGTCTATGGATACAAGATCGATACATATGTTCACTTGATAATAGTTACAGTACAAGACCGAAACACAATAGAATCAATATCAAGTGCCTAGTTAATGTATACGTGTATTTACTTTAATTATGATATAAATACAATTATAATGCAGAAATAAAGTAAAGCACACACCAGAATTTTGTTAACGAGGAAAACTACAATCTTGTAGAAAAACCCCGGGACCTAGTCCAGTTTTGAATACTCAATGAATTAAGACGCTACAAAAAGTATACATGCAACTTTGTGTAGACGAGACCAAGCAATCTAAAATCCTAGTTACTCAGCTCCAGCAGTATTCTTGTTCTGATAACATCTAGCAGAACCTAAGTTCTCAATAGCTTATGCTACCAATCTTTCAACTGGTAAGACAAGATTCCTTTGGATCGTATTCCAAATAGTTAAAACTGTTTGGTAACCAAACTCACTTTCCAATCACAATACCGAAATATATGATAAAAGGACAGTTACGGATCTTCTGTTTTTAAGACCTATTACCAGATTTGAAGCTCCTAGGTTACGAGATCAAACAAGACAATGATTACCGAAATAATCAATCTTGAATACAAGGTTTATGATAAAATCACAAATAACTTGTAGATCTCAATAGTCTTATTTCTGTCTAAATAAACAACCTTTTAATCCCAGAAAATCAAGTCACAAAAAGTCACACCAAGGTCAAAACACAAGAACAAAGTCTTCAAAGTCTTCAAATCTTCAATCTTCGATTTAATCTTCAAAGTAACAACCTGCAAAAAGAAACTTGATTCCTTATTGATTTGTCGCACAAAACAGAGTCTGTTAACAATGGAAAATCAATGAATCTATCTTATCGTAGATGGGTAAAAACGATTTGCTGGTTTTTTAGGAAAGGGAAGAGACGACCGTGCGGACGAGACTCCTCAACCGAGCAAACTGCTTAACCTCAAACAGATGCACTGCACGGGAGTGCTTTTAAGTTCGAGAGATCAATCTGTAGGACTCCGGCCTAAACCAAGCCAATGGTCGTTCCAGAGTCAATTCGGTCACAACGAGGGAGATGGGTTGATCTGTAGGAGGAAAGATGAGAAGTGTGTGAGATCAATGATGATCAAGGATTGTGAATGTGTTGTGGGTTTCTACAAGTTTTCAGTGAACTGTTGAGTTCAAATAGGTTTTGGTTGATTGATGAATTCTTGAGAGTGATTACTCGAAAAATTGTGTTCTATTTCAATCATAGATTCAGAGACTTATTTATATTGCCAGAATAGTAGACACATTGATATCCAGTAAGTGTGACGATTGCTCGAGTGAAAGAGAGGGAAATTGGGAAATCGCGTGTTAACCAGTTCCAGGTCATGCGGAGACTTGGTTGATTATCCACCCACTACTTTGCTAACTTCCTCAACTGCTTACACGACTTACTCACATTTCTCATTGTGGATGAACACACGTGCTGTAGGCCGCCAGACCAAAACCCTAAGTGATATCCCCCATGTGACGTGATTGATGCCTCACGAACGTGGAGTCTGCAAAATAGACGTGTATTTGATTAGTCAGTCATTGACTTGATTAGACAGTGAGTCTAAGTTTTGTTGAATTGAGCATGATTCACGAATGCTCAGTGATTCATGGATTGAACATGTCTGTTGAGACGTATAATTCTTGAATAAATGTTGATAATTGGATCAACATGATGAATATTGATGAACAGAGCAAATATTGCTCGTATGATAAATTGTTGGATATTGATAGTTGAACCAATATTGACGAATTGAGCAAATATTGCTCGTCTGAGCGAATATTGCTCGTTTGATGAATTATTAGCAGCATGACCAAATAAAATATTAATTAAAATATTGGTAGCTGGACCAAATTTTATATAATTAATTAAGATGTTGATTACTGGATCAACATAAAATTATAAGTGTTTGAACTTGCTCAGATGATTATGATTTGTGGAGCGTTTGTTCGAAACCCTAATTTTGATCAATTGTTCGTCAATTGATGAATTAGTGAAAATAGGTCATTGAGTGAAGGAGGGACTGACCACATGGGATGATGGACGGCCATGTGGTGCCCAAGTGCTCGAGTGAGCATGCACCAGAGTCCTTAGTTGACCGGTTGGTGAAAAAATGATCAAATGGTGTGTTGATCATTTATTAGAATAGTGCTCGTGCGAGCGTTAGGTGATAAAACCTAATTATGGAGAAGTGAGGGACCGACCAAGAGGGCATGAGACCGGACCTTGGTGGTCGTGGGACCAGCTGATGGTCGTTTGAGCAAATTCCAAGTTGGTTGGAAGGAGTTTGGACCCAATATGAGCAATTGAGCAAATTATTTCAAAATTATAATGATGTGTGGGACCGGCTCCTTGCAAGCCTTAGGGACGGCCTTGGTCGGCCAAGGAAACATGCCCGTGTCACTATAATGTCCGTGTCTTAGTTCTTAGAGTTTTGATATTTTCTGATGTGCGTTCGAGGAATATTTTGGATTTTCAGAAGAGTTTGATCTTTGAATGAAATTCTTGATTTTGCTTGAATGAGCAAGTAGAACTTTGCTCGTTTGATCAATATTTTGAGAATATTAAAATAGTAATATGTTAATATTTTTCGTGAGTAGCCTAGTCGGTCATGTGACCATTTGACTTTTTGGCTTTTTCATGGTTTGAGCAATATTTGAGAAAATATGGAAAAACCAGGGTTTTTGCTCAAACGGAGGAGTTTGATGAGATGAGGGAAATAATAATTATGATAACAAGGGATTGCAAGGTGTGGGACCGGCCATGGTTAGGGCATTGCCGGCCGGCTAGGTAGCCCGGTCCCGTGACACCTTCCCCTATTTTTATTATTTTTCATCATTTGAGGAAAATTTGGAGAAACCGTGAGTTTTGCTCAAACAAGGAAAGTTGCTTGAATGGAAGAGTTTTCATGAAATCATGAAAATAATAAAATAAGAAAAAATAAAGGCAGAGGCGTGGGGGACCGGCTACGACGGCATGACTGGCCGGCCGGTGGGCCCGACCCTCCTTAGGCGCCTCTTTATATTTTTTAATTATTATTTTCTCTCTCCTGTTTTGTGTAGGTTTCCTCGTTTGTCCATATTTTGAATGCTCGTTTGTGCATTTGGGTGCTCGTTCGTGCATCATTGTTGAGTACATTACACCATTTTCTTGGGGCTTACTCGGTGATAGTCCAGACACCCGATTGTTGAGTAATTATTACTAATTCATGGAATTCAGCGGAGAATGGTTCATGAAACGGAGTAATAACAATGAACTGAGTATCTATTACTAATCCATGAATCCAGCCGGGGAATTCAGGGAACGGAGTAATGAGATAACTATTACTAATCCATGGAATCAGCCGTGGATAGCCATGGAACGGATTAATGAGATAAAATAGATTATTTTCTAGGAATTTAGTCGGTGAATGTCACAGTAGAATTAATCTATTGTAGAATCGAGATATGAGATAGTTGAAGCATCATACTCGTTCTGAAGAGTGCATAGTCAGGAAACAACGTGCAGCGTTGGTGTCCTGAAGGCGTTTAGCCCTCCAGAAAATAATTATGTCCAGAGAGACGCCTGAATCTATACACGGTCTCTCTACATAGTAAGGGAACATCGAGTATCGCCGACGTCCTGAAGGCGTTAATCCCTATGACAAACAATTATGTCCAGAGAACCGCCCAATCGTTCTTCTATGTACAGGGGGTCTCTCTATGTAGTCAGGGAAGAGCGAGTATCGCCGACGTCCTGAAGGCGTTAAGCCCTCTAACAAACAATTATGTCTAGAGGATGATAGACGCATTTATGTGTCTTATTTGTCCTTAATGTTTCGTATTGTTAGTACTCGTTTTTGTCCTTATTATGGTGTTTTATGTGTTTGTAGGTATTTTTTGGAAATAAATATTGTTGGAAAATTGGGCTCGAAAAGTTGCTCGGAACACCCCCGGAGGACATTTGATATTCGGACTCCCACTTTGGATAAGGGGTAACCCAATTACTAAGGGGCACCCAATTGATATTCGCACCCCCAGCTGTTGGATAAGGGCTAACCATCTTCTACCTTTCAAACCTGTTTTTTTTGGCGGGAAAATCTGGTTTCAAAGAACCAGAATTAGGGTTCATATTTTGAAGGTGTTTCAGTGAGACTCAATGGATGAAATTGGTTGGGAAGCTTTGTTGGAACATCACAGGCATGGTATGGGCTTTTGTTTCGATTGAATTTGGATGGACAGTCCTTTCGAAGTGAAACAGGGAAGAAAATATCTCGACATTTGCTGCATTGAATTTTAACGTTATCTGTCAGATTTGTTGCCTGTTATGGAGTGATACCACCCTGTTACGACTAAACAGGGATGGTAAGTTGCATAGAATCGAAAGACTTGGGCTGTACACGTGGATGCTACAAAACAGAGAAGGAGATATTTTCCAGATATTTTCCAAGCTATTTACGACAATTACGTGTGACCTGAGTGCGCTATCCTCATTCTGTTATGCTTTTGGATGATGACTTAACGTGTTTGGAGGGAGTATACACCAGTTGACAGCAACAAACGCGTAAAGGAGAAACAAAATATTCCCGAGGCTGGCAGAGTTAAGGGGAATAATTTTGGAGTAATGGCGAGGATTTTCATAGCCATGTTAAGTATAAATAGGCTCTGGGGGTTTCACTGAAAGGGGACGGAGAGATTGGGAGAGTTGCAGAGCTTCAGAAGAGCCAAAAAATCGAAGTTGCAGAAACTGCCACAGCTGCTGGTGTGAAGAACACGAAGAACATCAACGCACAAGGGACCGTCGTTTTCTCTACAGTGACAACGGCACATCTGAGGGTCGTAGTTTAGCAGACAGACTTAAATAAACAGTGACAACGACACTCTTGTTTTATCGTTCTCTGTAACAGATAAGTTTGTAACAATTAAAATGTTACAAATCAGGCTTTTCATCTTTTCTCCCTTGTTCATCATTTGTAAACCATTTTTGAGCATTAATAATGATTTTTGAGCATGTTTACACCATGATGAGCTAGAACCCATCACTGGGACGACGGAGGAAGTTGTTTTGCACCCATGTGGTAATTCTATTTAATTCCTTTATGACTATTTGCACTATTATAAGTGATTCATGATTTTTATTGATTATTTGTGAATTCGTTAGATGTCGCATGCTTAGTCTTAGGTACTTTACATGCGTCATGCTTGTGAATTACATATAATTCTTTATAAAATCTACCTTGGCAAAGAATTAGAGTCGATGTTTGTTATTTTATGAGCTTTAATTGTCCGGAATTAATAGATGAACCGCATGAATGTGAGAATTAGTGGAATCTCGAGTCCCAGTAACTCTCTTCGTCTTGTGACATAAATTGTATATATTCTTTATTTTTATTATTTTCCTTTATTAAACCCTAAAATCAATTTCATCAAGTCCGAGTGAACGACAACCTTACTTACCACTATCTAAAATTCGATCAATTTTTGGCGCCGCCGACGCGGACTTGTGTATAGATTTGTTTTTTAGGTTTTATTTTTCTTTTTATTATTTTTGTTCTTTTTTACGCGTTTTGGTATTTCTGTTTGCTTTCAGATTTGAAGTGGAGCGAAAGAAAAAGAGAAAGTGCTGAAAAGAAAAGCAAAGCCAAAATAGGAAAGAAAAGAGAGATCCAAACGGAGTGAAGAAGAAAATTTTGTATATATTGTAATTATTATTTTTAGTTTTTTAGAAACTGTAATTAGGTAATTATTTTTGTAATTTTTATTTTTGGACTTTTTAATTTTTGGACTTTATTTTTGGACTATCGGACATTATTAATTTTAAACCCTAAGGAAGGGTAATTTAAATATAAACTGCACAGGGAAGGACGGTGATTGCGATATCACCTCGGCCCCTCGGGTTCGTACACGACATAGGAGTCCTGGCCCGAGTCGACTTCAACGGTTCATCCCCCGTCTGGAACGGGAGGTAAGGATTCTAATCACCCGCGAATCCCCTGTCAGCGGGTTTACTGGATGATTTCGTGTGAATATATGTCGAGGAACTGAATCCGGCTGCTTTAATTTCCTAGTAAAGGGCAAGGACAAGATAAGAGTTCGGATTTCATCACCGTTCTCTTCTTTCCCGCCTTAGGAAAACGAAACCAAACACGAACCTAAGCCTAAAATTTTGACTAGAATGAGACCGATAGGGTAACGAGCTTAATAGGAAAGTCATTCGAAAAATATTGGTCACTCTTTAAGCATACTTCGAAGTTCATGATGGTTTCTGTAAGTTGAATGCGTGACTGCGCCGCCTTGTAATGCGGTGAGGCCTTGGGTATCAAATCTCCACGCAGCTTCCCTCGCCTATATTCAACTTACTTAAACTCGGATTGATTCCAGAGGGGTTTGCTTAAATTGTAACGAATTCCCTTCCGAAGGTTTAGAAGCTAGTCTAGAAAACAATCTAAGTGGAGCCATCATGCTTTTTGTTTGCTAGAAATCAGTAGGTTTGTTGTGGTCGAGTCAGCCTTGTTTGTGCTTGTGTAGAATTCCCTTGCAGTTAGGATGTCAAACTGGTATTACAATAGCCATCACAATGAATATGAATATCCAACTGAACAAAATGGACATCACTCTTTTTATGACCATAGTGTGAATAGTGGTTGGGAACGCCAAACTTTTGAAGGTTATGGGTCATACCATGGTGATCCCAATTACTATCCACACGCTACCCGGTCGTACGAGAAAAATTCCTCTCTACTAGAGTCAACACGTAAGTTAGCTGAGACGACACGTAAGTTCGCAGAAATGAATAACTTAGTTATGGACGAAAGCAATGCAACGAGTGAAATTTCTTTCCTAGATTCAATAAGGAAGTCATGTGAGTCGAGTCACGATGCATTAAGGAAGTCATGTGAGTCGAGTCACGATACCATAATGAAGTCATATGAGTCGATTCGAAAGCTTTTGTTAGAGGCCCAGAACGGAACTGCTCGAGATAATCTTAGTGTTTCCAATAGTACCCCTGAAAATGAGGATAGTTATTTACATAATCAAGATGACGAGGATAAAATTGGTAACACTACTTGTCTAGATGAGGTTCAACCATTTTCATATTATTATAATGATAATTATGATGAGGATAGTGTTGATGAATTTGAAATAAATAGGCATAGTAATCAGGAAATTGTTACCCCAATTGAACTTTATAACGATAATATTATTTCTAGTTCAAATCCAAATAATTTTAATAATTATTCACCTATTCAAAAGGATGAGGATTTGACTAGAGATACCCTCGTTTTAGACGATGTAGTATTTCCTTTTGATTACGAAGCCAATGATGGTTTAGAGGAACGAGTATATTTTGAGTCTAGCGATTTAGAAACAATAGACTTAGAAAAAGAAAACGAACTCGTAGAGATGAGTGAGGATGTACCTGACTTAGAAGAATCAATTGACCATTTTCAGGAATCAGATAACCTTGAAATTAGGGAAGTTGTGACTAGTCTTTTTAGAGACACTGAAAACTCTAAGTTTGGGGGTGATTATCATTCTCCATGTGCCTTAACTCTTAGAAAGGTCCCTAACTTGGGACTTGACATATGTTCCTCAACCATTTTAAAAGATTATCTTCATACACTTTTTCCTGAGCCTAGTTGTGTCCATAAGGAAGTTCAGTTGTTAAGAACCCATCCTCTGGTTGATGTGGTTAACCCAGGCTATGATACCACGATTGATTTTGTTTTCCCACCAAATATTTTTCAACCAATTGCGGGAACGTATAAGTTTCAGATGTGTCAATTATTAAGTTTTGAGGCTAAACCTAATTACTTTAGGAGATTAGGGTCGACACATTTGCTTAAGGAAGACCACCAATCTTATTGTGGTCAGGTTGTGTGAGTCAAGTCCGATTGACTTAAAGGATCCCCATTATTCAGGTTATTGTTATGTGCTTCTAAGTTCTTAATTGAGTATTTCCAGACTCTACAACCTGATCTTAAGAATCCTTCTTTTGAGGAAGTCCAGCCCATGAAGACATTTTATTTAGACCCTTTTATAGAGCCCGAACCCGAGCCACAACTAGATGTAGTTGTCTTAAACAAAACAATATATAAGGGTGTGTTGGATATCTTCTGGTCTACATTGCAGTTTTCCTCTTCTTGTGGTTAGCACTTTTTGATCCGGATGACCCATGCATTATTCCGATTTGTTGCTATATGATTCTTCGAGGTGACTAATCCTTTCCAATGTCCTGGTCAAGACTTTAAACTTAGCACTTCTTGGGAGGTAACCCATGCTCTTGCAACACGGTAATATATTTCCTTACTCTTTTCTTCAAGTGGTGACAGTTTCTCATTGTTCATGCTTTTAATTTCATCTTTAGAACATTGAGGACAATGTTAGATTTAAGTTTGGGGGTATGGGAGAAACTTTTTAGTTGCAATAAATAAACTCCAGAGACTAGAAATTTATGCTTATTAAGGTTGGCACTAACTAATCTAAGTGGATGGGAACATCTTGGTTGTAGGAGTTGAGGAACCAATCTGATTAGATGGAAACATCTAAAGAGTCTATTCATAAAAGCACGAGCTCAGGTGTTAGAAAAGAAAACATGGTAGTTTCGCCATATCCTCGTGATGGAAACATCGAAAGAATCCTGATCACTTATTTTATTTTTCTCTTTACCATTGCTAGGGTGAAATAGAGTGACTGAGATACCAAAAAAAAAAAAAAAAAATTGAGACCAGACCACTAGACCGGAATAAATACAATAAAGTCGATCACTTGGTACCCTTGTATATGCCGGTGAGTTGACCTAGAGTTAGGATTATCGATCACTACTGGTCCCCTTGTATATATGCCCAGTGTGTTGATATTAGATATCTATCCATTATGATAGGTTCACCTTAGTCAACATCATCCAACATTTTTCTCTACATCCATCTTCTTAATCTTTCCATGTGATTGGTTGACTCCAGGTTTATGATTTTAAACTATCCGAGTAGAGCTCTGTCACTTTATATGAATTTTAGTATGCTTGAGTGCAAACTCGTGTACAACAATTGGAATTTATGGGGTCGAGAAAAATGGTTTTCAAAATATTAAAAGATGTGGGTTTTTAAAAATATTTCGAAGTTGTCCTTCCCACCATTCAACGTGTCGCATGAATTCTCTCTTCATTCCTACTCGCACACATGTGAGAACCATAAAATGAGTTTGTTCTCTCATTAGTTATTTCTCACTAACATTTAAGAACGAGAATATGTTCTTTTAGTATTTCTAACTTCTTATTACTAGCAAGTAAATTCTATGTCCTCATAACTCTTTGGATGCTTGTTGCAAGTTGTGAGTTTTAGTTTGATTTGCCGAGACTCAGTCTCCAATTGGGGAATTTAGAATACACTAATTTACTATCTAGTAGTTTACATTTTTCTTGTAAACTATGTATTTTCTTGTTTTGAGTTTTAAGCTATTTTGAGGAAAAGAAGAAGAAATCACCCAATTTGAGCAAAAAGGGCAAAAAAAGGTCATTTTACGAGAGGCGATTGATATATCCATAAGGGGCAACCCAATTTACTTAGGGGTTGTTATCGGGGGTGTTATCACCTACTAGTGGGTGTAATTATCGTCCTATCTGGGTGTACACATCCTTATCGCCTCCAACCCTTCGAGAGAATGCCTCTCACATTTTCATTTTTCTCGAATTTAACACAGAAAGCTCGAGAGAGGAGGAATTTGAGTTTGAGTTCCTGAAAGAAAACATGGTAGTTTCGCCATTGAATCAAGATTATCCTCGTGATGGAAACATCGAAAGAATCTTCGATCACTTCTTTTATTTTTCTCTTTACCATTGCTAGGAGAGATAGAGGTGAAATGAGGTAAAGAGTGAGGCAGGCAGTTCGGACAAGGCGGGGAGATGGAGATACCAAAAAAAAAAAAAAAAAATTGAGACCAGACCACTAGACCAACCAAGGAAGAAATGGAATAAATACAATAAAGTCGATCATGAGTGGCTCGGTACCCTTGTGGAAATATGCCAAATGCACCACACAAGAATACGAGTTGACCTAGAGTTAGATTATCGATCACGAGTCGACTTCAGCGTTAACCGACCGGTCCCTTGTATATGCCAAGCGACAAAAATTAATTTTCTATGGTGTTGATATTAGTCCTTGGAATTGGAAATTGAATTGCAAAAGGAAAAGATTCTCCCATTTTATCTCAGTCCATTATGATAGGTCTTAATTTATGTTTTGAGTTTTTGTTTTCACCTTAGGTTTATGATTTCAGGTGATACAAGGGATTTAAACTATCCGAGAACATAACTTTTTAATCAGAGCGTCTTGTCTCACTTTATATGAATTTTAGTATGCTTGAGTGCAAACTCGTGTACAATCTTCTTAATCTTTCCAATTGAATTTTCAGACGGGGTACTTCGCATTTGGGTACTTCTCCCGTAGTCAATAAGTATGCCAACCAAGGAGATTCTTTAGTGCCTTCCAAAGTTTTGCGTAGATAGCTAGGGTCCGGAGTAAAGGTTTTGTGGGTACACCTCTGGTAAACCCTCCGGAGACAACACTCCGCCACTAGGGCCACCTAGGGGTTCAAATGATTTTTATTTTCTAGAATAAATTTGCTCGAGGACTAGCAAATAATAAGTTTGGGGGTATTTGATAGACACATTTATGTGTCTAATTTGTCCTTAATGTTTCGTATTGTTAGTACTCGTTTTTTTCCTTATTATGGTGTTTTGTGTGTTTGTAGGTATTTTTTGGAAATAAATATTGTTGGAAAATTGGGCTCGAAAAGTTGCTCGGAACACCCCCGGAGGACATTTGATATTCGGACTCCCAATTTGGATAAGGGGTAACCCAATTACTAAGGGGCACCCAATTGATATTCGCACCCCCAGCTGTTGGATAAGGGCTAACCATCTTCTACCTTTCAAACCTGTTTTTTTTGGCGGGAAAATCTGGTTTCAAAGAACCAGAATTAGGGTTCAGATTTTGAAGGTGTTTCAGTGAGACTCAATGGCTGAAATTGGTTGGGAAGCTTTGTTGGAACATCACAGGCATGGTATGGGCTTTTGTTTCGATTGAATTTGGCGGATGATCCGTTGAAGTGAAACAGGGAAGAAAATATCTCGACATTTGCTGCATTGAATTTCAACGTTATCTGTTAGATTTGTTGCCTGTCATGGAGTGATACCACCCTGTTACGACTAAACAGGGATGGTAAGTTGCATAGAATCGAAAGACTTGGGTTGTACACGTGGATGCTACAAAACAGAGAAGGAGATATTTTCCAGATATTTTCCAAGCTATTTACGACAATTACGTGTGACCTGAGTGCGCTATCCTCATTCTGTTATGCTTTTGGATGATGACTCAACGTGTTTGGAGGGAGTATACACCAGTTGACAGCAACAAACGCGTAAAGGAGAAACAAAATATTCCCGAGGCTGGCAGAGTTAAGGGGAATAATTTTGGAGTAATGGCGAGGATTTTCTTAGCCATGTTAAGTATAAATAGGCTCTGGGGGTTTCACTGAAAGGGGACGGAGAGATTGGGAGAGTTGCAGAGCTTCAGAAGAGCCAAAAAATCGAAGTTGCAGAAACTGCCATAGCTGCTGGTGTGAAGAACAAGAAGAACATCAACGCACAAGGGACCGTCGTTTTCTCTATAGTGACAACGACACATGTGAGGGTCGTAGTTTAGCAGACAAACTTAAATAAACAGTGATAACGACACTCTTGTTTTATCGTTCTCTGTAACAGATAAGTTTGTAACAATTAAAACTGTTACAAATCAGGCTTTTCATCTTTTCTCCCTTGTTCATCATTTGTAAACCATTTTTGAGCATTAATAATGATTTTTGAGCATGTTTACACCATGATGAGCTAGAACCCATCACTGGGACGACGGAGGAAGCTGTTTTGCACCCATGTGGTAATTCTATTTAATTCCTTTATGACTATTTGCACTATTATAAGTGATTCATGATTTTTATTGATTATTTGTGAATTCGTTAGATGTCGCATGCTTAGTCTTAGGTACTTTAGATGCGTCATGCTTGTGAATTACATATATTCTTTATAAAATCTACCTTGGCAAAGAATTAGAGTCGATGTTTGTTATTTTATGAGCTTTAATTGTCCGGAATTAATAGATGAACCGCATGAATGTGAGAATTAGTGGAATCCCGAGTCCCAGTAACTCTCTTCGTCTTGTGACATAAATTGTATATATTTTTTATTTTTATTATTTTTTTTATTAAACCCTAAAATCAATTTCATCAAGTCCGAGTGAACGACAACCTTACTTACCACTATCTAAAATTCGATCAGAGGACCGCCCAATCGTTCTTCTACATAGAGGGCACGATGAAATGCGTAGCATCGAACGCTCAGCTAGTGGGAGGCCTTTCGAGAAACATATTCATCATGGCTCTGAGAGGAATGCTCACTTAGTCAGAGATCGTGAAACGGTTCACGGATCGTAAAGCACGAATGGTCACATGCGTTCCTGAAGCCGGGTCAGAAACATGCAGTATCATGATTTTACGATTTTAGCCCTTGTTGAAAATCCACCATCAACACTTACATATCTAGAATAACTTAGATCTGTAGGAACGTTAACTCTTTGATCTAGTTTGAGTGTCCTTATATCAGAAGAGAGGGATCATGAAATAAACAAAGTAGGTGCAATCAAAAATTCAACAACTATTAGTCAATCAAATCAATAATCGAAAACTAAAACAACAATGCAATTATCTAGTTTCCCACCAACGGTAATCGTAAAGCTTCTTGATCCCACAGAAATCTTTAAACAAGCAGTCGTAAGAGATTTTGCCTAATTAGGGTATTTTCCTCTCCATATAGACGGCTCCACCAGAAACAACACAAATGAAGTTTGCTTGGCTATTAGGATAGTTTGCAAGAAATGCAAACTCAAGTATTTATAGACCAAGGTTGTTTGGACAACAAGCAAATTCCAAAACCGAAAGATTCCCAAGATATGCAATAAGTACTAATTTCTGTTTTCCTATTTCCAATTAATGTCAAATAATATTTCCGAAATATCTCATAGAAAATTTCTATTATTAGTTTAGCACATTAACTAAGATAGCAACGGTTGCGAGTTCGAACGATCAATGCTCTAAAAATCTCCCCTTTTGTATTTAGTGACAAAACTATCAATACATATGGATTAGAAAATAAATAAACTTAGTATCTTCTCATCCAAATGCTTGATTTCCTTGGTTCTTCAACATTCCTTGAATTCTTCGTCACTCCAAGTACTCCAGTGATTCTGAACGTGTTCAACTCAGCATCATAGTTGTTGAAGATCCGTAGCCATAACAATAAGAAAACAGATGCTCTCAATTATTGTTATACAGTGTCATAGTATTATTACACATCATCAAAGTTCAATTGTATCACAACTTTGACAATAATACTACGGTGATATGTATCACTCCCCCTTAGTCAATATTTCATCTCACAATGAAAACCACTCCTCCTTACATAATGATCCGTAAACCATATGTTATGTAGTGTGAACTACAAACTAATTCTCCCCCTTTTTGTCAATATAAATTGGCAAAAGTACGAAAACTAGCGGGATAATAATGAAATTCTCAAAGAGATTATTCATGACTAATAGAGAACATATCAACTTTGTTTCGATGATTTCACATAGTCGAAACTTAATGTATTCATCAAGGAGTTTATAAAGATACAAGATCCTACAATATTCCACAACCGCACTCCCCACAATGATTTGGCAATTAATCACAAGTTCAATTAAGAACTCTCCCCCATAAAATGTCATTCTCGAAAGAACAACAAGAGCGACCTTACTTTTACAAGAAAAGAATGATTTCTTTGGATATTAAGAAATCACATGAAACATGAATTTGTATCCAGAAAACTCGAATAAATTAACCACAAGAAGACCTTAATGATTAATTTAATCGGAAATGCTCAACATAAGAAAACTTACGGAGCCATACAGTACTTTCACATAGAAGTTGATCAGGGAAAGATCAATACTGCGGAATATTCAAAAGTTCATTCTATCTTTTATCAATATTTGCATAAAGACATAATAGACTTAACTTTTGACATATATGGGACAATCACAGTTCACTGACGTAAACACACATATCCCATAAAATTTTTGCAATATTAAAAATCATAAAGATTAATACTGCAAAATCATCTTCCAAATAACTTAGAATTTAAATAAATAAATCTAAAACATTGCAAGATGAAAATCGTTGGCAATAGCTATGTGTAATCACAATATTTCTATTCCAAACCCTAGTTATCCTTTTTAAAACACAAGAATAAATTCTCATAAGAAGTTTCCTAGACATTAAGATTCTTTAAAAATTTCTCTATCGTCCCCGAACTCCTTGTTGTCAACAGACATTGGAACATAAGGTTCATGAAGAAAGGAGTCAATTCCAAAAAACCTTCTAAACTGATGCCAAACCAGGGCCTTCTGAATTTCGAGAGTTCTTAGAACAATAGCCTTTATTTGCTGAATCTCCTTTGTTGTTTCCTTCAACTCTTCAAGAATACCAGAAAACTTTTGAAGATTAGAGGGGATAGCCCTAGGTTTCTTCATATTCTTCTTTTTTCTCTTCAAAGTTGTAGAGGAAAGAGATTTATCTTTTTCCTTCATGATTGATGGCTTAACAATCATATTAACATCTTTTCCATCAGAAGATATGATGCTTGGAGTCTCCATTCAAATATGAAATTGTGAGAGGAATACACAATTTAAGCTCTACAAGCAATCTTGTGATAAAAAGAGTTTTCAGGGAAGGAAAAAGGAATGTAGGGTTACGGAACCTATATACAGATTAGGATTCACGTACGACCAACTCTTAACCCTAAAGAAGGTAGAATTACCGATTTTAACCCTCTTTCAATGAACAAAAAGGGAAAACCTTTTCAATACCAATTTTATGATATGAAAAGATCAACAAAATTCCAGAAAACAAAAAGAAAAAAATTAAAATTTTCTTTTCCTAAAGCCCGATTTGTGCTCAACTCTTGTCTCTTTGACCAGGCACATGAGACAAGATGCACCTTCAACACAATTAAGCTGTGTTGGGGTGAACAATAATCCGTTCACCATACAATTCTTGTACGGAATTCTTAATACCCTTTTCCGTAGATTGTTTAGACCTTGTTCTTTTCTGTATAGGTCTATCTTTTCCTTTATAAATTGACTTCTTCGAAGAAGTATTGAGTTTACCTCTAATGAATTCGACTTCCGAACAAGTTTAAGCTTATTTGCTAATCGATTTGCTCTCTGTTGAAGTTTGTTGATATATCTTATTTTATGTTTGAACTTGGAACACATAGAGAGTTCAAGACCCTTAAAAGTACAATAATAACATGTTCAGACACCATAGCTGAGCATGCTGCTAAACAAATTGAGGTACCTGAAACATGTGAGACATTTCATCAAGAGTTGCAGCAAGACCTTTGTTCCCAGTGTATTTTCTACGATTTGGACACTCATTATCAAAATGACCAAAACCTTTAAACTCGAATCACTGTGACATATCCTCATCATCAGTATCGACGGTGTCCCCGTTTTAGGAGGGGCACGGTCATGAGGTTTGCCTAATGACCTAGGTTTATCTCTGATGAACCGTTTACTTCTCTTCAAAAGAATATCTTTAAACTTTCTTGTGATCAGTGAGACTGAGTTGTCAAGATCTTCATCTGATGAATCAGTCTCAATAGGATCAACTACAGAGTTGCCAACACTTTTAATTTTGTCAAGCAATTTAGTGTTCTTTTGTGCTTTAAAAGCAATATCCTTTCCATATTTAAATGTATGCTCATGATCAATTTCTGGAAAGAGTATCAAGGTTATTTCCTTCAACGATGGCATGTTTCTTAGAATCGTATCTAGCTGGCAGCGATCTGAGAATTTTCATTACAATGTCCTTTTCAGGAATAGTCTTACCCAATGCAAAAGATGCATTAACAATTTTAGACACTTTGTGATTAAACTCATCAAATGAATCTTCATCATCCATATACGAAGGTTTTCCCAATCAGAATTTAGGTTTTGAAGCCTAGCTTCCTTTTCAGAGGTATTCCCTTCAAACACGGTTTCTAAGATATCCCAAGCATCTTTAGACCGAGTGCACGTATTCACATGGTGCTAAAGATCTGGGGTAAACATGTATGATGGCATTTAAGTCGTCAGAATTTTGTTTTGCAGCAAGAATCTCGTCAGGCTCATACCTACCAATATCCTTTGCAATTGTTATACCGTCTACTGTAACCAATGGAGGATTATAGCCATTAACAACATAAACCCATGATTGAAAATCACATGCTTGGAGAAATGAACGCATAGCAATTTTCCACCATAAGTAATTTGAGTCATGGAAGACTGGCGTACGTTTATAGAGATAACGCCTCTGTCCATAGAGTCAGATTACTACAAACACAGACTTATGAGGTCTTAAACGTGTTTGCCTGCTCTGACACCAATTGAAAAAGCGGGGGTATAACAACCATACCCAATATTTTGTTAGGCAATCTGTATGGACTAACTCCAATATAATTCCAAGAGAATCAACTAAACAGTCAAACTCAATCAAAGAAATATATCCAAGAGTTATATCTCTGTTTCTCAATGTAATCGGCAAATCAAAGAGATAGAATCCGTGAGGATGATTATTACGAGAAACAACTTGAACGGTACCAAATACCAATGTTCAAGTGTCAGTCAAATTCAATCAACAACCAAAGGTTGAATGTACCGATTGATTGAACTACGCACAACCTGTGATATTTCAATTATATAAACAAATATAATGCGGAAAAGAAATAACACAGACACCAGAAGTTCTGTTAACAAGGAAACCGCAAATGCAGAAAAACCCCGAGACCTAGTCCAGATTTGAACACTACATTGTATTAAGCCGCTACAGACTCTAGCCTACGACAAGTTAACTTCGGACTGGAATGTAGTTGAGCCCTAACCAATCTCACACTTATTAAGGTACAGTCGCGTTCCTTACGCCTCTGAATCCCAGAAGGACTCTACGCACTTGAATCCCTTAGCTGATCTCACCCACAACTAAGAGTTGCTACAACCTAAAGTCGAAGACTTGATAAACAAATCTGTCTCCCACAGAATAGTCTATTCTAATAGATAAATTTGTCTCCCACAGAAATACTTGCGAAGTTTTTGTTCCGTCTTTTGATAAATCAAGGTGAACAAGAACTAATTGATAATCCGGTCTTATATTCCCGAAGAACAACCTAGAAATATCAATCACCTCACAATAACTTCACTATATGGTAGTAGAACAAGTTATTGTGGAATCGCAAAGAATGAGACGAATAGCTTTGTGATTAAATTTTATATCTTACCTATCGGAGATAAATATCGAGCAAATCTTAGATAAGATAGTAATCTATACGATAGAACAAGTAAGATCAGAACACGCAACTACGGAGAAATAGTTGGGTCTGGCTTCAGAATCCTAACGAAGTCTTTAAGTCGTTAACCTATAATGGTTTTAGGAAACACCTAGGTTAAAGGAGAATCGACTCTAGTCGCAACTAGTATCACACAGAAGGTGTGGGGATTAGGTTTCCCAGTTGCTAGAGTTCTCCCTTATATAGTCTTCAAATCAGGGTTTGATAACTTTAAAACAAATCAATCAATATTCATCGTTGGATGAAAACCTGATTTAAGATTCAAGCTAAGTTTGCTAAAAACCAAAGAAATATCTCTCCACCGTTAGATGGTCTTATTTTGTTACACACAAATAAAATATACCTTCATTTAGATATGGGTAACCGTACCTAAACATGTATATTGAGTTGGCTCAATAACAGTTAACCGAAGTTAGTCATATGAACACTTTTGTATTAACCACGTATTCATCTTACCGATTCTAGATCAAATGATAATCAAATGAATCTAATTCTGTTACTCATAGAGTTGTTCAATTGTTTATATTCTCATAGAAGTATACAAGACACAACTGAAGCAAAATTGGATTGGTTCAAAAGAATCAGTTCATGAACACTTTAGCCATGGTCTGTAATTAAAGACTGCATTCCTTAATATATGAATATATTTTTTCATGAGTATGAAATCATACTTAACCGATTTGACCACATAAGTTTACAAACGGGTACGCAAACTTAAGTTCCCGACTTTGATCTTTTCCGACAGTTCGCGAACTGGTACGCATACTATCGTTCCAGACCGAATTCAGGTGAAACAGTTTGCTAACGGGTATGCAAACTTAGTTCCTGGACTTTGACAGTTGTTTGAGGGTAAAAACTGTTTCTGCTGGTTTTGGTAAATTTTGGGTGTGTGTGAATGAGAAACGAATCTAAACCCTAAACAAATGCACTGCACGGGAGTACTTTTAGATTTGAGAGATCAATTTGTACAATTCTGGCCTAAACCAAGAAATGGCCGTTCCAGACTTGCTTCGGTCACAAAGTGAAGGAGATGGGGTTGATCTTAGGGAGTGAAGCGAAGAAGGTGTTGATATTGTGAAGGTGTTGGCAGTTTATGACTTGTATCAGAATGTTGAACTGGCTTGCATAATGTAAGCTATCAGTTCTTAGTGTTTTCTGGATACGATACAACACTTGGTTTTTCTGTGTTGTTTGGAAATAGGTCGAAGAACCTATTTATACAAGTCATTTGAGCGCAATCCTCATCTCGTAGGAAGTGGAGGAAGTTGAGTGATGGAGTAGTGAGGTCGTGTAGGTGATTGTCACACGATCACGCCTTTGCCCACTTCCCTCATCACCATTAACCGTCCACCTTTCCCGACACGTTCTCGTAATGGGCGCGTTGCACGCCGCACGCTGTAAACCGCCAGACCAATACCCCAGTAAGTGTCCCCCAGTTTGTGACATGTTTGATGTCTCGAATGAGCGGGTCAAGTCGTGGGACCCGCCGCAAGAAAAGCATACGGTGCTATTAGGTTAAATAACTAAGTTATTTATGGAATTGATATTCATGAAATAGTGTGCATGCTCGATGCATGTAATGCATCACTTTCAATCGATATACACGAAACATCGTTGTTTTAAAGCTTGATTGAATAAGTCGCGGATTAAGCGTCTTAAAATAGCAGCACGTCCAACTATCTTCAAGTGATCGTCTGGAGGTCATGTGGGCGGGCCATCATCTGGTCGATCACTCCATGTGGTAGAGTGGCGAACGGTGATCATTAAGGCGCTTCATTAATCGCCTAATTTTTAATCCAAGCCGTTCGACCAAGCTGGAAAAGTTGGACGGACGAGATGATTTACATCACATGTTTGCTGCCGTTGAAGGAATTTAGGGTTTTTTAGAGGTGCGCAAACATCCCCTCTTTGGCTGATCGAATCCAAGCATTGGTGCTAATCTCGAATGGACCGACCAGGCATGCGTGGAGACGGCCCGCCGGCGTGCATGTCCACACCTCTTGGTCCCTCAAAGATTCGATCTAGGCCACTCAATTTGACCGACAAAGATGAGTGGTCGTGATCGATTTGCGACAGAAATATATTGCCGCAAAGGGTTTAAAAGCCGTGTGGCATGCCACCTTTGGGGCATGCGTTTCGAGGCGCCGGGTCCTAGTTTGCATAGGTCGGCCGGTCACACGCAAAGGTGGGCCCACGGTGATCATTTTGACATCCTTGGGACCTCTTGAGTCTATATCTATATCGTCCGTTTAGGCTGGTGAAGATGGATGGTCACGATCAATTTACGACAGATGTGTGTTGCCGCAAACCTTAATTAGGGTTTTGAAACAGCCACGCCCACGCGATTTTGACCAAGCGGTTTGGCACGCTGTTGGCCTCCTTTGGGGAGATCGATCACGTGGGGCCAATGTTGGGCTGACGGTGAATGCATGTGCACCTTCCTAATGGTCCTAAATGCGATCCAAGCCATCCAAATAGGCTGGCTAAGTTGGATGGTCGTGATACGCTAGTGTATTTCCGCAACCCAATTTAGGGTTTGGAAACATCACGCTTGCCGTGGTTTGGGAGAGCGTTTCACTGCTCAATGGTCCCACCATGGGCAAGTCGTTCGAGCAAGGAGGAAGTGGGCCAGCCGGTGTGCATGTCAGCGATTCCCCAATTGGTCATGGGATCATCTAACCCGTCCAAGCAAGCAGGCGAAGTTGGATGGTTTCGATGATTTTGAGACTGTCTTGAACAGTTCAAGCTCGTTCGAGCTTCTCCCAAGCAGCGCAGCCACCCTACTTAGGGTTGGCGTTTGACGACGCTGGGAGATGTATGGTGATATTCGACCAGCTAGGGCATAAGTGGGCCCGCCGGTGGTCATCACGATAATTGCCTATTCCTGCCAAGATTTGGATAGGCTTATTAAATTGTGCGGCCAACTTGTGTGGTCGTGATCGTTTCTGAGACTGATATGGACAATCTAGATTTTTCTTAAGGAATTTAAACATGTTCGATCGAGCTGTCTTTAATTAAAAGCGCGTCGATTTGAAATTCTCTTTGTCAGAGAGTGATGTAGCCTGTGTGGGTATTTCATGCGTATCTCAATATTGGCACTTCGGGAGATTCATGCTATTTTGCTGAGAATGAACACTTAATCGTCATGTCATGTCAATGATGAGAGTTCGGCTGAGAACATAGCACGGAAAATACTAGGTAAATCATGCATTGATTAATAATGCTGGCATAAAATGAAAATCACAAAATATTTGGGATTGCTACTATGCGCACCATTCTGAGTGAATTTCATATGCATTGAATTGTTCAATGAGCGAGGAGGTTTTTTGCACTCGTCACCTTTCAAATGGCTTTACCCCTTGCAGGGTAAATACTGGTTTTACAATTTTAGCCTTGAACTAAAACCAACCATCAACATTAAGTCCCCTGCTTAGCACGCAATAGTTACACTATTGCGGGGTAAGCACTAGATGGTGACAAATTAAGATAAAACTTAAGAGACAAAGTTAGATGTTACCAAGAGAGATGGGTCGTCCTTTCTTTGGAACATGTCACATTCAAGAGGTCCCCAGGTGAGAGTTCCCCTAGAATGATGTCGGTTGGCCTCAGGTAGATTAGGCATATGGTTGGTTGGGATCTCAAACTATTCTCGACTCTGATGTGGACGAGTCCTGTCATGAGGAATATCCTTAAAAGGCTGCTGAAGCAATTTCTGAAAAAGATGTTGAAGCAGCTTCCAAAGAGAACGTTGATGCAGCTTCCGAGAAGGGCGTCGAAGCGTCTTCTGGAGAGGATGTTAAAGCAGCTCCTGGAGAGGACTCTAGTGAAGGCATCATTGGCCCTGGCGTTGACGACACTTATTTGATGTTTATTAGTCTTTGCTTCATGCGGCTGGGGCCAGGGCTTGATCGAATAATAATCCCTCATTCATGTTGTAACTTCAACTTGTTGTATCACGTGTGTTGTGCTTCCGTGAATAGGAGATCCAGGAGTCGTATTTGTTAGGTGTGGAGGCTCTATCTCCAATTAATAGCGCGTGTGATGTGATTGGACACGTCTGAAGAAGTAATCGCAATCTGGGAGTACCGCGTGCACTAGCTCGCTGCTTCCTGATTCCGTGAAGGGATTTCCCGAAGTATGAAAATTACAGATGTCGAAACTTCTTTCTGGGATCTAGGCACAATGAGATGTTGATTGAGAGGTTGTTTCGTCATTGAAGCAGCTGCACTTCAGGATACGGATGATGCTTGCCCTAAGAAGCATGTATTGACTGCTTGATAATTTCTTTCAGTCATCTTGCTCTTTCTGATTGCGATGATGATATGCTTGTATGGGCACAATCCTCCGGAGCCGTTAAGTGAAGTAGACAAGCTGAGAGACCTTCGTTGTCGACGTGCGCTATAAGTATTCAAAGACTTCGTTTCAAGCAACATCCTTTGAATCGTCTTCTGAATCTTGGATGGTTGTATGGAACGGGATGCGATGAAAGGTCCCGATTACACTTCGAGAATCAATGGCGTGGCTGGACACGTGAAAATATCTCCGATTTGTACTTTGGAGTCTTTGATGCACATGTACGTCCTTATGTTGAGAATTCTCTGCGGCTCGTAAAGCTTCAACAATGATGATTGCTGGTATTAGAAATAAACCGGTTGAGGGACGTGAAGGCATCCTGTGATGGCAGTCCCCAAGTGTAATTATCCCGAGCTTATTTTCTCTTGAAAGACGTACTTCAATTGCATTTGCTGGTAAGGTGTTGAAGTGGCTTCGGCCACTGAAGAGAGCGCTGAAGTGGCTTCGGCCACTGAAGAGAGCGCTGAAGTGGCTTCAGGAAATGCTGCTGATGCGGCTTCGGGAGAGAGAGCGTTGAAGCGACTTCAGAAGAGAGCGTGCATTGAAGCGGCTTCTGGAGTGTGCGTCGAAGCGGCTTCTGAAGCGTGTGTTGAGGCGGCTTCTGGGCGTGCGTTGAAGCGGCTTCTCCTTCAGTTTGATTTTCTCTTGCAAATTACATGCTTCTTGACCGTCACTCTTGTGTTGAAGAAGTCCTTGACTGACGGTGAACGAATTTCCTGCTGAGTCTCAGTCCCCAAACGTGAGTTACATGGCTCTATCTTGTATGGTCGGTGGGTTTACCGTGGTAAAAATATCACCATCTCGCCTCCATACTGGTGACTCTATTACTTCTCCATGGGAAAGAAAAATATGCAGAAGTTCGGATTACCTCTGTCCGTAGTGGTTGTTGCTATGGTGCAGCTCTGGCGAGCAACAACAATTCCTGGCAGCAGCTGTGATCAGAAGAGACAGGAAGGGAGAGGCATGGTAGCTACTTGCACGAACTTGGCAGTCTTCATATAATGGTAGAGATCGTCTCGTTATTAGAGGGAGAAGCTGATGATGGAACCGATAGCTTCCTTGATGTTTTTCATGGAATGGAGAAGAGAGAGACAGTCCCCTGCCCACGAGTATCCATTGAGCTTTCAACTTGATAGATGCTGTCACGCTGGGTAGAGTTGGAGTTGACCCCAACGTTGATGAGGATCGTACGAGTTGCTGATCATGAGGTCATCTTTGCGTATACGTTGCGTTTCATGGACGTCCAGGCATCGCTGATCTTTGACAATATGTCTGATCTCTTGAGTATGTCCTCGTATTTGGACATCTTGGAATCATAATGATAGCATGCTTGCATCTCTCTAAATTTAGCATCTTTGAGATGGGTAGTGCTGAGCAGTCCCCAGCCACACTCCTTTGCCTTTATCATCTTTGGATCGTGTCTTTGAGAAGTAGGGGAGTTCCCTCATGCGGATGACTTAAATAACATGTTGTGCAAATATGAAGAAGCTCTTGACATGGAGAGTTCGTATGTACCTCTTAAGTCCCGGGTGCGACCTCCTTCGGTAATGCAACTACTTCTTCTACGGGAGACGATGAAATTATCTTTCACCGATTTTATTGCCGTCAAGCCAGATATGGCATATCTCCGACGTTGTTTTATCATTGTGATAGTCGTGCACGTGGTACTGAGGTTGGAGTTGGCGGTTTTGGACGCGCAGGATGTTGTATCTTGGTGGTTTTCCTCTTGCTGCTTAGGTGAAGCTGCTTACAGAAGGCTGAAGGTTATATTGCCTGTTGGTGAGATGTATGCTTCCACGAATATCACGAGGCTCTTCATTCCTGGCAAGCCTGGTTCTTTCTAGCAGGGCAGGTGCTGTTGTAGCCGAGCTTAACAGCTTCACGAAGTTCAGAGGATGTTTGAAATTGCAGATTCTCCAGCATAGCACGATAGACTGGCACCATCCTATTAATGCATAATTCCACCAATCGTTGTTCAATCATATTTGGATCATGACAATCTAGTGCCTGAATTCTGGACCTCTTCACATAATCATTTGGATGTTCGTTGTTTCGTTGGAACATTCTCCCCAAATCTGAAAAGGTGATTTGCTCGGATACGAAGAAATACTTCTTGTAGAAAGCGGTTACCATCTCACACCAGTTAGATACGCTGTTTGGTGCAATATTGTTGTACCAGGTGTACGCTCTCCTAGTAAGTGATTTTGAGAACTCTTTCAGGCGAAGGACATGATTGTATTCGTGCTCTCCTAATGACTCCAGAAAACGAGAGATGTGTTCACGAGCATTACCAGTTCTGCCATAAAGGGAAAATTGAGGAGAGGAGTATCCTCTCGGAAGAGGAACTCTTTGCACATCAGGTGGATAAGGAGGCTGATGCTCGTGCAATTCTACCGGGTTTTCCTTGCCTCGATGCTTGAGAAGTCGTTATAGATCCTCACGCGTGATGAAATTGGACGGCTGATTCCTTTCCCTTGAGCGCTCAGGAATTTCTTCATCAATGAATGCACGCCCTCTTTCTTAGTTGTAGCCATGTCCGTCTGAGCCTTAGCGAGAACTTCTCGTCTTTACATTAAATCAACATCGGTGATAGGGGGTTGGGCCTCCTCTGGTTCCTCCGGTCTCTCGTCTGGATGGGGAAGTGGCAGTAGCGCTAGTAACGACCGGGGAGTTACGCTCGAAGAAATATTGGTGGCGGCAGCGACTCTGGCTCTGGTGATCGGAGGTGTCACACCTAAGGAAGTGTCTCGATGTTATCCGGGTTGACATAATAGGCGAACCCTTTATGATGATTTAAAGATGTGTCAAGCCTCCTTTGTTGTTGTAGATGCACAAATTCTCGGAATTACGCCATGTTTTGGATCTACACGTTTCGTTGATGAAGTGGTATCGGATATTCCTGACTTTAAATTGGTAGCAGTGGTGGAATAGAGATAAACCTTTTCTTTTGTGATCTCTGCAGGTGTCTCCCTAGGACTCCAATGGTATTGAGATTTGTTGTCGACTATCTCCATACTGGAACAACAGCTACACGAATCTTCACTTCGTCTTTCTAGGTGTGGACCCTTTGAGGCATGTCTGGCTTGCTCCATACAAAACTTGTGGTAATTTAGAAAGGACGGTTGCTCCATCCGGATCTCGATAGAAGACACTAAGTTCTTCTAAGTATTAGTCGCATCTTGTGTCTCCATGTGGCTTTCTGGTCCTTTCATCTGGGAGATTTACTGGTGCTCAACTATCCGAAGAATTGCTTGAAAAATCATTTTCGTGAAGCTTCTTGGCGAATGGAACACCGGAATTGAAATTGGTTGTTGAACCTAAATTGAATTTAATGATTGAATTGAATCTAAGATCCACCCTTTTGAAATTGAGAAAACTGGAATGGAAATTGGTCTTGCAACCGAGAGATCAATCTCCCACTGTGGTCGCCAATTGTTTGAGGGTAAAAACTGTTTCTGCTGGTTTTGGTAAATTTGGGGTGTGTGTGAATGAGAAACGAATCTAAACCCTAAACAAATGCACTGCACGGGAGTACTTTTAGATTCGAGAGATCAATCTGTACAATTCTGGCCTAAACTAAGAAAAGGCCGTTCCAGACTTGCTTCGGTCACAAAGTGAAGGAGATGGAGTTGATCTTAGGGAGGGAAGCGAAAAAGGTATTGAGATTGTGAAGGTGTTGGCAGTTTATGACTTGTATCAGAATGTTGAGCTGGCTTTCATAATGTAAGCTATCAGTTCTTGGTGTTTTCTGGATACGATACAACACTTGGTTTTTCTGTGTTGTTTGGAAATAGGTTGAAGAACCTATTTATACAAGTCATTTGAGCGAAATCCTCATCTCGTAGGAAATGGAGGAATGGAGTAGTGGGGTCGTGTAGGTGATTGTCACACGATCACGCCTTTGCCCACTTCCCTCATCACCATTAACCGTCCACCTTTCCTGACACGTTCTCGTAATAGGCGCGTTGCACGCCGCACGTTGTAAACCGCCAGACCAATACCCCAGTAAGTGTACCCAAGTTTGTGACATGTTTGATGTCTCGAATGAGCGGGTCAAGTCGTGGGACCCGCCGCAAGAAATAGCATACGATGCTATTAGGTTAAATAACTAAGTTATTTATGGAATTGATATTCATGAAATATTGTGCATGATCGATGCATGTAATGCATCACTTTCAATCGATATACACGAAGCATCGTTGTTTTAAATCTTGATTGAATAAGTCGCGGATTAAGCGTCTTAAAATAGCAGCACGTCCAACCATCTTCAAGTGATCGTTTGGAGGTCGCGTGGGCGGGCCATCATCTGGTCGATCACTCCCTGTGGTAGAGTGGCGGACGGTGATCATTAAGGCGCTTCATTGATCGTCTAATTTTTAATCCAAGCCGTCCGACCAAGCTGGAAAAGTTGGACGAACGAGATGATTTACAGCACATGTTTGTTGTTGTTGAAGGAATTTAGGGTTTTTTAGAGGTGCGCAAACATCCCCTCTTTGGCTGATCGAATCCAAGCATTGGTGCTAATCTCGAATGGACCGACCAGGCATGCGTGGAGACGGCCCGCTGGCGTGCATGTCCACACCTCTCGGTCCCTCAAAGATTCGATCTAGGCCACTCAATTTGACCGGCAAAGATGAGTGGTCGTGATCGATTTGCGACAGAAATATATTGCCGCAAAGGGTTGAAAAGCCGTGTGGCATGCCACCTTTGGGGTATGCGTTTCGAGGCGCCGGGTCCTAGTCTGCATAGGCCGGCCGGGCACACGCAAAGGTGGGCCCACGGTGATCATGTTGACATCCTTGGGACCTCTTGAGTCTATATCTATACCGTCTGTTTGGCTGGAAAAGATGGATGGTCACGATCAATTTACGACAGATGTGTGTTGCCGCAAACCTTAATTAGGTTTTTGAAACAGCCACGCCCACGCGATTTTAACCAAGCGGTTTGGCACGCTGTTGGCCTCCTTTGGGGAGATCGATCACGTGGGGCCAATGTTACCGATGACGGTGAATGCATGTGCACCTTCCTAATGGTCCTAAATGCGATCCAAGCCATCCAAATAGGCTGGCTAAGTTGGATGGTCGTGATACGCTAGTGTATTTCCGCGACCCAATTTAGGGTTTGGAAACATCACGCTTGCCATGGTTTGGGCGAGCGTTTCACTGCTCAATGGTCCCACCATTGGCAAGTCATTCGAGCAAGGAGGAAGTGGGCCCACTGGTGTGCATGTCAGCGTTTTCCTAATTGGTCATGGGATCATCTAACCCGTCCAAGCAAGCAGGCGAAGTTGGACGGTTGCGATGATTTTGAGACTGTCTTGAACAGTTCAAGCTCGCTCGTCGAGCTTCTCCCAAGCAGCGCGGCCACCCTACTTAGGGTTGGCGTTTGACGGCGCTGGGAGATGTATGGTGATGTTCGACCAGCTAGGGCATAAGTGGGCCCGCCGGTGGTCATCACGATAATTGCCTATTCCTGCCAAGATTTGGCTAGGCTTGTTAAATTGCGTGGCCAACTTGTGTGGCTGTGATTGTTTCTGAGACTGATATGGACAATCTAGATTTTCCTTAAGTAATTTAAACATGTTCGATCGAGCTGTCTTTAATTAAAAGCGCGTCGATTCGAAATTCTCTTTGTCAGAGAGTGATGTAGCATGTGTGGGTATTTCATGCGTATCTCAATATTGGTACTTTGGGAGATTCATGTTATTCTGCTGAGAATAAACACTTAATCGTCATGTCATGTCAATGATGAGAGTTCGGCTGAGAACATAACACGGAAAATACTAGGTAAATCATGCATTGATTAATAATGCTGGCATAAAATGGAAATCACATAATATTTGGGATTGCTACTATGCGCACCATTCTGAGTGAATTTCATATGCATTGAATTGCTCAATGAGCGAGGAGGTTTTTTGCACTCGTCACCTTTCAAATGGCTTTACCCCTTGCGGGGTAAATACTGGTTTTAAAATTTTAGCCTTGAACTAAAAACCACCATCAACAACAGTTAAACCTGTTTGCATACGGGTATGCATACTTGGTTTGCGGACCTGAATCATACTTACAACAGTTTGCATACTGTTATGCATACTGTGTTATATCCAGACAATGGTTAATTGTTCTAAACTCCCATTTCAATCATTAACTGATCGATCAGTTACACCACAAAGGCTTCACTTCATCGATAGTTATACTGTGGCGTTAATTTATTGAAACTCAAACTATTAGTAGTGTTTCTTAGAAGATGACAATTGTTGTCTCACACAAACTATTAGCTTATAAGCAATTTTCAAGTGATCGAATGATCAATACGAAACATTCTGAGTCTACATCAAATGATTGTCTCACACAAATCATGTAAGATGTTACAAGGCGATTTTCACATGATCATCTTTTGACTTTCATCAAGAATAATGATGAACGTAGTTAAAGCAAAAAGGTTTCCAACACACATTTCGAGAAAGATATAAGCGAGTTAAACTCAGCTCGAAATATCAAATGTGTATAATGTAAAAGTCTATATAGTTATACGACTTAGTCTCAATGGGAGATAGAATAGAATAGACTTCTGAGTGATAGATGAGTTCAAGTCTGCACATACCTTTTGTTGATGAAAGTCCGCCAAGCACCCCTTAGTAGATCTTCATCTTCAATCGATGAAAGCCGTGAAGTCTAAAGCTCAACTACACAATCTATCCTAATCTGAGACATAGCTAGAAGTAGACTAGAAATCAAGACTTATAGTTTTGACACCTAAACTTGACAAACAAGCTTAAGATAACAACGCTTGCGAGTTCGACCGAGCAATGTTCTAACACTTCGTAATTCAATATAATTTCTTGATACTTTGATCATAATGTTATGACCTAGTCTACTCAATAGAGTGTTATAAATATAGCTTCGCATGTTATGTTTTCAATCTAAATGACTTGAATGACAGAAGTAAAGTCTGAAGTTACTAACCTCAAGCTGAAGGATAATGTCTTCATTGTCTTTAATCCATCTTCAGATCTTCATGAGTAATTTAGGCACAATATTTCGAGCGTTCCTAGCCTAACCTAACGAAGTTGACTTTAGTTTACTTATTAAGCGACTCGAGTTTTGGAACTAAATATGACAACCAATCTTGACATACGAACGCTTGGTGATTTCATCCGAGCAGTGCTCTAACAAGGTTCACTATCGTCAGTGTTATATGCGGCAATTTTTAAAATAAATGATGAGACAATATGGATGCATGCATATCAGTGTTAGCTTGTCGAACACGTACCCTTCCGAATTAGGTCAAAGAATTTTTCAGTTTCTAATGCTGTTAGAGCACTGCTCGGTCGAACTCGCATGCGTTGCTATCTCAAGCATGTTTGTCAATGTTAGTGATCAAAACTATAAGTCTTGATTTCTAGTCTACTATATCTAAGTCTCGGACTAGGATAGAAAGTGTAGTTGAGTTCAAGAACTCCATGGAGATCATCATACAAGACTACTCAAGGAACTGGTGGAACTTCATCAACTAAAAGGTATGTGGAGACTTGAACTTATCTATCACTCAAAAGTCTATCTACTCTATCTCCTATCTTGAGACAAAAGTCGTTTTACTATATAGACTTTAATTATACACATTTGCTATTTCGAGCCGAGTTTATCTCGCCTATCTATTTCTCGAAATATCTGTTGGTAAGCTTTCGCTTTGGCCAAGTTCATCTTTACCTAGTGACGAAAGGCATGTTATGTTTCAATCACTTGAAAATGGCTTTGACGAAAAATAGTTTGTGAATAACAACTATATAACGTCCTCTAAGAATGTTTCAATGATTGAAATGAGAGTTTAGATTATATTACCATTGTTGGATATAAGCATTATGTGGAAACGCATACATGTATAAGTCCTTATTCCTTGAACCGAAATATGCTTACTTTGTTGATCAGGAAAACCGGAACAACAGTCCGCGAACCCAGCCCGCGAACTGTCGTAGGTTTTCATCCCGAGAAAATCTGCTGGAGTTTGTAAACTTCTTCCGGGAACTTAAGTCCGCGAACTTAGTCCGCGTACTTGAGTTGGTTATTTCTAAAGACGATTATTTGTGAAATTATACTTATATAAACTAAGGAATGCAATTTGCAAACCGTGGCTATATCGTTCATGAATCGATTCGAGTGAATCAAATCGTTTTTGCTTCGATTGTGTCTTTTATACTTCTATAAGATCTAAGCAATTGAACAACTCTCTAACTAGTTCATTTGAGTCATTTGAACTAGTTATGGTGAAGAAGAATATGGTTGATATGAAAGTGCTCATATGGCTAACCATTTGGTTAACTATTGTTGAACCAAAAAATGTACATGTTTGGGTACGGTTACACAAACCTAGAAACTTGCATTTTATTTGTGTGTAACAAGTTAAGTTTTCGATCCAACGGTTGAAAGATATTAGCTTGAATCTAATCAGGTTTTCATCTAACGGTGAATATTGAATGCTTTGTTACTAAGCTAACATTGATTGCAAACCCTGATTTGAAAGACTATATAAGGGAGAACTCTAGCAACTGGGAAACCTATTCCCCACACCTCCTGTGTGATACTAGTAGTATAGCTAGAGTTGATTCTCCTTTAACCTTAGGTTTCTTACCGAGACCCTGTAGGTTAATGTAAGGATCCGCAAGTAGGTCAATGGCTATAGACTATGAAATAACGATTACGCTGCATATCAACCTAATTAATTTGCAAAAAATAAAATAATAATAAAATAATAATATAGAAAAACCAATAGTACCAATAGATAGATCTCGAAAAATTGTGCGAAGTGGACTACTCGAACGCGTCAATCGGACATCGGATGAAGAAGATATCGCACGTGGAAACCGGAGTGGAAATTAGTCACCTTGACCGACGACTTGACCATTGACCGACACTTGATCGTTGACCGGAACATTTGACATCACCAGATTTGATCGGACCTCTTTATTGAGTGGACCTTTGTATAGTAACTAGTTACCCCTTGGTGGTATTTTAGTTATTGAATAATATAACTTTTAAAATGGAATTTGTTTTGGTAAAACTATTTTGATGAAGAGTTATCTCTTCATAATTGTTGTCCTGTTTCATAAGGTTTTGAAGATTAGAATAGAAGAGACGTAGACAGAGAGCTACTTAGAAAGAGAGATAAAATTTGAGAGTATTAGTTATATAGTAATGGTAGAGAGTGATGGGTTTGAGGCCCGAGGGTTAGAAAACTAGTTATGGGTATGGAGATAAAGAAGATCATGATATGAGAAATGTAAGATGAATGGAAAGATGATGATGTTGATTAAGAATTTATAGTTTGAGTAGTAACAGAAACCATGAAGGAGTAGTCGGAAAGGAAATAGAAAAGTAGAGAGGATAGTAATCAATTATGGTTGATGAGAAAGGAGATGAAGTTTATGTTGTTTATGATGATCTTGATGAGAAGGGTGATGATGATGATAGAAACTTACACAACTAATGAAGGTAACTTTTAAATACATTCTTAGTATGTTTTTGATGATTGGGTAGCTTTTAGATATTAAGTACATGCTAGAATCAATTAAGTTCATAACTTTGGAAATCTATGATTTTATGTATGGTATTAGTGTCACCGGCCATAATATAGAGACTTTCCTAGGTATCTTTGAGATGGAATTAGACTTGGATCTATAAACAATAATTGTAGTACGTCGGGTGGTGTTTATGTACATATAAGGTTTGTCCAATTCCGTTGAGAATCGAGTGAGATACGGTTCCTAGAAAAAATCCCTTCGAAACTGTACTACTGTGTATTCAGTCATGAGTAGTCATAAGTATGAGACTTTCTAGATAGGTTAAACTCATAATTGGAAAATATATAGTACGGTAAAGTTGTAGAGGATGATCCGTTAATTCTAATGAGCCGTGGATTGTTTAATTTGGATGTAAATATTGTAATCTAGAGACCCTACAAGATGATCTCTTGAGCTGAGTTTAGGGTCAACACTTGGAATATTTTCAGAGATCTAGTGAAGAAGATGACCAAGTCAGATCGCTGACTCAGTTGACTCGTCTGACTCGATCCGAGTCAGACCGGTTTATGAGTATGTTAGTGGGCTGGTTTAGTGGACCGTGCCGGTTTGGCCCGCGGGCTAGGGTAAGGGCCATATTCATTCTTTTGATGTTTTGGACCTTTATGGTCCGAATTAGCTTCCGGTTCCTTCTGCAAAGTTGTAGCATTTTTCGAAGGCTTTCCGATGATACCCAATTTGACTCTATTTGGATAGGTAGATAATATTTTATACCAAATTACTTATTATCATGTTATAGAACCATTAATAAAATTAGAACCATCAGTGATTTGACTTAGTCCATAACTGGAGACTTGTATGATATTATGTTATGAACCTTGTATGAGCCGTTCGGCTAGATTCTTAGAGTTCTTGTGTGATTAACAGTTAGTCTTTATTAACAACGAACGAATCAAAGGATGAACCAGGGGGTCGTGGATCTCCAGGTAGGCTTGGCTTGTCATCAAATCAGGTGGGAACTTTATAACCTTTTTGTAATCATTAAGTTACTTTATCTTCGAGCATGATGAGTCCTTATTTTCTGTGAGCATGTTGTTTGTAATTGAATGGGTATGTTGTGTGATATGCGTTGGGTGGTTCACCGCGAAGATTGTTTGTGATTCCACATAGCTCTTTGCTAAGTTTAGTAGGGCAATGCTACGTTGTTTTAATATTACCTAGTAGCCCTGATTTACCCCGGATAAATAGTATTACATTTTATTGTCTTAAGATAGTAGTCCGGATTTACCCCGGTTGATTATTACCTAGTAGTCCGGCTTTACCCCGGTTGATTATTATATATACTACATTTTATTTGGGGAATTCACTCTGTGCATATCATACTTGTTTGTTCAGTCTTAGTAGTATGACTGGGTTGCTATGACCTTGACTTAGGAAGAAATTCTAGGTTCATGACTGGATATGGTTATTATTTGGAGACTTCGGCCTACGAATAATGATTGGGCTTTTTGTGAACCTTCTTTGCGGGGTCAGATCATAATAATCTAAATCTTATTATATTCTAGACTTAGATGGTGGCACTGGGTTTTATGAGGTGTACGCATTCCACGATAATATGTTTCGGTACCTGGATTCATGCTATCATTTGAGACTGGAGTTATTCCTACCATCATCTCCTCCATTGAGTGAGACGAGGTTGGGATAACATATGTTTAGGTTGTTTAATTCGTTTCTCGTAGATCCATCCGGTGGCGGATCTTTCACGGATATTACCACTATGGACGTAATACCTGGGGATATGAATTGAAGCAATCTTTTGCTCTATGTTGCGTGTAAAAGATGTTTATCGTTTTTATTTAGTAAAATTGTGATGCATCTTAGTGATTACTTGAATGTTATAATGATAACCACTGAGCCCCCATTTGGGATGATGTGCTCACTTGTTCCCACTTCAGTTTCCAGAAAACAGATGAAATGAAGAGCTCGAAGATATGAGTTTCGTAGTTTAGAGCTTTATCGAATCTAGTGATGTGGTGTATCTTTTACTACATGTATTCTTTCTTTGTGTAAACAACACATTAATATGATCTTAGAATTCGAAAGACTTTCATTTATATATTATCAGAGAGTTTGGGTTTTATTCTGGGATTAGTTTATGTAAACGAGATTCATATGATCTTTAATCTAGATTTGATGTTGCAATTAGGTTGTAATCATATCAGCTAAGTAGGTTTAGTATTTGGGGTGTCACAAGTTGGTATCAGAGCTCATTAGATCTTACATGGGAAATGGTAGATAATTCTTAGTGCTAGATAGATAATTAGATTAGTTTGGAATTGAATCGGGTTGAGAGATAAATCTTAATCACTAAAAGCTATCAAGAACTAAACTATTTATTTGATTGATTGATTTGTTTTCTTGTAGTGTGTATATAAGTACGAACTAAAATTTGTAAGATAACCCCAATTAGGATATAGTTTAAAAAAACTAATGGAGACTAGAGAATGACTTGTTTAAAATTATGAACATGTAGTCAATCCAATACCGACAATTAGTTAGATTAGTAATTAATAGATCCAAAATTTATTTAAAAGGGAGTACCTTTACGTATATCTAAACCCATTAACATTTTGAACTAGACATTAGTGTGAAGAACTTAGATATCATCATCAATTAGAATTTAGTCTAGTGTACGAAAATCTAAAGCCCAAAGATTTTTAGATCTTCATGGTAGAAAATACCCAGAGTTATGCCGAATTTCATAGTTACATTGAAAAACTTCATTTAAAATTGTGTTATAATTCTCTAATTGTTTCCGTAGTGACTTTCTTTTGAAATAATTAATTTAGTATACTCAAAACTAACGAAAATACTTACCATCTAAGTTCTTATAAAACTCAGCTTTGTAAAAGATAATAATTTTAAGTTTAGATCAGTGGATAATTTGATTATCCATAAAATTGTTTAATTCTTATCGGATTAATTTTTGATATTTGTGCTTCCATTGTAAAATGGAATTGTGTGATGTGATGTGTCTATGTGTGAATAATTTTATGTATAATTGATTTGTGTTTAATTAAAGTATATGGAAATAGGTATACTAATAGGTGCTACAAAATCTAGATATAGATGGATCCAGATATAATTATTTTCGAAGTAAATAAAGTATATACACAAAATAAGGAATTAAAAATAGATAACAATATGAACTTAGACATTCACGTTTAAAAATATTAGTAGAGTCATTATCAACTGGTTAGCATTTAGTGCATTGATGGGACAATAAATAATACTCGTAATAATACATATATGTATACTTCAATCTTTAATCGAATAGTTCTTACAAAATCTACCGCGAGTTGGTCACAAAATAGAAAATGAAATTATGTTAAATAGAAATTGATCTCGCTAGCAACCATGCATTTATATTACCTTTGAGATGAGTCAATAATTTAATAAATTAATTAGACAATAATAAGTAAATAAATACTTAATAATAATAACCATAATTAAAGGTATATAAATAATAATAAGAAAATGATTAAAATACATTTAAAGACATATAAAATGATGAAGGAGTTTTTATAAAATTTAAGATATAATTTTATACATGTGAACATTATCAACCAAAATAGTAATAATGTTAATAAATAATAAAATTAATTTAACAGTGAAAATTATTAATAATTATTTACAATAATGTTTTTATCAATTGAGTCGCTTGATGAATTTCTTAACTAAAAATAAATAATGAAATAAAATTATAAAATAATACATTTGATTCGAATACGCAATAGTTTTTATTTCAATTTATGATATGGACAATGTTTTTTTAAGAAAAAATTAGAGACTATATATATAGTATTATTTTTTTTTTGTACGGAATTAGACTTAAACTAATTAGTTTATCAGTACAATAACTAGAAGATAAAATATAGCAAATAATGATTTAATATTAGCAAGTTAGTGTGAGGAGCTTAGCTTTTCCTATTTGTTTGTTAGTATTTAAATCAGAATAGTTGAACCTATATAGGTTAGTAATTTATTTCATGTTGTTTCGAACTCTTTTAAAATGAGTTGGATTCTGTGCGTTTGTAAGTATGAGCAATACTTACATTGAGAGGTAGATCGATTTAATTTTCGAGGACAAAAATTCTTGTAAGGTGGGTATAATGTAAGGATCCGCAAGTAGGTCAATGGCTATAGACTATCAAATAACGATTACGCTGCATATCAACCTAATTAAAAAAATAAAATAATAATATAGACAAACCAATAGTACCAATAGATAGATCTCGAAAAATTGTGCGAAGTGGACTACTCGAAAGCGTCAATCGGACATCGGATGAAGAAGATATCGCACATGGAAATCGGAGTGGAAATTAGTCACCTTGACCGACGACTTGACCATTGACCGACACTTGATCGTTGACTGGAACATTTGACTTCACCAGATTTGATCGGACCTGTTTATTGAGTGGACCTTTGTATAGTAACTAGTTACCCCTTGGTGGTATTTTAGTTATTGAATAGTATAACTTTTAAAATGGAATTTGTTTTGGTAAAACTATTTTGATGAAGAGTTATCTCTTCATAATTGTTGTCCTGTTTCATAAGGTTTTGAAGATTAGAATAGAATAGACATAGACAGAGAGCTACTTATAAAGAGAGATAGAATTTGAGAGTATTAGTTATATAGTAATGGTAGAGAGTGATGGGTTTGAGGCCTGAGGGTTAGAAAACCATTTATGGGTATGGAGATAAAGAAGATCATGATATGAGAATTGTAAGATGAATGGAAAGATGATGATGTTGATTAAGAGTTTATAGTTTGATTAGTAATAGAAACCATGAAGGAGTAGTCGGAAAGGAAATAGAAAAGTAGAGAGGATAGTAATCAATTATGGTTGATGAGAAAGAAGATGAAGTTTATGTTGTTTATGATGATCTTGATGAGAAGGGTGATGATGATGATAGAAACTTACACAACTAATGAAGGTAAATTTTAATTACATTCTTAGTATGTTTTTGATGATTGGGTAGATTTTAGATATTGAGTACATGCTAGAATCAATTAAGTTCATAACTTTGGAAATCTATGATTTTATGTATGGTATTAGTGTCACCAGCCATTATCTAGAGACTTTCCTAGGTATCTTTGAGATGGAATTAGACTTGGATCTATAAACAATAATTGTAGTACGTCGGGTGGTATTTCTGCAAATATAAGGTTTGTCCAATTCCGTTGAGAATCGAGTAAGATACGGTTCCTAGAAAATATCCCGTCGAAACTGTACTACTGTGTATTCAGTCACGAGTAGTCATAAGTATGAGACTTTCTAGATAGGTTAAACTCAGAATTGGAAAATATATAGTACGGTAAAGTTGTAGAGGATGATCCGTTAATTCTAATGAGCCGTAGATTGTTTAATTTGGATGTAAATATTGTAATCTAGAGACCCTAGAAGATGATCTCTCGAGCTGAGTTTAGGGTCAACACTTGGAATATTTTCAGAGATCTAGTGAAGAAGATGACCGAGTCAGATCGCTGACTCAGTTGACTCGTCTGACTCGATCCGAGTCAGACCGGTTTATGAGTATGTTAGTGGGCTGGTTTAGTGGACCGTGCCGGTTTGGCCCGCGGGCTAGGGTAAGGGCCAGATTCATTATTTTGATGTTTTGGACCTTTATAGTCTGAATTAGCTTCCGGTTCCTTCTGCAAAGTTGTATCATTTTTCGAAGGCTTTCCGATGATACCCAATTTGACCCTATTTGGATAGGTAGATAATATTTTATACCAAAATTACTTATTATCATGTTATAGAACTATTAATAAAATTAGAACCATCAGTGATTTGACTTAGTCCATAACTGGAGACTTGTATGATATTATGTTATGAACCTTGTATGAGCCGTTCGGCTAGATTCTTAGAGTTATTGTGTGATTAACAGTTAGTCTTTATTAACAACGAACGAATCAAAGGATGAACTAGTGGGTCGTGGATCTCCAGGTAGGCTTGGCTTGTCATCAAATCAGGTGGGAACTTTATAACCTTTTTGTAATCATTAAGTTACTTTATCTTCGAGCATGATGAGTCCTTATTTTCTGTGAGCATGTTATTTGTAATTGAATGGGTATGTTGTGTGATATTCGTTGGGTGGTTTCCGCCCGAAGATTGTCTGTGATTCCCTATAGCTCTTTGCTAAGTTTAGTAGGGCAATGCTACGTTGTTTTAATATTACTTAGTAGCCCGGCTTTAGCCCGGATAAATAGTATTACATTTTATTGTCTTAAGATAGTAGTCCGGCTTTACCCCGATTGATTATTATATATACTACATTTTATTTGGGGAATTCACTCTGTGCATATCATACTTGTTTGTTCAGTCTTAGTAGTATGACTGGGTTGCTATGACCTTGACTTAGGAAGAAATTCTAGGTTCATGACTGGATATGGTTATTATTTGGAGACTTCGGCCTACGAATAATGATTGGGCTTTTTGTGAACCTGTTGTGCGGGGTCAGATCATAGTAATCAAAATCTTATTATATTCTAGACTTAAATGGTGGCATTGGGTTTTATGAGGTGTACGCATTCCACGACAATATGTTACGGTACCTGGATTCATGCTATCATTTGAGACTGGAGTTATTCCTAGCATCATCTCTTCCATTGAGTGAGACGAGGTTGGGATAACATATGTTTAGGTTGTTTAATTCGTTTCTCGTAGATCAATCCGGTGGTGGATCTTTCACGGATATTACCACTATGGACGTAATACCTGGGGATATGAATTGAAGCAATCTTCTGCTCTATGTTGCGTGTAAAAGATGTTTATCATTTTTCATTAGTAAAATTGTGATGCATCTTAGTGATTACTTGAATGTTATAATGATAACCACTGAGCCCCCATTTGGGATGATGTGCTCACTTGTTCCCACTTCAGTTTCCAGAAAACAGATGAAATGAAGAGCTCGAAGATATCAGTTTCGTAGTTTAGAGCTATATTGAATCTAGTGATGTGGTGTATCTTTTACTACATGTATTCTTTCTTTGTGTAA
Source organism: Papaver armeniacum (assembly GCA_023531295.1). Lineage (NCBI taxonomy): Eukaryota > Viridiplantae > Streptophyta > Magnoliopsida > Ranunculales > Papaveraceae > Papaver > Papaver armeniacum. The sequence goes on from JAJJWW010015197.1 coordinate 298,211, forward strand.
ACAACACATTAATATGATCTTAGAATTCGAAAGACTTTCATTTATATATTATCAGAGAGTTTGGGTTTTATTATGGGATTAGTTTATATAAACGAGATTCATAAGATCTTTAATCTAGATTTGATGTTGCAATTAAGTTGTAATCATATCAGCTAAGCAGGTTTAGTATTTGGGGCATCACAGTTAACGACTTGAAGACTTCATTGGGATTGTGAAGCCAGGCCGATACTACTTTCTTGTAGTTGTGTGATCTGATCTTGCTGTTTCTATCGTATTGAGTACAATCGTAACGATTGGCTTGAGATTGATATCTCCGATAGGCAAGATATAAAAGTAGTCACAAACATCTTCGTCTCATCGTTTGTGATTCCATAATATCTTCTTTCGCCGCGTCGATTAAGATTATTGTGAGGTGATTGATAATACTAGGCTGTTCTTCAGGAATATAAGTCCGGGTTATCAATTGGTTCTTGTTCACCTTGATTTATCAAAAGACGGAACAAAACTCGTAGGTATTTCTGTGGGAGACAGATTTATCTATTACCATAGACTTTTCTGTATGATCTGATTTGTTTATTAAAGTCTTCGACTTTGGGTCGTAGCAACTCTTAGTTGTGGGTGAGATCAGCTAAGGGAATCAAGTGCGCGAGTATCTGTTGGGATCGAGACGTAAGGAGCGCAAGCTGTACCTTGGATCAGTGTGAGATTGATTGGGGTTCAACTACTGATCCCGGATCGAAGTTAGTTTGTAGTAGGCTAGTGTGTCGTAGCGGCTTAATACAAGTGTGTATTCAATCTGGACTAGGTCCCGGGGTTTTTCTGCATTTGCGGTTTCCTCGTTAACAAAACTTCTGGTGTCTGTGTTATTTCTATTCTGCATTATATTTTGTTACATAATTGAAATATCACAGGTTCTGCGTTAAGTTCAATCAATTAGAATATTCAACATTTGGTTGTTGATTTACATTGATTGACACTTGGATATTGGTCTTTGGTACCATCCAAGTTATTTCTCTTGTATTCAATTAGACTCGCAGATTTCTATTTGCTTGAGTAAGAATTGAATCGAGAAAGAGAGATATAACTCTTTGATATACTTTATTAAGATTGAGTCTAGCTGATTCTCTTGAAAGTATATTGGAGTTAGTCCATACAGAATGCTAAGCGAAATATTGGGTGTGGTTGTTGTACCCCCTCTTTTTCAAATGCCTTCATGCTTGAAAATATTTCCCCATTTCCTTAACATTTACCCATTCAAAAAAAATAAATAGAGGGAATATCAGACCCAAAAACACTATGATTACGTACATAACTAATAGGTTCACGTGCAATTCTAAAAATTTATTTTTATGTCCATCTCGGATCCTCAAAACTGAAGCACCGTATACATCTAGTTCCACACAATATAAATCATACACTATATCTCCGGACCATAACCCTAATCAAAAGAGATTTCATACCTACAAAGATGGATGCTTTCGAAATCTTATATTGTTATCTTTATGTGTTTTCCCTAAACACCTAAACATAATTACATTAGAACTTATGAGAACTCCAGAAATCCAATAAGACTACTAATTATCTCAACCTATTAGATATAATTCCTTCTCAAATAACATAGAAACCATAATTCCAGAACCCACTGCATCCTTGAATAGATTTAACAAGCATGCATTTCATTTAGATGGTGATGGTAGGGGCCTTACTCAATAACATGTCATCTACCATCATGAGCAGCTAATCCCATCAAACCTATTCTGCTACCTCAATATAGAAAGCGATATTGTTTCTTAATACATACAAAGAAAAACAAAAGTTATTATTTAGAAGTAGTACAATAACATTAACTGGCATAAAAAAGGAAGGAAAAAATATTATACTAACGAAGTTAAGAAATACCTCTTAGCCATGTTAGGAGATTTAGAAGGAATCTAAATAAAAACCAAAAAAAGTTCGCCTGAAACTTAGGTTTCATTATCATGGGTGCATAAGAGTATATGTTATATTATGGCTTCTTCAATCTCTGAAAACCATTGCTAGGGTGCTTAATTTATTTTTTCTTAGAGGAAGGGCTATGGAGTGAGTGTTCTCATTTAATATGAATGAGTTTCACTGGATTGATCAAATTAGGTGTTGCTAGCTATGGAGTGATAACACTCACTCATTCATCAAAAATCACTCACACACTCATTGAGACGAATGAGTGGTCGAAAGTCTTCACTAAGCGACTGAATATCAGCCGTTTTGGGAAAAAAGACCTTGAGCGGCTAAAGATCTGCCTCCCAAGCATTTATTTATTTATTTAAAACTCTAAAAAACGGGTCCCACACTAATTTTATTAATAAAAAACTCTAAATATATCCAAAACGGCTAAAGATAAGCCGCATGGGTAATTTTTTTCTTCTTAAGCGGCTAATGATCAGCCTCTTAATTAGTCTATTTGCTACTCATTTTATAGTGCAATAACCACTCTTTCACACAGTCTCTCACTGGATTTGGCAGTGAATGAGTGCAAAACACACTCATTCCGTAGCCCTTGCTCTTAGAAAATTTTCAAAATTAACCCATCAAAGCAATCACTGTCAGTTCCAGAAACCCTAAGTAAAATAAAAAACTGAAAATAATTGTAAATATAAGAGTTTGTATAGAGATATCAATAACTTACCCAAGGAAAATATGTCGATCATCTTGAACTCCAATCAAATTCAAAATTTTCACTCTCATCCAACTCTAGTTCCACTTCTTCTTCCTTGTATTAAACCCTAGCAGAAGCTACAAAACACTCTTCATATTTACCTTTTAATCTTAGCAACAAAAGCATGGGTTTAGTTTATAAAACAGTTGAGAAACTAACTTTCAAAACAGTTCACTGCCTGGATTCTAAAAATGAGGAAGCGAGAGTGTTGATGGGTGAAAACTACTCCTGCATAATTTGGTAATTTGGGGTGTGGATGAGGAATGAATCTAAACCTTCAACAAATGCACTGCGCGGTGAGTGCTTGTAGATTCGAGAGATCAATCTGTGCAAGTCCGGCCTAAACCAAGAAATGGCCGTTCCAGACTTGTTTCGGTCACAAAGTGAAGGAGATGGGGTTGATCTTAGGGAGGGAAGCGAAGAAGGTGTTGAGATTGTGAAGGTGTTGGCTTGCTTATGACTTATAACAGAAAGATGAGCAAGCTTACGGTTGATGCAAGCAGGCTCTGAGTGTTTGAATACGGTTTTTTGTATTAACACTTGGTTTCTGTCGTCTGAACTTGTGTTGTTCTCCGTTATTCCTTGTTGTTGGAAATAGGGCGGAGAACCTATTTATACAAGTCATTGAGCCTCATTCACGTTTCTCGTGGGAAGTGGAGGTAGTGGAATGATGGAGTAGTGGAGTTGTGTATCGGTAACACACGACCAGTCTTGCCCACTTTTCCTGTTCATCTCTAACCGTCCATGACTTCCTAACACGTTCTTGTGATGGCGCGTTGCACGCTGCACGCTGTAAAACCGCTGCACCAATACCCAAAAGTATGTATCCCCAGTTTGTGACATGATTGATGTCCTGGAATGTGGATCGTGGATCCACGAAAGATAGCATGTAATGCTGAATTGAATAACTGCGTTATTCGTAAAAGTCGATACTTGTGAAGTATCGTGTGTATTTTATGTGTAGTCGCATTATGGTGTGGTAAAGTGATGGGTAACGACTCCTCACTAACCAAATAACTCGACCAGGGTTGTATAACCAAGTGGTGAGGTCGGACGGATGAGATGATGTTTGAGACACTCATCTCTGCGACCGTTGATGAAATTAGGGTTTTAAAAGAGGTGCGCAAGCATCACTCTTGACTTGGTCGAAACCAAGCATGGGAAGGGTTTTGAAGAGGACCGACCAGGGCATGTGTGTAGACAACACGCCGGTGTGCACGTCCATACTTCACTTTCCCAAGAAGGCGCGATCTAAGCCACTCAATTTGACCGGTAAAGTTGAGTGGTTGAGATCGATTTGCGATAGGAGTTTGATGCCGCAAGGAGTCGCGCACCATACCCTTTTCGGCGTGTTTTCCAAGATGACCCGACTTGGTCGGTCTTGGCCGGTTGGTTTGGCGTGAAGATGGTAGGCTGATGTTCACGCCCATGTCTCACCGTCCCATGAAAACGTGATCTAAGCCACCCAATTCGTCCGGTGAAGTTGTGTGGTCGAGATCGATTTGCAACTTGGGAAGTGTAACCACGCATGTTTGAGCGGGCGTTTTGGATTGGCCGGGCATGATATGCCTTGGCCGACCGCATGAAGAGGTAGATGGGCTCACGGTGGTCATGCTTTGGTGTGACCGACCCTTGCTCAATCTAATATGTGACCCTCCATTCGTGCCTAGGAGAAGATGGACGCGCGTGATGGCTTGAACCTTAATTTTGGCTTTCAAAGCCGCGCGACCATGCTATTTCAAAGTGACGAATGTGTTGTAACCAACCATGGTTGGTTTTGACCGATTGGTCAAGTGTGTAGGCGGTCACATGGTGATTGTGTCGACATGCTCCGGCCCTTTGAGTCTACATCTACACCCTCCATCTATGCCCTGCGAAGATGGATGGTTGAGACAATTTTGCCGCACATGTAATATGCCGCAAACCCTAAATTAGGGTTTTCCGCCCATAATGCTTGGTATGGACGGTTTCTTGGCAAGCAAAGGCCAATGGTCGACCATGCGGGGTCGGCCGTGTGTATTCCATACCTGCTTGGGGGTGATGGAATTGATCTGTGGTCATCCAATCATGCTTGTGGAGTTGGATGACTGCGATCAGATCATATCTGGCAAGCTAAGGCCGTGGGTATTCCATACCATGCTTAGGGTGATGGAATTGATCTGTGGTCATCCAATCATGCTTGTGGAGTTGGATGATGCGATCGTATCATATCCGAGACCGATACGGTCAAGTCCTCGGATGCTCAATCGGGCTAGTATAACACACCGAGAGGGGCTCAATCGGGCTAGTATAACACACCGAGAGGGGCTCAATCGGGCTAGTATAACACACCGAGAGGGCTCGGGCTAGTATAACACACCGAGAATCAGCCTGTACGGGTATTTCGTACATGGTTTCATTATAGTGCTTGGAGGTTCGTGTTACTCTATATATGAGTAACACTCAGTCTCATGCCACACTGATAATGATTCATTATAGTGCTTGGAGGTTCGTGTTACTCTATAAGAGTAACACTACCATCATGCCACACTGATAATGAGTACAGGAAATACAAGGCTGAATTAAGTGAGGGAGTATCCAACACTTATAAATGGCTTTATCTTTTACAAGATGTCAGCGCATGATTTTTCTGGTTTTTTACAAACTCAACCTTGAACGAAAATCCACCATCAACATTAAGTCCCCTGCCTAGCACACAATGGTTACACTATTGTGTGGTAGGCATGAGATGGTGACAGTTAAAGATAAAACTTATGAGACAATGTTAGATGTTACCCGGAGAGACGGGTCGTCCTGTCCTTCGAGCATGTCACGTTCAAGAGACGTCCAGAAAAGTGTTCCCCTAGCATGATGTCGGTCTTGCCTGCTTCGATCGACCTTGCTATGATCGCTTCGGTCGAGGGGCTATTGCGCCGCTTCGTTCAATCGTGGGGATGTGCCTAATCAATCGACCGTTGCGCCCGCTTCGTTCGTGGGGTTATCGCGCCCGCTTGATCGAACGTGGGCTTGTTGTGTCTACTTCGGTTGAAAGTGGGTCTACTGTGTACATGCTTCAAACGTCGCCCATGAGCTTCGATGAAACCGGCCCCCGCTGTGTGCGCCTATTATACCAACCTTATGTCGTGATTAACACCAGCCTTTGCGACTTGAGCAATACCAGCCTTTTGACTTGAGCAATACCGGACTTGAGGCTTGTACCGCATGCACTTGAATGATGTTTGGACTGGCCATTGTGTGAGTTGTGTCTTGCCGTGTGTGGCGACACTTCTCATATGCTTTCATACAAGTTCTAACTCTTGTCTTTTATTTCATTGCGGTAGAAAGAATCCCTCGTTGAGATGTCTTCCGGAGATAATGTCGGTGCCAAGTCGAAGTGTTGATGACTTCAAAGATATGCCGAACATCGATGATGAATTGTTCACCGCGCCCTTTCAACTATATGAAAACATCCGTTCCACAGGATAACCTTCCTCCTATCGACTTCAGGGTTTTTCATGCTCCGCTGGGTCCTCATGAAGGATGGATGAGACGTATGTTGAGCAATGAGTACATCAAAGATAACTTGACCGGAGCGCAGATTATTGATGCAGCTTGAGTGTTGAAATGTCTCGAGAGGATGTTAAAGTGGTTTCTGATGCGACCGTTGAGGTGGGTCCTGGAGAGAGTGTTGAAGAAGGATTCTGAAGCGAACGTGGGTCTCGGAGAGAGCGTTGCGGCGGCTCTTGAATAGACCATTGAAGCAGCTTCTGTCATTGGAGGGAGCGTTGAAGTGGCTTCCTCTTGGTTCGATTACCCTTGCGAATCCATGATTCTTGATGACCATCTTTCTCATGTTGAAGAAGTCCTTGACTGACGGTGAAGGAACTTCATGCTGAGCCTCAGTCCCCAAGCGTGGTTTACATGGTTTGTCCGTAGTGGTTGTTGTCGATCCAGGTATGGAATACCTTGGACGTTGTTTCATCATTGTGGGATTCGTGCACGTGGTACTGGAGTTGGAGTTGATGGACGCGCATGATGTTGTATCTTGGTGGTTTTCCTCTTGCTGCTTCAAGGAACTGCTTATAGAAGGCTGAATGTTGTATCGCCTGTTGGTGAGATATATGCCCCTACAAACATTATGAGGCTCTTCCGGCAGGCCTGGTTCTTTCTATCAGGGCATATGTTGTTGTAGATGAGCGTTCAACGACTCCGAGAGGATGACCAAAAGCGCGGATTCTCCAATATAGCGTGATAGACATGTACCATGTCTCGATAAAGTGACTCACCCGGATCTTGTTCGACCACTGTCTGATGGAGTAACTCGCCCGGATCTCTCTCAATATGACGGTTGGACATCGTTATCTTCTTGAGGCCGCTCCCTTGAGGTATCGGCTCCAGTGGAAGATTACCGTCATAGAGCGGTTATACGTTGAACCGGCACTCTTTAAACCAAATGGCAGCATGGTATAATAAAAATTTCCGAGAGGAGTTCGAAAAGATATCTTACTTGCATCATGCTCGTACATCCTTATATCTGTTTGTAACCGCCGCATCCATCCATGGAGGAGAACATGCCGTGTCATTGGGTTGTATCCGATCTATCCATTTTCCTCATGTATGAACTACAATGTTTAACCGACTTGGATACGGGTATGACATGTATATAATGGGTGACCAATTTTTATCCTAAGCATTTCTTCATATCTCCAAGCAAATATGTCCTGGTACTCTTTGAGAAGTTGCACGAGCTTCGTGCGTTTATCCGTACACAAGATTGAGCCGATGGAGATAGGCCTAGGAGATTCCTCAACGATTTCAATTTTATCGTTGTAGAGTTGGTGCCATCTTGCACTGTTGTGGAGCATCTAGCACTTGCTCTTGTGGTTCGTTGCTTTGTTGTAGCATTCCATTAGGTGGAGAGACTGGGTAACAGTCTCCTCTCACTGATAATGGCAATCTTGGATACCTGTTTTCCTTTCTCGGTCACGACTCGCCATAAAAGTTCGTTCCCTCCTCGTGTGAACGTGGGTTGTGGCTTCACAGTATGGAGAAGAATGCTTCGTCAGCAAAGATGCATCGTGGGTACTAGCCCTCAATGATGCAAGTCGGTCTTCTTCCTGAATTGACGCCCACATGGGGAGTGGGATGCAACGAATTTGTCTGATTCTTTCCACGGAGCTTCTCCCGTATGTGCTGGTTTGGTTTCCCTCGAAGTCCGTCATTGTGGTAGGCTTCCGTACGACCTTGCCTCGGGAGAGCCTTGGATGTCCCGAGAATCTTGAGAGTAATGAAGACGATCCTGTGTAGATAAGGGTCGTCTTGAACTCGAATCCTTGATGCGTGCGGTGACATGTAGGTCACGGTCGTGACCTTCCTCTCGGTTGATAGCAGAAGAAACGTCTCGCGCGCCGATTCTTCGAGAGATGTGAAAGTTTGCATAAACTTTCCACTAGAGAAACCGCTTCCCGATCCACCGGCCTCCGGTTCATAGTGAAACTATTGACTTGAGGAAGATCGTTGTGAGGATCATTCCCGGCCAGTAGGAGCCTCCATGATAGGACCGCTCATATCTAATGTCGCTTCTTTGATCAGGTCCATGTAGGTCCGTGCCATTGAAGTACCTTCTCCGGTGCGTTGAATTCATTCCTTGTTGGCTCCAGGGGCTGCAAGGGTCATGTGGAAATCGATCAGTTAATGTCTTAAGAAAATTGAGTACCTCTTTCCGAGTTGCGGCCATATCCGTTTGAGTCTTGACAAGAACTTCCGCTTTTCCATCAAGTCTGCAATAATGGGAGATGGTCCTCTCTCTCGCCCTCCGGTTCCTCGTCCCGATGAAGGAGTGGAAGTTGTTGCTCTGGTGACTACCGGAGGTGTTACACTTGATGAGATGCCGGGACTTGCAACCGCTCCGGCTCGGTGATGGGAGGTGTTGTAATATCACCGCCGAGTGATCGAATTGATCGTTCTCATCCTCTGTACTCACGTGTTACTTGATTGATTTCTCCTTCCTCAAGCGTTTCTTCACGGCTTCGACAAGGGTCTTGAGATGTAAATCTTCCAGCAGGGATCCGTAAGCTGCAGGCTCCATTTCTTTATCCGGTAGACGTTGTAGTACTCCGGGACAAGTCCTCTCCTCTCGTGGAGTTGCCTCGGTTCTTCATTGTTGACTGGACCATGTTGTTCATCTTTCCGAGTCACCCGCGGTTAAACGCTCTTTTGCCTCTCCACCGGTAAAAGGTGTGACTCGACTAAGGATTCAAAGCATTTCTTGCAATCGCTTAAGTAGATGCCTGCCGATCCTTCTTGTAATTGTGATGTTATATCATTCTAAAGGCGGAATGCTTCGCTCTACCTTCTGGTGATACCAGCTTGATTTGCCAAGACATCCTCCGGCATTCTATCTACACTTCCCATGGTATCTGAACCGCTTTGTGGTTTCTGATGAGGATGCATCGTGAGCTTGAAAACCGAAGAATTGAGAATTCAATTTTGTGCAACCGATAGATCAACCTCCCACCGTGGTCGCCAATTGTTGATGGGTGAAAACTACTCCCGCAGAATTTGGTAATTTGGGGTGTGGATGAGGAATGAATCTAAACCTTCAACAAATGCACTGCGCGGTGAGTGCTTGTAGATTCGAGAGATCAATCGTGCAAGTCCGGCCTAAACCAAGAAATGGCCGTTCCGGACTTGTTTCGGTCACAAAGTGAAGGAGATGGGGTTGATCTTAGGGAGGAAGCGAAGAAGGTGTTGAGATTGTGAAGGTGTTGGCTTGCTTATGACTTGTAACACAAAGATGAGCAAGCTTACGGTTGATGCAAGGTGCTCGAGTGTTTGAATACGGTTTTTTGTATTAACACTTGGTTTCGTCGCCCCGAACTTGTGTTGTTCTCCGTTATTCCTTGTTGTTGGAAATAGGGCGGAGAACCTATTTATACAAGTCATTGAGCCTCATTCACGTTTCTCGTGGGAAGTGGAGGTAGTGGAATGATGGAGTAGTGGAGTTGTGTATCGGTAACACACGACCGGTCTTGCCCACTTTTCCTGTTCATCTCTAACCGTCCATGACTTCCTAACACGTTCTTGTGATGGCGCGTTGCACGCCGCACGCTGTAAACCGCTGCACCAATACCCCAAGATGTATCCCCAGTTTGTGACATGATTGATGTCGGAATGTGGATCGTGGATCCACGAAAGATAGCATGTAATGTCGAATTGAATAATGCGTTATTGAGAGAGAAAGTCGATACTTGTGAAGTATCGTGTGTATTTTATATGTATCGCATTACGGTGTGGTAAAGTGATGGGTAACGACTCCTCACTAACCAAATAACTCCCGACCAGTGGTTGTATAACCAAGTCGGTGAGGTCGGACGGATGAGATGATGTTTGAGACACTCATCTGCGACCGTTGATGAAATTAGGGTTTTAAAAGAGGTGCGCAAGCATCACTCTTGACTTGGTCGAAACCAAGCATGGGAAGGGTTTTGAAGAGGACCGACCGGGAATGTGTGTAGACAACACGCCGATGTGCACGTCCATACTTCACTTTCCCAAGAAGGCGCGATCTAAGCCACTCAACTTTACCGGTCAAATTGAGTGGTTGAGATCGATTTGCGATAGGAGTTTGATGCCGCAAGGAGTCGCGCACCATACCCTTTTCCTGGGCGTGTTTTCCAAGATGACCTGACTTGGTCGGTCTTGGCTAGGTTGGTTTGGCGTGAAGATGGTAGGCTGATGTTCACGCCCATGTCTCACCGTCCCATGAAAACGTGATCTAAGCCACCCAATTCGTCCGGTGAAGTTGTGTGGTCGAGATCGATTTGCAACTTGGGAAGTGTAACCACGCATGTTTGAGCGGGCGTTTTGGATTGGCCAGGCATGATATGCCTTGGCCGACCGCATGAAGAGGTAGATGGGCTCACGGTAGTCATGCTGGTGTGACCGACCCTTGCTCAATCTAATCTGTGACCCTCCATTCGTGCCGGAGAAGATGGACGCGCGTGATGGCTTGAACCTTAATTTTGGCTTTCAAAGCCGCGCGACCATGCTATTTCAAAGTGACGAATGTGTTGTAACCAACCATGGTTGGTTTTGACCGATTGGTCAAGTGTGTAGGCGGTCACATGGTGATTGTGTCGACATGCTCCGAGCCCTTTGAGTCTACATCTACACCCTCCATCTATGCCTGCGAAGGTGGATGGTTGAGACCGTTTTGTGGCACATGTAATATGCCGCAAACCCTAATTTAGGGTTTTCCGCCCATAATGCTTGGTATGGACGGTTTCTTGGCAAGCAAAGGCCAATGGTCGACCATGCGGGGTCGGCCGTGTGTATTCCATACCGCTTGGGGTGATGGAATTGATCCGTGGTCATCCAATCATGCTTGTGGAGTTGGATGACTGCGATCGATCATATCCGGCAAGCTAAGGCCGTGGGTATTCCATACCATGCTTAGGGTGATGGAATTGATCCGTGGTCATCCAATCATGCTTGTGGAGTTGGATGACTGCGATCGATCATATCCGAGACTCGATACAGTCAAGTCCGGATGCTCAATCGGCTAGTATAACACACCGAGAGGGCTCAATCGGGCTAGTATAACACACCGAGAGGGGCTCAATCGGGCTAGTATAACACACCGAGAGGGCTCGGGCTAGTATAACACACCGAGAATCGGCCCGTACGGGTATTTCGTACATGGTTTCATTATAGTGCTTGAGGTTCGTGTTACTCTATATGAGTAACACTCGAGTCTCATGCCACACCGATAATGATTCATTATAGTGCTTGAGGTTCGTGTTACTCTATAAGAGTAACACTCGTCATCATGCCACACCGATAATGAGTACAGAAATACAAGGCTGAATTAAGTGAGGGAGTATCCAACACTTATAAATGGCTTTATCTTTTACAAGATGTCAGCACATGATTTTTCTGGTTTTTTACAAACTCAACCTTGAACGAAAATCCACCATCAACGAGAGAGAACCGGGAAGATCAATATGAGCATTTACCAATTTTTATTTGTTCTCTCTATCGTGGTTGGAATCTTAAACGAATATGAATTAATGCACTCTTCAATGAGTTTAGTGACTTTAGTGTTGTAGGATTCACCACTGCCGTGGATTTATCTATTGGGAAAACAAATCTGGACCACCACTTAACATGGGCTAAGTTAGCCAAACTGTGTTATGTATTCTTGATAAAACCACTATTTCATAAAACTCCTTCACACTAACTGCTTCTAAATTTTCCCTTGGGACGATTATCAATGATATCACTATCACTTATATGTCTTGATGGACCATCTCTTATAGACAATGTCTCAAACTTATCCAAATCAATGTGTCCTCCTCCATTATATAGTTTTGCAAACATAAAATCATGCTCAATTTACATGTGTGAATAATCAAAACCATTGATATGACATTATCGATTTCACCACAAACACCGTTACCACATATACAAACCAATCATCATAAAAAAAAACTTAATGAATCCATGATTGCAAATCATATTATAAACAAGCATCAAAAACATTATAACCACAACATTATACATATCAAATTCTACATCAAATTGGAAATCAAATTCTTTTTCAAATGAAACCCTAAAATGTTAATTATTTATAAAATTCAATCAACAATATCAATCGAAACCGTAAGCAACTATAAAACTACCAAACCAACACATCTTTGGTTGTAATTCCGAGTCAAAAATCACAAAAACATAAAAAAAAAAAAAATCAACTCAAAGTTGTTCTACATACCTTCTTCTTGTTTGTGGATGAAAACTGGGGAAAATAGGTTTAAAAGAACCACAACGAGCACAAGCAAATACCCCTTCTAATTTGTCTTCAAACAACTCAAGATTAGGCTAAGAATCGTACATGCAAACCTAGATTATGAGGAGAACAAGAAAAAAGGAGAAGAGAAATGAAATAAGATCGAGTTTTTGTTAATTTTAGGGGTAATCCAGGAGCGACTAACCATTTGGCGCTTTGACCGAGTTAACTGGGTCAAGCGCTCAATGATTTGGCTCTTTGACCGAGTTGACTGAATCAAGTGCCTAATGATCTGGCTCTCTGTCAGAAGTGCCCAATGGTTAGACGCCAGGAGCCCAATGGTTAGACGCTTTTAGAGGGAATGTTGAACCATCGTAGGGACTGGGAGGTGGTTCAGAGTGACGTGGCACCATCTTGAATCTTGAATGACCGTAACACTTAGCCTTAATATGGTGGTTATTATCCTTATCTACCTACCAAATCCTAAAAATAAGACCCCACACTTTTGGAGATCATTCGTTAAGAGCATCTCCAATAGAGGGTGAAAATATATTTTTTTGAATGACACATAGGATTTTAGACCCTCATCTAGTACAAATGCATCGCTAATAGTTATGAGAAATGAAGTTGATATTATTAAGTTGAGAAAAGATAATACACAGAAAATCTTACAAGCCTATTTAAGACTAATGATTATGTTGTAATAATACTACATCACACATGTGAAACACACATACATTGTCAAGTCAACATTAGTCAATGTTGACTTGTTACTGTTGATGGTGGATTTTCGATAAAGGACAAAATCGTAAAATCATGATACTGCATGTTTCTGACCCGGCTTCAGGAACGCATGTGACGATTCATATTTTACGATCCGTGAACCGTTTCACGATCTCTGATCGAGTTCCTCTCAGATCCATGATGAATATGTTTCTCGAAAGGCCTCCCACTAGCTGAGCGTTCGATGCTACGCATTTCATCGTGCCCTCTATGTAGAATAACATGATTGGGCGGTCCTCCTACATAATTGTTTGTTGAGAGGGATTAACGCCTTCAGGATGTCGACGATAATCGTTGTTCCCTGACTACATAGAGAGACCCACCTCTACATAGAATAACGATTGGGCGGTCCTCCTACATAATTGTTTGTTGAGAGGGCTTAACGCCTTCAAGACGTCGGCGACACTCACTGTTCCCTGACTATGTAGAGAGACTGTGTATATATTCAGGCGGCTCTCCTACATAATTGTTTGTTGAGGGGGCTAAACGCCTTCAGGACGTTAACAACGCTGCACGTTGTTCCTTGACTATGCACCTTTCAGAAAGAGTATGATGCTTCAACTATCTCATATCTCGATTCTACAATAGATTAATTCTACCGTGACATTCGCCATTGAATTCCTAGAAAATAATCTATTATATCTCATTACTCCATTCCATGAATCCCCGGCTGACTCATGGATTAGTAATAGATAACCAATTCATCTCATTACCCCGTTCCCTGAATTCCCCGGCTGAATTCATGGATTAATAATAGATGCACAATTCATAATTATTGCTCTGTTTCATGAACCATTCTCCGCTGAATTTCATGAATTAGTAATAATTACTCAACAATCGGGCATCTGAACCGAGTAAGCCCCAATAAAATGGTGCAAGTATACTTAACAATGATGCACGAACGAGCACCCAAATGCGCAAACGAGTATTCAGAAATATGGACAAACGAGGAATCCTACACAAAATAGGAGAGAGAAAATAATATTAAAAAATAATAAAAAGAGGCGCCTAGGGGACCGGGCCCACCGGCCGGCCGGTCATGCCGCCGTGGCCGGTCCCCAACGCCGCTTCCCTTTATTTTTCTTATTTTCCTATTTTCATGAACTCATGAAAACTCCTTCATTCGAGCAACTTTCCTTGTTTGAGCAAAACTCACGGTTTCTCCATATTTTCATGGTTTCATGAAAAATCATGACATAGGGAAAGGTGTCGCGGGACCGGGCTACTAGCCGGCCAGCCATGCCCTAGCCGTGGCCGGTCCCACACCTTGCAATCCTTGTTTTCATAATTATTATTTCCCTCATCTCATGAAACTCCTCCGTTTGAGCAAAAAATCATGGTTTCTTCATATTTTCTCAAATATTGCTCAAACCATGAAAAAACCAAAAAAGTCAAATGATCGCACGATCGACTAGGCTATTCACGAAAATATATTAAATTATTGTTATTTTAATATTCTAAAAATATTGATCAAACGAGCAAAGTTCTACTTGCTCATTCGAGCAAAATCAAGAATTTCAGTCAAAGATCAAACTCTTCTGAAAATCCAAGATATTGCTCGAACGCACATCAGAAAATACCAAAACTCTCAAGACCGAGATGCGGACATTATGGTGACACGGGCATGCTTCCTTGACCGACCAAGGCCGGCCCTAAGGCTTGCAAGGAGCCGGTCCTACACATTCTTATAATTTTGACCTAATTTGCTCAATTGCTCATATTGGGTCCAAACTCTTTCCAACCAACTTGGAATTTGCTCAATCGACCATCAGCTGGTTTCACACCACCAAGGGCCGGTCCTATGCTCCCTTGGTCGGTCCCTCACTTCCACATAATTAGGTTTTATCACCTTACACTAGCACGGGCATTATTCTAATAAATGGTCAACACCAGCATTTGATCATTATTTCACCAACCGGCCAACTAAGGACCCTGGTGCATGTTCACTCGAGCACTTGAGCACCACATGGTCGTCCATCATCCCATGTGGTCGGTCCATCCCTCATGACCTATTTTCAGCAATTCATCAATTGACAAACAATTGATCAAAATTAGGGTTTCGAACAAACGCTCCACAAATCATCATTTTGAGCAAGTTCAAACACTAATGAATTTATGTTGATCCAGCAATCAACATCTGGATTAATTATATAATATTTAGTAGTCTACCAATATTTTAATTAATATTTTATTGGGTCACGTCACCAATAAATAATTCGTCGAATTGAGCAATACTTGCTCAGTTGCTCGAATATTGATCCAACTATCAATATTCAGTAATTTATCAGTAATTCGTCGAATTGAGCAATACTTGCTCAGTTGCTCGAATATTGATCCAACTATCAATATTCAGTAATTAGTCGAATTGAGCAATACTTGCTCGGTTGCTCGAATATTGATCCAACTATCAATATTCAGTAATTCATCGAATCGATGCTCATTTGCTCGAATTTACAATATTTGATCAGACGAGCAATATCTAAGAACTGTATATCTAACATGTTCAATCCATGAATCATTGAGCATTCGTCACTCATGCTCGATTCAACAAAACTTAGACTCACTGTCTAATAAGTCAACGACTGACTAATCAAAGACAAAACATCATATGTTCACCGCCATCAACCTCCATATCCTTCTGCTACGCAAAGAATTCCTCTCCCGAAGGGCTACACCTCTCCAACGTTCACAATGTAAAACGGAACGGGGAATGCTCGAGAACATGTTTCTCGATTCTTAGAAGCACTAGGAGAACATGAACACAATCATGTCGTCCGTTTGAAGGAGTTCTCAAAGTCTCTGACAGACCGAGCATACACATGGTACAACAACATTGCACCCTGAAGCATCGCTAGTTGGGGAGAAATGGTTAATGCCTTCTACAGGAAATACTTCTTCGTCTCAGACCAGATTACTCTCTCTGACGTAGGAAGAATGGCTCAGAAGAACAATGAACATCCGAACGATTATGTGAAGTGATGCGTGTCGTAACCACAACAAATTAATCAATATATTTCCCACTAATTAACTAGTAATATAGCGGTAGTAAGGATCGTTGCATAATCCACGGAGAGCCTATACGGGATGTAATTGATATGTTATTTAGATAGCAAAACAAAGTGAAATGGGGGTTGGTTTAAAGTCAAATAGAAATAATAACAAATAAAAGAAAGAGATGATCAAGGAATCCTTATGGCCTTAAACTTTGCGGGACAAGCGATAATGCTTGCAAGGGATTAGTATACTTATCTATCTTCGTTAGAACCATTCATCACTAACCGTAGGAAAGAAGCTAGCGGAAGAGTTTGTGCTATCCTCAAAACTCCTTTTACCACGGATACGATCATCCCCACACGTTGGCACCGGCCAAGCTCTCCAATATCCCGGTATGGGATTCTATCCAAACGAACCACCAAGTGAAAGTAGCTCACTCAAGGTGTAATCCGACTCCTTTTCGAGCATGCTTGCAAGGGCGGACGTGCATTTGCTAGCTCGAGGCCCGGATCGTAGCTTCAACGCTTAGGCTCTGTACCACGGGGATACGGAAGCTCTCCAATATCGATTCTATCCAAACGAACCACCAAGTAGTAGCTCATTCAAGGTGTAATCCGATCGAAATTAGGTTGATCCCAGTAGTTAAACTCTTAGCTCAAGGTTCACTTGCTGGTGTTATCTTCACTCGCAATTGCTCCACGTAATCCCTCGCAAGGTCTCGCAATTTCTACTTGTGTATGAATTATTCGACGATTACTTATCTCCTAACTCAATACTAGCAATAGAACAATTAGTAAATCAATCTAGCGTGCACTCCAAATCAATCCAATAATTACTCATAAAGATCAAATAGTGAAAACAAACGATGATGTGATTAAAACTCCGAACAAACTTGTATAATAATAGAGCTTCACGCTAGAACATTGAATTCATCCTCAATCAACAAAAGTTTAGCCTCTCATGTTTACACCGTTTCTCGGTTTCCCCCAAAAGGGGTAAACCCTAAAATATTTTATGAAGAACAAAAGTGTATTATGAGATGTGTGATATTATATATCTGATATTTAGGTTAAGAAGTCTTCTTTTATATGTCTCCAAATTGTAGAAGTGCCCGTGCGCCGAATCCGTGCGAAGTAGGTTGCCAAATTTGGCCGAATTTCCAAAATAAGCTCACACCCAAGTCTTGGTCGTGAGAAATACTGCAAACACCACTGATGGTCTCACTCGAATGTCTAACAGTCCATCCCATTATCATCGTTCAATCATTTGCCATTGGCCTCGTCGGTTTAGGCATTTACAAATGGGAACTGACAGGCATAGTTTCAAGCTACCCAAATTCCCCTCGTTCATTTCTAGGACACAATACCATCCCCTGAGTTTTGGTTTTCCTCCCGTCAGAATCACGACCACTCACTAGCCCTGGATTTCGTTTCTCGACATTTTGCCGGATTGCTTCTTCCAATTCTTGGCTCGTTCCACGGACACTTCTCTCGTCCGTGAGAATTATTTTTACTCGGATTTTGGTTTTCCCGACGATCAATTCTCGGATACTCATGCCTCCGTGAGTTTTATAATCACCTGAGTTTGGTGAAACTCCATCTCTGCCATGCTTGAATCGACTGCCAATGGCAGCAACGTACTTCCTTGTTACTAAGCCACGCCAATCACCATCTCTTTTCGCTGGCAGCATCTACAGTCAGCTTCATCTTCTCACTGCCAATGGCAGCTAATCACTTCCATAGTTCACATCCTTCAGATATCTTAACTCGAGCTTCTTAACAGCCCACAGCTCCCGTTCATTCTCTTCCGACTGCAATCACCAGGATAAGATGCCATAGTCACGTCCATCATCTGTTCATCTACTGCCGAGTATTGCAGCAGGCTAAGCTCAACTCCATTATTGTCTCATTACTGAGACTCGAGCCGTTCTTCTCCTTGATCCGATGACCAATTGCACTGCTAACATCCATTCTTCAAACTCGAGCATACCCCTCACTTCCAACAACACCAGTAGCCACAACAGTTCATCTCTTTGTTCTCGTCATTGCTGCCATCAAGTACCAGCGTCATAACTTCTACTCGATTACCACAACATCAACTTCTCCTTTATTGCCATTATCAGTAGCAGCTCATTACGTGTCTCCATCTCTGGCAGCAGTTCTTACCATCTTCTACAACCGATAATGGCATCAGCAGTCACCATCACAATCTCGTTCAACTGCATCTTCAAACTCCAGCCACTCCTCTCTGTCCGCAACTCCATCAATGATCATCACAGTCTCGACCTTCTTGTCTCTGCCCATCAGTCTTCTCTACCACTTCCAGCATCGTTCTCCATTACCAGCTTCAAGAGAAACACCACAAACATCCCTGATATCTCCCTCAACACAGCAACGGCCATCACCATCACTGCCATCATCTTCATCTTTTTATCACTGCCAAGATTAAACACGGCTCACCTTTATCACCGGTTTAACTACCGAGAATCACCAGGACCATTGATAACGGTAGCAGCACTTTCTTCCCATCTTCAATCTCGAGTTTAATCGATAGTCACAACAGCTCCAGAGCCAAGCTCATCATCTTCGTCACCAGCCAATGGCAGTTACCTAATTCGGTTCCCTGAACTCGTGAAGTGTGTTGAAGAAGAAAGTTGTATGCCCCGAGTAAAATAGCCGGGTGCTTTTAGTAATCTCATTCAATTGTCAGTCTTAGAAAACTGACAGTGTAATTTTCTGCATCATTCTTGCTTTGCGCATAACTTCTTCGTGTGATATCGAATAGACCCCATTCTTTCGCCGTTAGCTTCGCATTTTCGTCCTCTTCAAGATGATAGCAAGAACTCCTAGGTTCGAAAGAGCTCTACTTGGTCTTTGGCCCTTCTCCGCTTGCGGCTAACTTCTTTTATTGCACAAATATGTGTCAATTCACTTATTTTGGATGATTCACCTAGCAAAACATAAACAAGAGTAATATACAATAATTCGCAAGAATATATAACAATTACTAGCATGGATTCGACACAAAATATATGCAAAATATGCACTTAACAAATTCCCCCACACTTGGCTTTTGCTAGTCCTCGAGCAAACTATCTAAAATACAACAACTCCATGTCGTCGAGGATACGGTTGCACTTAGCATGTGCAACAGGCCTTTAAACCCCTAGGTGTCCCTAGTGGACGAGTTATAGTCTCGTGAGGGTTTACCAGAGATATACCCACAAAACCTTCTCCAACTTCAAAGCATTCCAGCTTCCCAAGCATCCAAAGAGCTATGAGGACATAGAGTTTCTGCATGCTAGTAATAAGAAGTTAGAAATACCAAAGAACATATTCTCATTCTTAAATGTTGAGTGAGAAATAACCACACCATAATGAGAGAACGCGTGTTTGAGAGCGATAAATAAGCATTTCGCCTCGACTTCTGCCTCACTTAAAAGGATTTTATGATAATTGCACTCAAAAAGATGGCTTTTTTATGGGTCTCACATGTGTGCAGGTAGGAATGAAGATAGAAATCCTACACACGTTGAATGGTGGGAAGGAAACCTTCCGAAATATTTCTGGAGACTCCACAAAATCGTGGAAAATAAAAGACTTTTTCTGATGATCTTTAAGAAAGGAAATCAACCACTATTATCGAGGATGAGAGTACTTACCACCTTCATATCTGATTGCAATGATGATAACACCACTCTCACAGCATCCAATAGAAACGTCTTCGATCGGCTCGTCTTCTTCATATTCTTGGTCTTCGTCTTCGGTCTTCAACTGCTGATGATAAACTCTTGAACTTCGTAGAACTCTGAGAATTTGTAACTCTTTCTCTTCAATTTCCTTGTTGCTTGATACTTCCTTATAGATTTTTCTTCCCCATGGCCTTATTGAACAAATAACAACCTAAATGCAAATCTTTTTGTATTTTCTCTTTCTTTCTTTTTTTTTTCACTTTTTTTTTCTTTTTGTATTTTTTTCTTTTTGTATATATATTTTTTTTTTAAACAAAAAGATTGCAACTACAAAAATAATAACGAAATTAAAATAACATGGCCATGAAAGAAGTACTTTACCACTTTGATCTTCACAACTTGTATTGTCTTTGTATCATAAACTTCAATAACTCTCATCTTTTGATTTTCTTCGCTCTTGTAATAAGTCTGCATACTTTGATATAGAATTCCGCTCCTTATATGTAAGTCTTCAACATGTATTTAAAAATTTGCTCATTGTATGTTGCTTTACTTGGATATGAAATTTGCTCTTCCTTGTATTGTTGCTTGTAAACCTCAAACGTCTTCAACTTTCCTTGTAAATTTTGATGTCGCTCCACTTGTTGATGATGATGTTGTTTCTATGGATCTGTTGTTGGCGAGAGAGAGAATGGTGCTAAGCGCAAATCAAACTACAAGAAGGTGGTTTTCATCTATAGACGTCACCCTCATGATTGACAAAATTAGCACTCAAGAGATCAAAAATAGTGCTGAAAATAGTGTGAAGTTGGGTAGCTCACCATTCTACCCGCAATTGACGTACGGTGACACACACTCAAAAGAAAGCTCTTTAGTCAGCTACAAAGAAATTTGGTATGGTGCCTCTGTTGATTTGAAATTAGGTAGTCTCCACTAATGATTGATCAGCAACTCTAATAATACATTTCTCCCTGCTCCTAATTTGCATCACCGGCATGATTAAATCCATTATTTAACACTCCAATTCGTAAGAAATCCGAACGTAGTTCCCTAACACTTCCAAGTTCAGTTATGTCGGTCAGAATTCTCTATGTAAACATACCTAGAAGTATGCTAGTGACTCTAAAATCTCTACAAGTTGGAGGTTTTATTCAAATATATACAAATAAATTTAAAATTTTGACTCAAAAAGGCTAAAAACTCTATATGCAAAAGACTCCCCCACACTTAAACTTCACATTGTCCTCAATGTGTAAAACTGAAAATTCTGAATTCTGACGTAACAGCAGATAAAACGCAAAAACTGTACAAATTGGTAAGGAATTTGGAAAAACTCCATTTCACAAAAGTTGTTCATCTACGTGTTTTCTACACAGTGTCAAAAGGGCACAGTGTTTCGATAAACAGTCTGACAGTTATGGTCTCTGGACTGAACTACGCGCAGTCTGAATTTTTCTGACGAAAAGGTATTCGTCATAATTCTCTTCTAAGATAGATTCCGGACTCAATGAAATTAAACATGGGGATGCAAACATGACATGAAAACAATAAAAACAAAAAAAATAAAAGGGTTTAAGATACAAAACCTATGGGTTGCCTCCCATGAAGCGCTTGGTTTAAAGTCGTCAGCCCGACTCTCTTGTTATTGTCCATATACCAACAATCTGAAAATCTGGTAGTCTGCCCAGAAAACAATATGCAATTCTAGTAACAACTTCACACAATGATTAGCATAATATATGAATAATGAAATTGTTATAGCTTGAAAGTTTCCCCCACACTTAGTCCTTTCTACACTCGAAAGTGGATAAAGAACATAAAATAAGGGAACTTCTATAGGTTCCTCTCGGTGAACCTGCACAATGCTAGAATCAAACACATCAAGTGGTTTATACTTAGAAGTAAAATAATCCTTCAGAATTTTAGAAGCACAAATACCCAATCCTAAGTGATGTGGATCAAAAGATTCAGAAATATGCAAAGGATTAGACAAACCTTCCACAATCTCTCGTATTACAGGATCCTCATCATTCTTAAAGAATTGCAATGAATTATTTACCTCATTTGTATCGTGGTCCTCTATCAAACTATTTAGCCATTCTTCGTTAGTTTCTGCTTCAATCAAAATCTTAGCATCATTATAATCCTTGGCAAGTTCTATTGGGTCTTCCACGACTTCAATAAAATTGGTTTCATTCTCAATCACTATCTCTTCAACAACCTCGTCATCGGAATCGGAATCATCTCCTAGAAATTCTAGTTCATTGGTGCAAATCTTAAAATCATTGTTTGAGTACGTTACACCATTTATAACAACGGTTATGTCATATTCATTCTCCTCCTTTTGAATAGGCGAGTGATCGTTATTATGATCCGGAGTTGAAATAACATTACCATTATTGCAAGGATTTTCCAAAGGTTGCTCATCTTCATCAGAGTCTTCGTCAACCTCATAATCTTCAATATCCCAACGACGTTGAAGTTCCGTTCGTATCACCTTGTTGATTTCTTCGAGGGTCTTTTCTGATGCTCCAGCTTCTTCTAACTGATTATATTGTTTAGAAAGTTTTCTGATATTAATACGTTTTCCGCCATTATTCACGACGAAATTTTTCGATCGTATCTCTTCTTTTGACATAAATGACGAAAGAACATGATAAAGAGGAGTAGGTCTTTCCACACTCTCCGTCATCTCCGCACATTACTAGAAAACAACTAATCAGAAGCATAACTATCCTCCCATCCCTTTGATTGCTCACTTACATACCCGTCATAAGGTTGTTGATATGTATGAGAGTATCCATAAGGCTCTGTATGGTATGGTTGGTAGTTGTTATTTGAATGAGATTGAAATCCAAATTGATTACCACTATAATATGATGATTGGTCTTGTGCTCCGTACATGTTATGTCCATAAGGAAACATGACGACTCACAAGAACACAAAAAAAAATTTAAAAACAAAAACAAGCTAAACAAATAACAAATCAATTAACAACCGCTCCCTGAAGTAGCGCGCCAAAATTTGATGCGTGTCGTAACCACAACAAATTAATCAATATATTTCCCACTAATTAACTAGTAATATAGCGGTAGTAAGGATCGTTCCCACAGAGAGCTGTGTAATTGATATGTTATTTAGATAGCAAAACAAAGTGAAATGGGGGTTGGTTTAAAGTCAAATAGAAATAATAACAAATAAAAGAAAGAGATGATCAAGGAATCCTTCGCCGTTACCAAGCGATAACTGGATTAGTATACTTATCTATCTTCGTTAGAACCATTCATCACCAACCGTAGGAAAGCAGCTAGCTCAGTGCTATCCTCAAAACTCCTTTTACCACGGATACGGAAGCTCTCCAATATCAGATTCTATCCAAACGAACCACCAAGTAGTAGCTCACTCAAGGTGTAATCCGATCGAACGCTTAGGCTTTGTGAATTAGGTTGATCCCAGTAGTTAAACTCTTAGCTCAAGGTTCACTTGCTGGTGTTATCTTCACTCGCAATTGCTCCACAGAATCCCTCTGCAAGGTCTCGCAATTTCTACTTGTGTATGAATTATTCGACGATTACTTATCTCCTAACTCAATACTAGCAATAGAACAATTAGTAAATCAATCTAGCGTGCACTCCAAATCAATCCAATAATTACTCATAAAGATCAAATAGTGAAAACAAACGATGATGTGATTAAAACTCCGAACAAACTTGTATAATAATAGAGCTTCACGCTAGAACATTGAATTCATCCTCAATCAACAAAAGTTTAGCCTCTCATGTTTACACCGTTTCTCGGTTTCCCCCAAAATGAGTAAACCCTAAAATATTTTATGAAGAACAAAAGTGTATTATGAGATGTGTGATATTATATATCTGATATTTAGGTTAAGAAGTCTTCTTTTATATGTCTCCAAATTGTAGAAGTGCCCGTGCGCCGAATCCGTGCATAGTAGGTTGCCAAATTTGGCCGAATTTCCAAAATAAGCTCACACCCAAGTCTTGGTCGTGAGAAATACTGCAAACACCACTGATGGGCTCACTCGAATGTCTAACAAGTCCAGCCCATTATCATCGTTCAACTGCCATTGGCCTGTCAGTTTCTGGGAACTGACAGGCATAGTTTCAAGCTACCCAAATTCCCCTCGTTCATTTCTCGGACACAGTACCATCCCCTGAGTTTTGGTTTTCCTCCCGTCAGAATCACGACCACTCACTAGCCCTGGATTTCGTTTCTCGACATAGTCGTTCCACGGACACTTCTCTGTCCGTGAGAATTATTTTTACCTGGATTTTGGTTTTCCCGACGATCAATTCTCGGATACTCATGCCTCCGTGAGTTTTATAATCACCTGAGTTTGGTGAAACTCCATCTCTGCCATGCTTGAATCGACTGCCAATGGCAGCAACGTACTTCCCTGTTACTAAGCCACGCCAATCACCATCTCTTTTCGCTGGCAGCATCTACAGTCAGCTTCATCTTCTCACTGCCAATGGCAGCTAATCACTTCCATAGTTCACATCCTTCAGATATCTTAACTCGAGCTTCTTAACAGCCCACATCTCCCGTTCATTCTCTTCCGACTGCAATCACCAGGATAAGATGCCATAGTCACGTCCATCATCTCTGTTCATCTACTGCCGAGTATTGCAGCAGGCTAAGCTCAACTCCATTATTGTCTCATTACAGACTCGAGCCGTTCTTCTCCTTCAGTCCGATGACCAATTGCACCTGCTAACATCCATTCTTCAAACTCGAGCATACCCCTCACTTCCAACAACACCAGTAGCCACAACAGTTCATCTCTTTGTTCTCGTCATTGCTGCCATCAAGTACCAGCGTCATAACTTCTACTCGATTACCACAACATCAACTTCTCCTTTATTGCCATTATCAGTAGCAGCTCATTACGTGTCTCCATCTCTGGAAGTAGTTCTTACCATCTTCTACAGCCGATAATGGCATCAGCAGTCACCATCACAATCTCGTTCAACTGCATCTTCAAACTCCAGCCACTCCTCTCTGTCCGCAACTCCATCAATGATCATCACAGTCTCGACCTTCTTGTCTCTTCCCATCAGTCTTCTCTACCACTTCCAGCATCGTTCTCCATTACCAGCTTCAAGAGCAACACCACAAACATCCCTGATATCTCCCTCAACACATCAACGGCCATCACCATCACTGCCATCATCTTCATCTTTTTATCACTGCCAAGATTAAACACGGCTCACCTTTATCACCGGTTTAACTGCCGAGAATCACCAGCACCATTGATAACGGTAGCAGCACTTTCTTCCCATCTTCAATCTCGAGTTTAATCGACAGTCACAACAGCTCCAGAGTCCAAGCTCATCATCTTCGTCACCAGCCAATGGCAGTTACCTAATTCGGTTCCCGAACTCGTGAAGTGTGTTGAAGAAGAAAGTTGTATGCCCCGAGTAAAATAGTCGGGTTCTTTTAGTAATCTCATTCAATTGTCAGTCTTAGAAAACTGACAGTGTAATTTTCTGCATCATTCTTGCTTTGCGCATAACTTCTTCGTGTGATATCGAATATACCCCATTCTTTCGCCGTTAGCTTCGCATTTTCGTCCTCTTCAAGATGATAGCAAGAACTCCTAGGTTCGAAAGAGCTCTACTTGGTCTTTGGCCCTTCTCCGCTTGCGGTTAACTTCTTTTATTGCACAAATATGTGCCAATTCACTTATTTTGGATGATTCACCTAGCAAAACATAAACAAGAGAAAACAAGAGTAATATACAATAATTCGCAAGAATATATAACAATTACTAGCATGGATTCGACACAAAATATATGCAAAATATGCACTTAACATGAAGAGGTTCAGAGTCCAAGCTTTGGATTGTCATGACCCGAATATCACTGAACAACAATTGGTGGACTTGTGCATCAACGGAATGATCCCGGTCTACAGAGCCTTGCTGGAAAATCTCCGGCTCCAGACTTTCTCAGAGCTTCATGGAGCAGCCAAACGATCAGCGGCCATCGCACCGCTGATTGGAAAGAACAAAGTCTGCAAGGTCGAGGAACCTCGAAGCAGCCGACGCCTAGTCACCAATCAGTACAATCTCCAGCCTTCAACAAACATTGTTGCTGAAAGGAATGAAAGGAAAGCCGAGACACAACATCAGAGCGCTTCTCCAACATCCCAGGCTCCTTTGAAGGCACAAAGAAAAGATAACCAGTCCTGAAATGCACAAACCTCGACCTGGCATCAACGAACGGGGAAATGATCAGACATACTCAAACTTCTCTCTTCTCATGAAAGAGTGATCGAGTTACTGGAAGTCTGGGTTCAAGATGGTGCAATCAAATTGTCGTTCATCAGGAGAGACCCAACTGAAGAAATGGAGAATCCTAGGTACTGTCGCCTTCATAGGTTTATTGATCATCCAACAAGTAACTGCAATATTTTGAAGCACATCTTCAAAGAGAAGGTTGATCCATAATAGCTTCAACTGGGGACTGAAGGAGTACAAGAATCCTCTCCCAGTCAGAACCTTTACACTCTGAACAACCAGCCAAAGAAGCAGTTCAATCGTTGATCGATCATACCTGCGAAATTGCTCTATCTGTCTAAGGCACAAAGGATGGACATGTTTGCGGCTCTGAACCATATAGTGTCCGGGAAACGAATGTCCATTCCAAAAGCGCTCCCTAAGCCTCCAGTCACTGACAAAGAGATGTATGACTGGGGACTGCTCACCATAATCAATCTCAATGGAAATGAATTTGGAAGAATGTTGATCGATGCCGGCACCATTATCAATATTATTCCATTGAAAACCCTCAGAGCCGCAGACATCACTCGACAAGAAGCTACTCATGATCCCATCTCAACCAGAGACCATGAAGGAACGCTCAGAGATGCTTATGGCTATATCACTCTCAAGGTGAAAATAGGTTTAACCTAGACATAGATCAAGTTTCACATAATCAAGAAGATCCAAGACATGACACGATCCTCGAAGGAGCGTGGATCCACGCTGAAAAGATGGTTACTGACAAAGCGTCTTTGGTTGCACATCTCTCTAACGGAGAAATTTCTGATCCAGAAGATTTGGTGGACGTTCTATCATCAGAGCACTTGGAAGAATTTTGAACTTCGACGAGGTTGAAACAAAGAACCTGCATGCATTGACATTCATCAAGAGGTTCTACACTCAGGCAAGTCTCACTCCTCCCGTGTCTATGTCATTTATTTCCTCACATGTTATCCTAGCATGGGGACTCAATTCTGCTGGCAACTCAGCTATTGCAAGACGTTATGAATGGATAGCTCCACCACCTCTCCGAATCGAGCATCTCACCGAGACATTCATTACTGAGATGATATCCAAGCATGGTAAAAAACAATTTGGGCGTTTCTCCATAGCCTTGCAGGAGTGTCCATGTGTGCCACAAAATCAGAAAGCTTTGATGTTTGCACGATTGTGGAATCCCACCGCAAAAGGAATGCTAGATCAACAGAAGATACTCGGAGTCGAGACGATCAAGCCTAAGACATTCAACACTCAAGGGATATGACGCTTCAACTCTCAAGCATCTAAGAAGCCTTCAAATTGTACTCCCAATCAAAGAGTACACCTTGCACCTCTAGCTTCAGCATAAAAATATCGATGATGATACGCTGATTCAACGCCAACACGATCAATCGATAATCCATGATAGGACTTCTGAAGCATATGCAACATCATTCATCAATGGATGCTACAAACTCCTTCAACCCTGCTAATTGAATGAGAGATGTACTGGGGACTTGATCTTATTGGAAAGATCAATTCAATATGTTTCAATAAAAGTGATCCACATAACAAGTCATTACAACATGATGTGATTCCATGAAACGTCATCAAACAAGACCTTTTTACATTACAAACCCCTGCTGAGGAACTTCCTCTCTTCACCGATCACATCCAGAATGAAGACAGGTGCTGCCATCTTCCACAACAACGTCGATTCACTGATGAAGCCAGTTCACGGTAAAGTCATATTGTTCACGAGAATTCTAGATGATCAGTACACCTTCATCTTGGGAATGCTCAACCCGCCAACTAGTTCGTGAATGTAAAGGCTCTGGATGGAGGAGCAAAGATTTTGTCGATAATCATGGTTCTAGCCTTTTTGGTCTCTGGAGCAACTTCAACCGTGGTATCAACATCAACAATAATCTCTAGAGGAACACCATCCATGATCTCAGCATCAACAAGGATCTCTGGAGCGTAATCAGTCGTGATCTCAGCATCTACAACGGTCTTATGAGCAACATCCCTCTTCATCAACTGCCCGTTCTCTACATCCTAAGTCCGGAAGTGTTACTCGATGGATCATACTTCTCCAAACACTAATGATTCATATCAAAATGTTTATATGTGAAAACATGTTAACTTTGAAAGTCTTCCCAAAGATTGCACGACGGACGGGGACAAGCCAAAGTCTTCTATAAGATGTTCTCATCACCTCTGCAAATGAGATACAACACACTTCAAGCCATGGGTTTACAAAAACGTACCAATGGGTTAGGAATGGGACAATACTTCCTCAACGAAAGATGTTCTTATTTGTTTTTTATACAACACACCAAAAGGGCGCATCAATCAGACATACGAGCTGAAAGATATGGCCTTTACCGTCAGGACTATGAAATCTGAAAGTTTTTCACGGGATTACAAATTACAAATGTGCACGCTTCGTTGGCTGACCTCTACAACTCCAAATTGAGTGATTCTTTTCTCATGTGATAACTCAGTTTATTAGCTTCAAACGTTGGGTCAAGCATTGAATTCCGACATCGTATAGGTTCTTACAGCTTCCGGAGCATACAACATACAAGCAGCAATTCTTAGACGGGATTCATAACTTCCACAGTCGATCGGTGTCCACCAGGTCTTTCCACTAAGTCCTTCATCAAGGTACCTCCAACTTCGAACACCTAGGTCTTTGCATCAATTTTTCTACCCGGGTCCTCTATCTAGGTCTTGTTGGAAGAAGGGAAAACGAAAGGGAGAGATTTAACAAAATACTAGGGACTGACGGTCCACTGATCATGACGATCAATTTCACAATCCAAGACCCGTGGTGCCTTGCTCTCCAGTGCTAATCATTCATCGTAAAAGGAATGCTACCACCGGGACATGCAACAATGGTCATTACATCATCCTCTCTTGAGAGCAACCTCAGTTATGGTCCCGTGACCAGGGTTTCAAAAGTGATGTTTCTGCGACTGACAGAAACAAGATGGCACTGCAAGCACCATGCTCATGTATCAATCAAGGGGTCCTGATCTTAAATGAATCAATGACATTAAAATCCTTCACCAACCGTTCAAGACACAAGCGAATGGTCTAAAGACACAACATGAGTGTTTTACAACAAGCTCGTCAGAGATGAATTTACACTGTCCCGTACATAGCAGCGAGCTGGGAGAAATCGGTGAAGAATCTAGGAATGGGTCATATACCATTCTCTTCGTATGGATGTCCTCTACAACATATCCAAAATTCACAGCAATTGGATAAACTATCAAAGACATGTGGCCAAAACATTGGATTACATGCCAGCTGAAAATTTTCTGGAAGTCTCCTGGAAGTTTACTATTTCGCCTATTTCGTCCCCTAAACATGCTCAAAACTCAAAAATCTTCTTTGGAAAATCTTGGAAATTTCATGGGCATGAAAAACCATGGGTAGATAGCGAAAATCCGACATCGGACGAAGATTCTAAATCGTTTTTACTGAAAGAATGAAGTCTGGATTTTTCTGGTGACATATTTCGGCAAAATTTCTCATTCGTTCATGTGGGTTCTCATTTATTCATCCCCAAATCATCAATTTCATACTTCTATGAAGAAAGTACATGGGAATATTTACTTGAGGGGTCTCTAAGCCGTTCGGAGGATCAATATTGCCGGAATCACCATTAGTAGCATTATTTCCTTCATTCGGTCCTGGGTTTTGAGAATTCTCCGTCTCACCATTTTCCAAGTAATAATGAGCATTGTCAATACTTTGTTCATCCACGAAATCTCCTCCTGGATACATCAGCAACAATTATTCATATTTCATTCAAGGATTGTTATGAACGATTATACGAAGAGGTACTTACATCAACTTCTTCTTCAACGCTCGATTCATAGACTGTTTGTTCAGCAGAAGTGAATTGAAGACCGTCAAGGCTCGATGGGAAAAGTTCTAAAACGAAGTAACAAACATTGGTTTCACGATCCTAATTATGCGGACAAAGAAAAGTCATTGTAGAAAGAATATTAACAACTCACCAAAGAAGCGACTGGGGACTGCACATTATTCGGTATCATCCTATAACCCCCTTTACTTCTGCCTTCTCCACCCTGGGGACTGTCCTGCACTTCTGAGAAATCTACCTGAATTCTAGATCTCACAACACAATCGCCCTGTAATAAAATTAATAAAATAGTTAAGATGCGATTATCATGACTCTTGCTGAAATCATAAGGAGAATACTTACCTGTGAACATTCTGGATGCATTTTTCTTTTATCACCACTAGAAAGATGCTTCAATCTTGGTCGATCAGAGATCATGTCAGCAGGAGGAAACTCTCGTACCAAAGACTTAGCAGCCATTGCAAAGTTATACAAGCGGTCAAGTTGTTGGCGCCAGAAGTCTATATAACCTGGAGTTACATAAGTAGCTCGATCAGAGCAAGGAAACAAGTAATCATTTCCTTCCACGTGTGCACAGTCCAAATGAGCCTTCAGATGATCAACCGATGGTTTATTTGTTCGATGACCCAGAGGACACTGATCAAGACCCATCTGGCTTGCTGCTATGTCAATGTTATACTCTTCCACGAAGAACTCTCCATGTATTACTCATTGTTTATGGGTGAAAACTATTTCTGCCGGTTTTGGTAATTTGGGGTGTGTGGATGAGAAATGAGTCTAAACCTTAAACAAATGCACTGCGCGGTGAGTGCTTGTAGATTCGAGAGATCAATCTGTGCAAGTCCGGCCTAAACCAAGAAATGGCCGTTCTAGACTTGTTTCGGTCGCAAAGTGAAGGAGATAGGGTTGATCTTAGGGAGGGAAGCGAAGAAGGTGTTGAGAATGTGAAGGTGTTGGTTATGAATGACTTGTATCAGAAAGCTGAACTGGCTTGCAGGGTGTAAGCTACCAGTTCCGGTGTTTGAATACGATTGTATCAACACTTGCCTCTGTTGTCTGGACTTGTTTTCTTGTTTTCTCTCATGTGTTTGGAAAATAGGGAGGAAAACCTATTTATACAAGTCTTTTAGCCTAACCTTCGTATCTCGTGGGAAGTGGAGAAAGTGGAGTGATGGAGTAGTGGAGTCGTGTGTTAGTGTCACACGACCAGTCTTGCCCACTTCTCCCATCATCACTAACCGTCCATGACTTCCTGACACGTTCTTGTGATGGCGCATTGCGCGCTGCACGCTGTAAACCGCCAGACCAATACCCCAGTATGTATCCCCCAGTTTGTGACATGATTGATGTCTCGAGTGTGTGGATCGTGAAACCCACAGAAAGTAGCATGTAATGCTAAATTGAATAACTGCCGTTATTCAGGAGGTCGATACTTGTGAAGTATCGTGTGTATTTTATGCAGGTACTGCATCATGGTGTGGTAAAGTGACGGGTGGTGATCACCAAGACGCCTTACTGACCAATTAACTCCTGACCAGGGTTGTATAACCAAGCCGGTGAAGTTGGACGGACGAGATGATCTTTGAGACATTCATCTGCGACTGTTGATGAAATTAGGGTTTTAGAGGAGGTGCGTAAGCATCCCCCTTCGGCCTGGTCGAATCCAAGCTTGGGATACGATTTTGGCCAGGCCGATCGTACATGCGTGTAGACGGCATGACGGTGTAGGCACCTATACCCCATACCTCACGAAAGTATGATCTGGGCCACTCAATTCGTCCGGTGAAGTTGAGTGGGCGAGATCAATTTGTGACAGAAAACTAGTGCCGCAAGAGCCGCACATCATGCCATTTTCAGGCGCCTATACCTGACTGTCCCATGAAAACGTGATCTAAGCCACTCAAATCGTCCGGTGAAGTTGAGTGGTCGAGATCAGTTTGCAGTTTGGGAAGTGTGACCACGCTAGTTTGGACGCGCGTTTTGGGAGAGCCAGGCATGATATGCCTTGGCCGATCAGTGAGGGGATAGACGGGCCCACGGTGGTTATCTTTGGTATGGCCGGACACGCTTAATCTAATCTCGAACCTTTCATTCGTGCTTAGGAGAAAATGGACGCTCGTGATGTTTAAAACCCTAATTTTGAGTTTCACGGCCGTGTGTCATGCTCTGTTCGGGCGCACGAATTGGGATGACCAACCGTGGTTGGTCCTGACCGATTGGTCAGGTATGTAGGCGGGCCCTCGGTGATTGTGTTGACACGCTCTGGGCCCTTTGAATCTACATCTACACCCTCCATCTATACCTGCGAATATGGATGGTTGAGACTGTTTTGTGACACATGTAATATGCCGCAAACCCTAATTTAGGGTTTTCCGTCCATACCGCTCTGGTTTGGACGTTTTGGCAAGATATGCTAATCTTTTGGGAGGCCGACCATGCGGGGTCCGCGTTGGTTCGGCAGTGAATATTCCATACCCGCTTGGGGTTATGGAATTGATCGGGGCCATCCAATCATCTTTGGTGAAGTTGGATGAACAAGATCATATCCAGACTGATACGGAAAGTCCGGATGCTCAATCGGGCTAGTATAACACACCGAGAGTTGCTCAATCGGGCTAGTATAACACACCGAGAGTTGCAGCATGTACGGGTATTTCGTACATGCTTTCATTATAATGCTTGGAGGTTCGTGTTGCTCGTGGAGAGCAACACTCGCCGTCATGCCGCACCGATAATGAGTACAGAAATACAAGGCTGCTCACGCATTAATTAATAATGCTATAAATTCACAGGGTATATGGGATTGTTGCTACTTGCTCCAACCTCGGATGAATTTCGTGTATTTAATTCACGAGAATGGGATTGTTGCCACATGCTCCATTCTAGGTGAATTAGTAAAGTGATGAAGTATTCAACACTTATTAATGGCTTTATCTTTTACAAGATGTTAGCGCATAATTTTATGGTTTTTTACAATTTTAACCTTAAATGAAAATCCACCATCAACATTAAGTCCCCTGCCTAGCACATAATGGTTACACTATTGTGGGGTAGGCATGAGATGGTGACAAATTTGTGTACTGAAACGACCAAGCTAAAGTGAATACATATTTAGGATAGGTCGACATCGTCGGCGTTGCCTCAGGAACCGGTTAGTCCCGATTAAGGTGTGAAGGAAGCGAGGACTTGATCTCGGTGAGTCGCTTTTGGTTCTCTTTGTACATATCGGACAGAGCTTGGCCCCTTCCTTGGGTCCGGTGTACTCCCTTTCGTCTAGTGACTTTCCTCGGATGCATCGATAAGCATCGTTGATTTCTATCCCGAATTAGTAGCCTTTATAGGTGGCAAGTGAATACTTCTTTTCTCCTGGGATTCTTTCGACTTGCGAGATTATAAAGAATCATCTCACGTAGTCGTTTATTCTATATCTCAGGTACTGTTCCACACTTATCTGATCTTCTGATTGACTGATCAATTGATATTTTTTTTGTGTGTGTGCTCGTAACTTCTTCTCCTTTGCAGTTTATCATGGAAGCGGTGGACGATCATTCTGTCACTTCTCCAGAAAGAAGCTTCGAAGTTGACAAGCCTGAAACCCATGCGCACGAAGAAGTAATGGCTAAGATCGATCTTCCACTTCGCGAAGTCGGTCGCGCTATACATGGGATGTCTATTTTGCACCTGCGTATTGTTGTGGGACGCATCGTGCACTTTCACTTTGCGATTGACATGGAGGAGCGGTGGAGGTGCGAGGAGACGTTGCAAGCACTAGTAAGCGCAAGGGCAGAGAGATATGCAGCGCGGTTGAAGAGGCGGAGGGTTGAGCATGAACGACCTCTGAATGAAGATAAGTACGATTACCAATCCAGGATGGCGTGATAATTCTTGATTCTGACACAGACGAACCTGATCATTTGAAAGCAATCGACATGACTCCTAATGTTGTTGTGTCCTTTGATGCTCCTGCAGATGATGTTTGGATGGAGTGCGTTGCTGTGGAGATGTCTGATGCAGAAGTTGAGGTAGATCCGAAGGGAAGACCATCAACATGTGATGGCGCTGAAGCAGAACCTAACGGTGGTGCAAGCGATGTCGACCCTCTTGGCGACTAAAACCTCTTTTCTTCTTTTTCCGCTTTCCAAGTATATTCCGTATATTTGAACATCTTCCTTGTACTCGGTGGCAGCCGAGTTCAAGGTTTTCTTCTATTTGATTGTTTGAATAAAGTTTTTTTTTTTTTTATAACCCTTTATCAAGGCGCAATTGAACCTTCTCGGGCAAGGGTGCGCCTTCACACGTAATTCTTTGTGATAAAAGAAATAATGCCATAGTGGAATACCTACGGACCTGTGTTCCTGATGCGAAATCTTCCCGGCCTTGCTGGGGTGAGTGGTCAAAGCTTCTTCCCTTCCCGCGCATATCTTTTCCCTCAACTCTTTTCAGGATGTTTTTGTTTAGGGTTTCTTTCCTGACCTGCTCTAGTGGGTTAATTTAGGATGGGCTTTGTGTCTTTAGGAGTAAAGAGGTTCTCAGGTGGAAATAACACTTCAATTAATTTGAAGATCGAAAATTGAAACCCTAATTATGAATGCAAGTATTGCAATCATTCTCTAGAGGAATTACAAATATGATGTGAAATTGTAAAGGGAAATACGCCGGAGGAAGTAGCACAGCGTCTTAAAGCGTGTAGGATGCTGGAAAGTGATAGCATAGCGTCTTAAGTAAGGTAGGGTTTCAGCCATCGTGAGTGAATTGTTACGCCTTCTAGCTTGTCAGCGTTGATGAGTTTGCAGTAGCCGCCTAGGATGACATCTACTACCAGGTAGGGTTCATCCTCCTTCTCGGTGGCTGAATCGGGTGAGGTAGCCATTCTCACCATAATGCTTCCGACCTTAAATGTGGTTGTCTTCGTTACTAGTTCCCCAATTCCAAACAGGTTTGGGCGTGTAGACATTGGGGCCTTGGTTTTGTCGTCTTTGATCGAGACAGCTTCTAGACTCCTGACGAACTGTTTGAAGGGGCCGGCCTCCCATTCGCATCTCTTAGCCAAGGTTGGTTTTTGGCTAGAGCCAGTCCCCAGGACTTGTCAGAGTGGAGGGCGGTAAGTTGTAAAGAGGGTTGCGCGATGAGACTTACTTGAGATCGGAACCTTTCAATGTATCTTTGGCAGTGCTCTCTCCGGGAAGTTGTGTCACATTGGCAAGTTCTTTGGTGCGGCAAAATGCATGCGGTCATCGGGTCCAAGGCGTGTTGGAGATTCTTTCAGGTATCGAAATCGGTAGAGGACAGACTTCTAGTATTGCTTTGTTGTCATGCATCCAAGAGCGTCCTAGGATCATGTCGTAGTTGGGATGATCTTTGACTATGTAGAACTTTGCTTGTGTCGAGGCATCACCCAATTTGACTTCAAGATCGATATATCCATATGCATCTCTGAGTTCTCCTTCTGAATCTTTAACCACAGTTGGGTGACGAGTAGCTTCCTGCTTTAAAATCTTTGCTGCTCTCAAGGTCTTGACGGTAATGATGTTAAATTCGGAAACCATATCAATCAACGCGCTATCGAACTCAACGTCTCTCAAACGGGCGACAGTTAGGAGTCCCCAGTTTCCCTTGCTCGCGC
The DNA here is from genome assembly GCA_023531295.1 of Papaver armeniacum. Taxonomy (NCBI): domain Eukaryota; kingdom Viridiplantae; phylum Streptophyta; class Magnoliopsida; order Ranunculales; family Papaveraceae; genus Papaver; species Papaver armeniacum. Next base: position 333,929 of record JAJJWW010015197.1, read on the forward strand.
CTTCAGAAAGACGGGATTCTGGATCGCTTCGGATACAAACGCCGCCTCGACACAATGCGGTTGAGGGCAGTAAATATGTCTTGACGCTGTCCTTTGGAGAAATACAAGATTTCACACAAGTGCACCATTGTAGATTGCACGGTCTTGCGAATGTAATCCCCGAAATCATGCAGTTCTCGATAGGAAGAGGGTCTCTATGAACACCTTCGTTTCCAAGCTGGAGTTCTCCTGTCTCTATCTTTTCCCCCGAATATTTGTTTCAACTGTTACAATCTTTGGTCGGATGATGGACGAATCTGTGGTAGTAACAGTGATTTGGGATCCGCCATGTCTTTCTCGGTTGGAGGACGTCGATAAGAGCGGCTTGATGGCATCGTCTTGGATCCACACTTCCAAGAGTTCTATCACTTCATTCATGGGGAAAGGAAAACCTGTATCTTCGGTGTCTTGTGCAGGAGTTTTGTTCGCTCCCTTCCGAGACGAAGTCTTGTGTGTCGGGGATTCCCGCTTAGTTTGTTGTTCCGTCGCTGGAGCTTTCCTTTTTTCTCCTCCGCCCACTACACTCACAGAAGGACCAGTGTTGTATTGCTTGTTCATGAGACGCCTGCTTCCTCGACTTTCACGTGAATCTTCACTTCGAACAACTCTGGTTCTTTCTAGCAATCTTCGGTGCGGTTGTTCTTCGAACGTTTGGCGGCTTCATGGAGTTCAGAGAACGTTTGAAAGCCCAGATTTTCTAACAGAGCGCGGTATATGGGTATCATCCCATTGATGCACAACTCCACCAATTGTCGTTCGGTGACGTTCGGGTCGTGACAATCTAGCGCTTGGGTTCTGAACCTTTAACGAAGTCGTTGGGATGTTCGTTGTTCCGTGAAGGATTCTTCCCGGATCCGAAAAGGTTATCTGTTCAGACACGAAGAAATACTTTCTGTAGAAAGCACTGACCATCTCGCTCCAATTGCATATGCTGTTAGGCGTGATGTTGTTGTACCAGGTGTACGCTCTCCCCGTAAGTGACTTTGAGAATTCTTTTAGGCGTAGAACATGATTATATTCATGTTCCCCCAAGGATTCTAAGAATCGAGAGATGTGTTCACGAGCATTACCAGTACCGTCGTAGAGGGAGAACTGGGGAGAGGTGTAACCTCTTGGAAGAGGAATTCGTTGCACATCTTGAGAGGGTACGGCGGTCGATGTTGGTGTGCATCTATCAGATTTCCTTTGCCTCGGTTTTGGAGAAATCGTTCCAGGTCCTCACGTGTGATGAAGTTGGATGGCTGGTCCCTCTTTTTTGGGCATTCAGGAGCAACACGAGCTTCTTCACTCATGTGAGTCTGAGTGGAAACGCCTGTTCCGAGTGCATTGAAGGCATCTCTTGTTGGCTCCAAGGATTGCCGTGAATCTTGTGGCAATCGTTCAGTTAAGGTCTTAAGGAAAGTGAGTACCTCTTTCTGAGTTGCGGCCATATCTGTTTGAGTTTTAGCAAGAACTCCCTGTTTCTTCATCAGATCTGCAATGGTAATGGACGGTGGTCCTCCTCTCGTTCCTCCGGCTCCTCGTCCTGATGAGGGAGTGGAAGTTGTTGCTCTGGTGACTACCGGAGGCGTTACACTTGAGGAGATGCCGGGATTTACGGCTGCTCTCATTTCTCATCCACACACCCCAAATTACCAAAACCGGCAGAAATAGTTTTCACCCATAAACAATTGGCGACCACAGTGGGAGATTAATCTATCGGTTGTAAAGTCAATTTCTTCGAAATCCGATTCAATTTCATCAATTTCAAAAAGGGTAGATCTTAGAATCAATTCAATCAACAACTCATTTCAAGATGGTGGAATTAAGGTCTGGATCAGCAATCAATTCTGATGGAGCTAGTGTGGATAACAATCCTGGTGTCGAAGTACACGTCAGTGGAGCTACCGTGGTCAATACATCTCGTGGAGCCGTCACTTCTACCATCAGCACCAGCGTAGCAGGAAATACCTTAAACAAATGCACTGCGCGGTAAGTGCTTGTAGATTCGAGAGATCAATCTGTGCAAGTCCGGCCTAAACCAAGAAATGGCCGTTCTAGACTTGTTTCGGTCGCAAAGTGAAGGAGATAGGGTTGATCTTAGGGAGGGAAGCGAAGAAGGTGTTGAGAATGTGAAGGTGTTGGCTATGAATGACTTGTATCGGAAAGCCGAACTGGCTTGCAGGGTGTAAGCTACCAGTTCCGGTGTTTGAATACGATTGTATCAACACTTGCCTCTGTTGTCTGGACTTGTTTTCTTGTTTTCTCTCGTGTGTTTGGAAAATAGGGAGGAGAACCTATTTATACAAGTCTTTTAGCCTAACCTTCGTATCTCGTGGGAAGTGGAGAAAGTGGAGTGATGGAGTAGTGGAGTCGTGTGTTAGTGTCACACGACCGGTCTTGCCCACTTCTCCCATCATCACTAACCGTCCATGACTTCCTGACACGTTCTTGTGATGGCGCATTGCGCGCTGCACGCTGTAAACCGCCAGACCAATACCCCAGTATGTATCCCCCAGTTTTTGACATGATTGATGTCTCGAGTGTGTGGATCGCGAAACCCACAGAAAGTAGCATGTAATGCTAAATTGAATAACTGCCGTTATTCAGGAGGTCGATACTTGTGAAGTATCGTGTGTATTTTATGCAGGTACTGCATCATGGTGTGGTAAAGTGACGGGTGGTGATCACCAAGACGCCTTCGACCAATTAACTCCTGACCAGGGTTGTATAACCAAGCCGGTGAAGTTGGACGGACGAGATGATCTTTGAGACACTCATCTGCGACCGTTGATGAAATTAGGATTTTAGAGGAGGCGCGCAAGCACCCCCCCTTCGGCCTGGTCGAATCCAAGCTTGGGATACGATTTTGACCAGGCCGATCGTACATGTGTGTAGACGGCATGACGGTGTAGGCGCCTATACCCCATACCTCACGAAAGTATGATCTGGGCCACTCAATTCTTTCGGTGAAGTTGAGTGGTCGAGATCAATTTGTGACAGAAAACTAGCGCCGCAAGAGCCGCACATCATGCCATTTTCAGGCGCGCGTTCCAAAACAACCAATTCCTGGCCGGTCTTGGCCGATCGGTCTGGAGTGTAGGTGGTAGGCTGGTATTCACGCCTATACCTGACTGTCCCATGAAAACGTGATCAAAGCCACTCAAATCGTCCGGTAAAGTTGAGTGGTCGAGATCAGTTTGTAGTTTGGGAAGTGTGACCACGCTAGTTTGGACGCGCATTTTGGGATAGCCAGGCATGATATGCCTTGGCCGATCAGGTGAGGGGATAGACGGGCCCACGGTGGTCATCTTTGGTATGGCCGGACTCGCTTAATCTAATCTCGAACCTTTCATTCGTGCTTAGGAGAAAATGGACGCTCGTGATGTTTAAAACCCTAATTGTGAGTTTCACGGCCGTGCGTCATGCTCTGTTCGGGCGCACGAATTGGGATGACCAACCGTGGTTGGTCCTGACCGATTGGTCAGGTATGTAGGCGGGCCCTCGGTGATTGTGTTGACATGCTCTGGGCCCTTTGAATCTACATCTACACCCTCCATCTATACCTGCGAAGATGGATGGTTGAGACTGTTTTGCGACACATGTAATATGCCGCAAACCCTAATTTAGGGTTTTCCGTCCATACCGCTCTGGGTTGGACGTTTTGGCAAGCTATGCCAATCTTTTGGGGAGGCCGACCATGCGGGGTCCGCGTTGGTTCGGCAGTGAATATTCCATACCTGCTTGGGGGTTATGGAATTGATCCAGGCCATCCAATCATGCCGGTGAAGTTGGATGAACAAGATCATATCGGATCGATACGGAAAGTCCGGATGCTCAATCGGGCTAGTATAACACACCGAGAGTTGCTCAATCGGGCTAGTATAACACACCGAGAGTTGCGGCATGTACGGGTATTTCGTACATGCTTTCATTATAATGCTTGAGGTTCGTGTTGCTCGTGGAGAGCAACACTCGATCGTCATGCCGCACCGATAATGAGTACATGAAATACAAGGCCGCTCACGCATTAATTAATAATGCTATAAATTCACAGGGTATATGGGATTGTTGCTACATGCTCCAACCTGGATGAATTTCGTGTATTTAATTCACAGAATGGGATTGTTGCCACATGCTCCATTCTAAGTGAATTAGTAAAGTGATGAAGTATTCAACACTTATTAATGGCTTTATCTTTTACAAGATGTTAGCGCATAATTTTCTGGATTTTTACAATTTTAACCTTAAATGAAAATCCACCATCAACACTCATACTAAGTAACCAGGAGTACAACTCAGTATGAAGGATTTATCACCATCACTCAGAGGTCCCAGAAGTACCATTTCTTGAAGTTGCATCTGTAGAGATGTCATCCCTGGAAACATCATCTCTGTAAGTGTCATCATGGGAGTCAGTCATTCTTGCAAAGTGGCTGTGACAGATGCATATATTTCTACTCCATCACCTCGTTCATACAAAGCGCAGGATTCAACAAAACAATGAATCATGGAATAAAGGTGCTCACAACAACGTCTACAAAAATGGTAACTTTCAACTCGTACCTGTTTACGATTTCACTAACAGTAGTGATTGTGATATACAAGAGTTAATACTTCAAAATTTGCTCGTTTCCTCGAACCTGCAAACACGAGCAAAATTTTTATTCAAAATCATAACTTGATTTTCATGGGAGCAATCCACAAAATTTTTACCGTGTGAGCGACTCCCACCAAGTGAACACTCATTGGTTTTGTGCATACACTATCAGATCACAACATCCATACAAACAATATTTTATCAAAAATTGTTTACTTCTAGCAATTGCTGAAAATCAAAATTTGATTTCACATAAATTTTCACTGTGTGAACATTCACTGGTTTTTCAAAAATTGGACAAACGTCCATTCTACAATTGTGAAAACTCACATATAAACATTATTTCACCGTGAATAATTGTCTACTTTCAACAGTTGTTCAAAATCAAAACATTGATTTTAAAAAAAAATATATATTTTAACGTGAAACTCACGTAACTTTGAAAAATATGTATATATATTTTTGCTCCCTCTCGCGAGCATCCGTCTTTGAAACGAGAGCATATTTTCAAAAAATTTATGAAAGCTCACATATCGAAAATAAAAAATTTCATGAAAATAGACAAAATTTTTATTACTAACAGACGCACGTCTATTAATTTTTTTTTTCCTCTCGTCCGAGCATCCAACTTTGAAACGAGAGTTTATTCCATTTTGTGAAATCTCAAAAATTTTTAAAAAAAAACCTCTTATGCTAGGGATCATTGTTTGTTTCTTAAACTAGTGAACGAACATCCGTTCCTAAAACAAGGATTTTCCTCTTGGGCCTGGCCCACAAACGCTAAACCGACCAAAACTGGACCTTCGGTCGTCCAAATCAGCAATGCCTCATCTTTCCATGCTCACGGGATGACGCTCTAACATACTATCAGGGTCCTTACCCGAGAATTTGCTCGTACATGACACCATTGGAGCAAATCGAGGATTTTGAAAATACCTTTGTACGACCGAGTTCAACTGCTTATCTTGTCGACTGGAAAATCACCATCTAATGCTTACCATGGAACATGATTTGTCCCTCACTAAGCTGGGGACTTAATGTTGATGGTGGATTTCGACAAAGGTCAAAATCGTAAAATCATGATACTGCATGTTTCTGACCCGGCTTCAGGAACGCATGTGACGATTCATATTTTACGATCCGTGAACCGTTTCACGATATCTGATCGAGTTCCTCTCAGAGCCATGATGAATATGTTTCTCGAAAGGCCTCCCACTAGCTGAGCGTTTGATGCTACGCATTTCATCGTGCCCTCTGTGTAGAATAACATGATTGGGCGGTCCTCCTACATAATTGTTTGTTGAGAGGGCTTAACGCCTTCAGGACGTCGTCGATACTCGTTGTTCCCTGACTACATAGAGAGACCCACCTCTACATAGAAGAACGATTGGGCGGTCCTCCTACATAATTGTTTGTTGAGGGGGCTAAACGCCTTCAGGACGTTAACAACGCTGCACGTTTTTCCCTGACTATGCACCTTTCAGAACGAGTATGATGCTTCAACTATCTCATATCTCGATTATACAATAGATTAATTCTACCGTGACATTCACCACTGAATTCCTAGAAAATAATCTACTATATCTCATTCCTCCGTTCCATGAATCCCCGGCTGACTCCATGGAGTAGTAATAGATAACCAATTTATCTCATTACCCCGTTCCCTGAATTCCCCGGCTGAATTCATGGATTAGTAATAGATGCACAATTCATAACTATTGCTCCGTTTCATGAACCATTCTCCGCTGAATATCATGAATTAGTAATAATTACTCAACAATCGGGCATCTGGACTATCACCGAGTAAGCCCTAATAAAATGGTGCAAGTGTACTCAACAATGATGCACGAACGAGCACCCAAATGCGCAAACGAGCATTCATTAATATGGACAAACTAGGAATCCTACACAAAATAGGAGAGAGAAAATAATATTAAAAAATAATAAAAAGAGGCGCCTAGGGGACCGGGCCCACCGGCCGGCCGGTCATGCCGCCGTGGCCGGTCCCCCACGCCGCTTCCCTTTATTTTTCTTATTTTCCTATTTTCATGAACTCATGAAAACTCCTTCATTCGAGCAACTTTCCTTGTTTGAGCAAAACTCACGGTTTCTCCATATTTTCATGGTTTCATGAAAAATAATGAAATAAGGAAAGGTGTCACGGGACCGGGCTACTAACCGGCCAACCATGCCCTAGCCGTGGCCGGTCCCACACCTTGCAATCCTTGTTTTCATAATTATTATTTCCCTCATCCCATGAAACTCCTCCGTTTGAGCAAAAAATCATGTTTCTTCATATTTTCTCAAATATTGCTCAAACCATGAAAAAAGCCAAAAAAGTCAAATGATCGCACGATCGACTAGGCTATTCACGAAAATATATTAAATTATTGTTATTTAATATTCTCAAAATATTGATCAAACGAGCAAAGTTCTAGTTACTCATTCGAGCAAAATCAAGAATTTCAGTCAAAGATCAAACTCTTCTGAAAATCCAAGATATTGCTCGAACGCACATCAGCAAATCCAAAACTCTCGGGACTGAGACGCGGACATTATGGTGACACGGGCATGCTTCCTTGACCGACCAAGGCCGTCCCTAAGGCTTGCAAGGAGCCTCTCCCACGCATTCTTATAATTTTGACCTAATTTGCTCAATTGTTCGTATTGGGTCCAAACTCTTTCCAACCAACTTGGAATTTGCTCAATCGACCATCAGCTAGTCCCACACCACCAAGGGCCGGTCCTATGCTCCCTTGGTCGGTCCCTCACTTCTCCATAATTAGGTTTTATCACCTAACGCTCGCACGAGCATTATTCTAATAAATGGTTAACACCAGCATTTGATCATTCTTTCACCAACCGGTCAACTAAGGACCCTGGTGCACGCTCACTCGAGCACTTGGGCACCACATTGTCGTCCATCATCCCATGTGGTCGGTCCCTCCCTCATGACCTATTTTCAACAATTCATCAATTGACGAACAATTGATCAAAATTAGGGTTTCGAACAAACGCTCCACAAATCATCATTCTGAGCAAGTTCAAACACTAATGAATTTATGTTGATCCAGCAATCAACATCTGGATTAATTATATAATATTTGGTAGTCTACCAATATTTTAATTAATATTTTATTGGGTTACGCCACCAATAAATAATTCGTCGAATTGAGCAATACTTGCTCAGTTGCTCGAATATTGATCCAACTATCAATATTCGATAATTCGTTTAATTGAGCAATACTTGCTTTCAGCTTGCTCGAATATTGATCCAACTATCAATATTCAGTAATTCATCGAATCGATGCTCAGTTGCTCGAATTTACAATATTTGCTCAGACGAGCAATATCTAAGAACTGTACGTCTAACATGTTCAATCCATGAATCATTGAGCATTCATCACTCATGCTCGATTCAACAAAACTTAGACTCATTGTCTAATAAGTCAACGACTGACTGATCAAATACGCGTCTGCTTTGCAGGCTCCACGTTCGTGAGACATCAATCACGTCACATGGGGGATATCAGTTAGGGTTTTGCTCTGGCGGCCTACATCACGTGTGTTCATCCACGATGAGAAACATGAGTAAGTCGTGCAAGCGATTGAGGGAGTTAGCAAAGTAGTGGGTGGACGATCAACCAAGTCTCTGCACGACATGGAACTGATTTTACCACGATCTCCCACTTTCCCACTCTTTCACTCAAGAAACCGTCACACTTACTGGGATCAAGGTGTTTTGCTATTCTTACAATATAAATAAGTTCTGAATTGATGACGGAGACATCGACAATCGTCTACACACAAGTCCTCTCGATCAAACTTATTTACACATACTTGCATAAACCTTCAACACATCCACAATCCTTGATCATCATTGATCCCACAATTCTCAGCTTCCCTCATACAGATCAATCCATCTCCCTCTTTGTGACCGAATAGACTCTGGAACGACCATTGACTTGGTTTAGGCCGGAGTCCTACAGATTGATCTCTCGAACTTAAAGCACTCCCGTGCAGTGCATCTGTGTGAGGTTAAGCAGTTTGCTCGGTTGAGGAGTCTCGCTCGAACCGTCATCTCTTCACTTTCCTAAAAAAACAGCAAATCGTTTTTCCCCATCAACAGTTACATAAACTTCCGACACACTTACATAGTGTCTAATGAGTTAGGTCCTACAAAGTAGGAGAGATGAAATGCTAAATATGAAGGTGTTAATTGTTAAAGAAAGTCTTAACTACACCTTCCTAATGACCCTAATTAATTCCATGTCATCAATTTTATTTAAAAAATAAGTATTTAATACAAAATCATGCTAAAAAGAATATTTTTATGCCTATCTAAGTCTAGAATACATGACACAACCTTGACTACATTGGAGACGAGTTTTAGAAAGATTTTATTTGAGACTATGTATGAAAACCCCAACAAATGGAGGTCTAACAATACGTAGGATTTTTTTTTGACCTACTAGATTTTCAAAAGAAAAAAATCTAAATTGTTGTGTCTGATTTTTATTTTCCCGGGTGATTGCCAAACGACTCCTCCATAAATTGGATTTGTAAAAGGGCGCTCTTTTATATACCCCTATAATTACTAGTGGTACCCCTTTATCCATGTACCCCCAACATTTATTTACCTACCCCATCAAGGCATCTAAATTTTCATACCCCCATGAGAAACAAACACCCAAACATGCCTTCTCTTTATCTAAGAAATTTGATGAAACTATTGATTTATTCCCCATCAGTTGCGAGATCTAATTGGCTTAAACTTAATTTTCCTTTAACCCCGAAAACAATAACCAAACGGATCCCAAATCAATTATCGGCAAATAAAAAGCCCTCATTTCGACTTAGATTGATTTTGAGAAATAATTGCCTTTCATCTGATTAGGATTTAGGGCTTCTTTTGGGAACAAACCATTATTGGTTTAGTCAAAATTGCAGCAATATGATATGGTTTGAGTGCCAAATCACTAATCATAAAAGTATGAACAGACGGAATATACAGGGAGGATCAATACATAACCAATAGAAGACCTCATTCTCCAAGTGTTCCCGTTGGTGTGTTAATGGTGGACAATTTAAACCAATAGAATAATCTTTATTCTTCTAATCAATCATGTGCGCCAAACTTGAACCAAATACAAGCATCAGTACAGACTTATTTTCCATGGAATTATTTTCATCCAAAAGACAATATCTTCCCTCCCCTGTGAGTTGGTTCTTCAACGGAGCTCTTTCATATAAAAAGGCATCAACAAGTCAAATACTCCAAAACCAGGAATTGGTTCTTCAAGGGAACACAAGTCTTGGCATTGAAATACAAAACAATATCTAGAAAATTGATTGTGCGATGAATACAAAAGGGGGTATCCGCATCAAATTTTTTTAATAATTCAACGATTTTCATGTTAATTAAATTATAACTAACATAACTAACTAATGAGGTATCGTTAGTATTTCTAGGGTATATAAAGGAACACCCTTTGTAAAAATGATTACGATGAATCAGTGTAATGTAATGGATGTTACCAAAAAGCATTGAAAGGCCATGAGGCATTTTCATTAACAAAATGCTAGATTTAAAGGCCATGAGGCATCATTAACAAACTCGACCATATCTAATTTCTCCACTCAGTTGGGCACACATACATCTCAGCCCACCTTTATTTATATTTTTTGTTGTCATCGTCGCTCTCTCATTTCCATACAGCAGCAGAGTCAGAGATCTGTTCTTGTGATATCATCTTCTCTCTCTCCACAGAAGCCAGAGATGAAGGAAGAAGTTGAGCCACCACCACTGTCTTCTTCTTCTGTAAAAGAAGAAATATTTGTTCGAGTTAGAAGAGAACCATTCGAGTATGGACTTCTTCCTATTCCAAAACTCATCTTCTCAGATGGAACTGTAACCCTAGGTCCACTCAAAGATAAACTCGTTCAAAAAGCATCTACATCTTCATGTCGTATTGATGCTGATGGCATTTCTCAAGTCCTTAATATCTCAATCGATTATGCTCATCTTGTTATTCAGACACTTGCTTCTGTACTCCCTTCCTCTGATTTTGATCCCATCGCTACTCAATCAAATGCTCTTACTGCTGATGTTTATCATCTCATTTTATTTCTCTACATTCAATCTTACAAAAAGCTTCTTCCTAGAACTCATAAAGATTCCGCTTCCGTATCTGATGTTTGGCCTTCAACATCTGCATTTGATGGTTTCGTTTCGTTTCTATCTCCATTGCAGGTACTAATTATGTCATTTTTTTCTTTAATATTTTGACTTCTCAAGTGATCAAATTAGTGAGGATTTTGTAGATAATCGATGTTTGGTTGAGAACTTGAAATTACACATACTTCTTTTCAAAAAACACCTAGTTAGGTTTCAGAGGTGTTATGATTATGTAGTTTTATCTGCCGTTCTGTGATCTTTGGGTTCCACAGTATACAGATGTCTAGTTTCAAAAATTCAAATACACTGTGGGGGTGTTTCTCGCACTAATTTCTTAAAAAATAGCAAAAAGGAAGTAAGGCTATATTCCAAAACTCATTCTACTACATTGGAGCTGTAAACTGTCCTGTTTACTGTTTTTCATTTTTCCGGTGTTGGCTTCTTTTTGTTTCGATGGCCCATTAGTTGTGTCTACATCTGATTGAAGCGAGCTCTAGTTTCGTCAAAAACAAGTCTCATCATCTTAATATTAGTATGTTACTGGGCTATGTTTTGCTACAAAGCTAACTGTGTAATCCAAAAATATGATGTATATGTTGTGTTCTACGAGTTGGAGATACTGTTGTATTTGTTTGGTTATTCTTATGTGAACTGTGTGTGTGCCATTGAGTTGTAGCTTGTGCGCAGCAACAGCCGTCGGTTTATGCCGTCCCAGGCTGATGAGGAGTCCCATCAGTTATCGTATTTACAGAAGCACCTGGCTAACATACTTTCTCTGTTGGCGGACTCAGTGGATGGGGAAGATGAGGAATCCCTGGTTAGTATATCTGTAATATCAATTTTTTGTTTCTTCACGAATTCTACCGTTCACGTCTTTAGGGCAGGGTTTTGTTAGTGGTCATATTTTTTAGCAATTTTTCTGTATAAAATGGAGGAACAATCAAATTTGTGATGGGTTAATAGTTTATCAAAATCATATGATATCGGGGCAATATGAGATCTTTATTTGTTTAACTATTCTATTGCAGACGCTCAATTTTAAACCTGCATTCTTTTGCCCAGTTATTCTTGCTCAGCAGTTAATCCGTTTAGTGAATCCAGAGGACCATCAATTGTTCTTATAATGTATCTACTAATAGTTCAAGTTTTTTGTAAAATTGACAACTTAAAATCAAATTAGGAGAAGAACCAACTTCGCCAATTCTGACCAACCTCTTCTGCATTGCTGTGAAACAGCATTTTAATTATACAAGCATGTACTACTTATTTTTGAAATTCTATGAACATTGTATTTAACTATCTCTTATATATGCTGAAATTAGTATGTTAGAGCATAGTTCTGTGCATGCTTAACAAGAAAGGTTCACATTGCTTGGAGAACATTGTAGAATGTGTTTATCCTTTCCTCTGTAGGTTGAGCAGTCACCGTGTTATTATGCAGAAATATGCATCTCTTCAAGCTTTCTCTCAAAGATGATATACATCTATTTGCTCCATTCTGCAGGTCTTGACCTTAGAACGGTTCGAGCATTTAGGATTTCTTATTCAGTTCGGGGAAAAGGGATCTAACAGAATTCCATTGAGTCAGGCTGCTCCGTTTTTTGCAAATTCAGATCCAGACATGCCTGCCATTCCTGTTCCTGCAGGACAAGTTCATGATTGGATCCTACAAAATATTGAAACTGCATTAGAACACAAAATTACTTCAAAAGAAGGCGGGTCACCTGTGACCGCTGATCAGGATATCCCTATGGCTGACTCAGGTCCCAGTTCATGCAAGGGGTTGAGTGAAGGTAGTCAGAGTTTTGTAGAGGGTATCTCCAAAACTTCAGTGGTAAAGCAAGCATCTGATTTTAAGGGATCTTCTGTAAAGGTGAGGGTTATAGCATTTGGTAGTTATGTAAGACTAGCTGCCATGTTTGGAGGTTTGTTATGCTTTTTTAGCTAGTCTTAGTTGAAGCTGATAATCGCCATAGATTACTTGGATTTTATGACTGCTAGCTTTGGCAGAATATAGTTGCCCTCATTTCTTTTCTTAGACATTGAGGGTGATGTCATATCATGTTAAAAACACCAATGCTTAGACTATTCCAGATGTCAGTAGTTACTGTGAACAAAATTATTTTGGCCAAAAATTGACATGATTTTAACTCGAGGATACAACCGAAAAACGGAGTCTTAAAAAGGACAGACGCTGTCATACGTTTTATGGATTGTTCAAGATATTTCGTCATTATGCATTGATGTTCCAAAATTACCAAAAAATACACAGATAATTTTGACTTTGTTTTATGTTTATATTTCAACAGTTACTTTTCCGTTTGAGTCAACCTTAGCCAATGCTAGATTTCATCCAATTATTTTAGTATATACCTAGTTAGAGTTTATTTGGTCCTATTGGTTGAAACTTGAAAACAATTCAACATTAATTTAGGGTGAACCACATGCAACTGAGATGTTTTTCCTCTTCCAGGTTTGTAGGGTACAAAGAAAACAAACAAATCAGTATAATTTGATGGTTTCTGATAAAAATTGGACGTGGATGGGTATACGTGCTTTCACGGACCTATTCTACCATTTATTTGACTGGAACACCCGCCAATTATTTTTTGCATTGAATTCACTTAGATTACAAATTGTTCCATCTTAACTGAATACTTATACTTATGCAGAACGCTTATACTGTTTACAAGTTATAGGCTTGACAAGTTGATAACTGAAACTTCCTGTTGTGGTTAAGTTCGCGAGTATCTTGACTAGGCCTAGGAAGATCTATATGGGTGAAATTCATACAGTCAGTCCATAAGCCGCTCAAAAAAAGAGAGAATCCTGACGAGTTGTGAACCATACCATGTATTTGTCGAGAGTAACACTAGATAATCCAACAGTCTAATTACTGTAGACTATGCACCATGGAATTCTATGTTATCTTTATCTATCTCATGTACGATCAAGTTTGGAAGCATATCCAGTTTGATAGTTATTCTGGTTGAATTTGGCAACTACCCTCATCACTTCCGTTGCATGGTCACTTTTATAATAGTTATTCTGGTAACCTCTTTAGCGAGAAAATTCTTTGTTTGATCATCTTAAGAGTCTGTAAACTCAATAGTTCTGAAGTACATTTCCTTCTTGCAGGTTCTCAATTGTCAGGACGCAGTGGTCTACATATTAGCACCGTTAAAATATGCAACTGTGTACGGATGTTCGGATGCAACTATAGTTTTTGGAGCTATTGGCAAAGTATGCGTCAAGACTTCTGTTATTTTTACTGTTAGATATTTGGTTATCTTGCTGCAGTGCGTTTCTTAGAAATGTTGGTGTTTTTATTTTCCTTGTAGGTATGTTCATTTAGTGTTGTTTTTAATCTCATCAGGAGCCTACTTACCTATTTAAATTGATGAGCAAGTTGTGAAACTAAGTGAACTTTCCATCACTTAATTTTGTCTGTTCAAGGCGGTGTGAGAGTAATATGTCAAATTGATTGACTTGTTGCTTAAATCAAAGAAATCAATGATGTTTTTGCTGCTCCATTTTAACTGTAATATAACTCCTCAATGCATGATTGTTGCATCTTCTTGATCTTTCAAATCTTCGCATTATATGTCAGGTAAAAAAGTTCTGTCTATCATAACTTGCGTCATTATTGGTCTCTGATGGCTGTAGGCAGTCAGCCGTCCAACCAAAGAAGTGAAAATCCATATTTGTTTCTTTTCTTCCAGTCTGTCTTATGATATTTCGTCTTTTATAAGACTTCTTTTACTGAATATTGCGTTATTAAAAACTCCCTGTGTTGCTTATTTGTTGAGGTATATTTTAGTAAGCATGTGTATTGACTTTTCATTTTGCCCACCCATCTCAGCATCCAGATCCCGGTTTTGTTATTCTAAACTAGAGGACTAATAACTGATGGGTTTGCGCATTATTATATGTATGGATCAAATCTATTAACAGATATAGGTTTCCTGTTTTAGTTAGGTTTTCAAATGCCCCGCGAGAAACTCTTCAATTATTGAATGTTAGAAATTTATTTGGAAACAGAAAGTTAAAGCCTAAAAGGAGAGAGTTTTTGATACTGCCACGGACAGGTGACTACATTTGTGGAACCACTCTTTCACCATACAGTTGTCAGAAACAATTGTTCTTTCCTTCCATAAACCTCTTGTCTCTCTCTGGACTCGTGAGGGGATCCTTGCCACATGAAACACCCACTGATCTGGGAGAGGCTCATATTAAGTTGGTTGGAGGGCTGAAACTGTCTAACACACAGGGATCCAACTTCTTTTTATTGATGAGATTACTGAACCAACTTTTCTGGATGAGCACCCTCTTTGGATGTCTCTTTTGTTTCAGTTCTCCTGATGTCAGAAGAGGCTCATTTTACATGTGAGGATTTTGTTTTAGCTGTTGTAGCCTATCTATCTTCCCATTTAGGTTGAAGTTTGTGTCTGGGATGTAGCATCTAAATGTTATTCACCTACACAGTTATCATCCATTTTAGTGCTCCTAAAAGAAGCTGGTGATAGGTCTAGAAATTTCAGGATTATTTTGTTGAATCACCTAACTGTTCCTGCGTTTGAGAGGAGTTTGCTCAAATGCCATTAATATAGAGTGAACAATAGTTGGTATATGATTTATGATACAACAGATGAGTGACACTTGATCAAGTATATTCATCTGTATAACTATGTTCCCGTAGGTTATTTTTCATGGTATCTTGTGGGTTGCGGTTAAATGTTGAATATGTTTTGACTTATATGGATTCTGTGTTTTATTCAAGGCCGTTCGCGTGGAGCACTGTGAACGAGTTCAAGTGATCACTGCAACTAAACGAATAACCATTGCCAATTGTCGTGAGTGCGTGTTCTATGTAGGAGTAAATCAGCGGCCACTAATTCTTGGGGATAATCATAAGTTGCAGGTGAAGCCTGGTGTACTAATTCTTTTAGTTCCATAATCTCCTTCTAATCTATAGAAAATGTTGTTGATAGACATTATGGATTCATTTTCATCCTACTCATTCTAGAAAAATGTTCAGAATTATTTTGTTTTTCTTGCATCAGGTGGCCCCATACAATACTTTCTATCCGCAGCTGGAAGAGCACCTGAGCCAAGTTGGTGTTGATACAACTATAAACAAATGGAATGAACCACTTGTTCTGGGTGTGGTGGATCCACACGATTCATTATCTCATCCTGCAGGGGTCTCTGATGTTCAAGCTGAGTCTGCTACATGCCTAAATCCTGATCATTTTACCAACTTCTTGGTACGTTGCTATCTCATTTTTGTCTTAATGGTGTGAAAGGGAGGATTTAATTATGTTTCAAGCTCTGTGGTATGATTCCATTTCTTCTTTGTGTGGTAGTTTTTCCTTTATCGAATTACAGGTGTTCGTAGCTGAACTTACTCTGTTCTCAGAACTTACGAGTTAGGAAGTCTAGTTCGGTCATGATATATTTTATTTTTAGTCGTGATACTCTATTCCATACCTAATTGCTTTGATTTGTAACTTTTTTGTTTTTCTATTCTGATGACAGATTCCTAACTGGTATGGCAGTGAAACACCGAACCCAACGAAACAAAATCCATTTGCATTGCCTGATGTGTACATGGCATCTCAGGAAAAAAATGTATGTTGATAAAAACTTGCTTATATTTTACCAATGGGTGCAACCTGTGATTGACTACGTGGCTCTTTAGGCGTTGTTTGGCACCTTTGAATTTGTTGTCGGAAGGGATTTCGTCTGCCAGGGAAATGAAACTCCCGGACCAATTTGGCCAATCTAGAGTTTGTGTAGCATAACAACCTGTCCACTGTTTATATGTGAGAGGGAGACAAATAGAAAACCTGCTTTATAGTGTCGAGAGAACAGGAGATGTGGAGAAAAAATTGGGATGTGGGGCAGTTTTGTGATTGAAAAGATTAAAGTATAGGGAAGGTAGGGGGGAAATAAAGCTTCACATACCTGACGGTCATGAGCATCATCTAGGTTGGGTTTGGAGAATACCATTTACAAATAAAAAATGCACGTTTCTTGCCTACTATTGTGGTTGTGAACTTGTGATACCTCAGGACCAAGCACCGCCTTAGCTTAAGTTATTCACTCAGTTATTCTGTATTCTCCAGCATTTTCCGTGTCCATATTTCATACTTCTGGTGGTTCTTTACAATTGTCTCTGGATGTTTTGTGCTGAGGTATACTATTTTGTTCAGCATCAGGGTCTAGAGGAGATCAAACAAGCTTTACGAGATATTCAACTTGAAGAGAATCGAAAACGGGAATTATCATGTGCTCTCCACGTATATTTTAAGGATTGGCTGTATGGTAAGCTCGTTTCTGCTTTGCATGTGTTATATTCTTTTGTATATTTTTCTTGCTACGGAATTAATTAGAGTAAGTGTGTATCCGTTCCTTGCTCCCTCAAGGTAATTTAGATAATATGTGATTAAAACATGTTCCAAGTTGAGTTGGCTGATCAGCTTGCCATGTGTAAGTCCCCTATTTGAAGACATGGTCTTCCATGTTGGTGCAAGCCAGGTGATACCAGCTTGTTGTCGAGTTGGTTGGTTGTTCTTCTGAAATTGGAGGATCTCCCGTCTTTACCCCAAATATCTAAACTGGGCCTCTGCTAGCCATAGCATCTGCGCATTTTATGGTGTTTCTGTTGCTTACTATTGTGGTCGTAGTTATCTTTGGACCATGAAGCCTGTTCTGGCAAGTTACAATCAAGCTTTGACCAACAACTTGTTTTGTTCTTCCTTTGATCTTAGTTGTTGGGTGCTGTACATGAGAATTAGAAAAAGCATACATGTTTGACCTAGTTGTTTTGATGTTGCAGCTTCAGGGAATATCCGCCAGCTCTATTGCTTACACGGTGATTAAAGTTGTGCTATTTTTACATCGGACTGATCAAGCTCTCCACGAGGTTGTAAATTAAGATATCTGGTTCCCCATCTCTTTGCCTTCTCCTTTTATGTTGTATGTTTTGCTTTTGTAATTCTTAGACATGTAGAATCAGAAGATCAATCTCATCTATGGTGTAATTTTGCACCATTCATTTTATGTATCCATCAGAAATGGTGTGTTTTGTTACATTAATCTGTACTTAAGGTTCATTTTTTTTTTATGTTCATTATTTGGAGATTTTTACAGAAGTTACCATGTATAACATTGAATTGAAAAGAACGTAGCAGTCTGAAGGAAGGTAAAATCGTGCTCGTAAAAGTTTGATTATATATTCTGTCAGCAGTAAGTCTGTATTATGCTAAACATGGGAAGCATCTGTTGTGGGCGATCTTTTTGGCCATACCGAGGAGAACAACTATACCAGTATTTGTTTGGCAGAAATTACTCCGTCAAGTCCCGGGAATGTCATCCAAATAGTGGAGATGTGTTTAACCAATGGTCGGAATACTTGTCTGAGTAACTCGTTACAAATGCCTCTTTAAGTCTTCTATATGGGCTGAGTTCTCTACAGAACTACTCTCCTGGCTCCTGGGAGATAAGCTAGTTAGGCCAAGCATTATGGTGCCCCAATTCCCTACCCTATCTCTCATATGTAGGAAAAAACCAAATTGCCAACCACTATGGTCTCCCATATTCCTACTTGTGCCCTACTTGGCAAAGTGGATAAGATCTGATCCCCTTGTAGGGAAGGGAAATCACACGGACTGAAATCTTACTTTACGGATATCACGGAAACTGCGTATCTGTTTTTGGGTTTTACCCTAAAACTTTCTTTTTCACTCTTTTTTTTTACCTATTATATCTCTTTTTTTTACTCTAAATTATCTTTCTTTACCTGAGCAAATATATTCCAAGGGCAAAAAAAATTGGAAAAAAAACGGAAACTCAGTATCCGTATAGCACTATTCATACGGAAGCTGAGTTTCCGTGTCATGTATGGAAGGGATAAAAAGGTACCGTAGTGAAGCTGTCTTTCGTGTGATTTCGCTTCCCTTTATTTGAGGAATAGGGAAGGGATGCCTTGCACCATAGTGCTTGGCCTTACTGAAGTTGCTTGAATAGATTTTTCCATGGTTCTTTATTACTTCAAAGTTTAACACATGAATAACAGGTAACAACTCTACCAACTTTAATTAGATACTAGTATTTTGTATTTAACAATACGTGCACGATTACCACATGCTAATAACACAATATACAGTTTCTCAGCAGAAAATTCGCTCCCTAAGTTTGAATCCGAAGTGCTTGGTGTAAACAAACCCTTCAGTTTCCTGACACTGCTGCATGCTCAACCATGAAAACTAGGTAGTGACCTCGTTCTGCATAGTCGTATATATCACTTGTGAGTAAAAAGCAGCAGGATAAGATTCCAAGAAAAGAAGCATTATCTAATTCATCTTTACATTAGTGCCTGTGCTCAGACACTGTAGGCACTAGGAAGGCAACAGTTTCTCCCTATAAACTCCCTATAAATTCACATGAGAAAAATTCCAAAAGGAGTCATCATCAGTTGATATAAAAAAGAAACTGCAAATGAGGTATAATATTATGTGTGCATCCAGTTCAGAAAACTTTGAAATCAGGAGTTTTGGTTTATTTAATGTAAGGAGTGTTTTTGTACTTGAGATAATTTTTACTTTACCTATTTAAGATGCTCTTGAAATTCAACTACTTCCGTTTTGTACTCCATGGTATCTTTTGTTCCAACCAGCCATTCAACACTGTTTAGTTGGATTTAGGGACTTTTAGTATTACCAACTATTATAACTAGCTTCCTGGAACCATCTGAAGTATTTTCTCTGCTTGATCCGGGAAGAAGGTTATGAAAAGATATGTGCCTGTCAAAAAGGGGATGTGGAGACCAGAAAACTGCTTAGCTGAGAGCATTTGGAAAAATAAAATAGTATAAAAGAAAGAACACTACTTACAAATGAGAACTGTGCCAAGTACAGCTGAGATCTTGCCCTGAACGGTTACCAATCCAGCCTTGCCTGCATTTTGCAGCTCAGCTGAACCAACTGATTCAAATGTTCCTGCAAGGAAAATGGAGACGGTCCTTGATTTCCACTACTGTACATGAAAAGGAAAAAAAATATACAAAGAGAAAACAAAACCTCGTATTGGAATTGTATATACTGTTATTATAGAATTTAAAACATTGCTACCAATGGCTCAAATGATCCACTACCAGTACTGATAAGCAGTACCCACAATTTCCTAAAATTTTCATCTATATCACCACTTAAATTTTCTAGTCATCTCTTTCAATCATTTTACAGATACAGATGATGACATGAAAGAGACTAGTATCAGTCTGACAATATATGTGAGAATATTAAACTGAAATAAACATATATGTGGGATATATATCTTGCCTGGCTTTACTGACTGAAGCCCAGAGGTTATACAAGATATGTTTTCAAACCCTGCTTTTTCCAGTTCATTAGCAGCTGCAGAAGACCTTCAATTGAAAATAAAACAACATAAATCTTTCAAATGAAAAATCCAAAAAAGCTACACCACATTCTTCTAAACCTGATATAATATGCTATAATAGTTCATTAGCATGTTGCAGTTACATTTACCAAGGAATAAAAACCAACTGAAGTGGAGGTAGACATCTATTAACACAAAGCACAGCCAACTCTATCTGGGTCGTCACAGACAAACCGTCTCGATAGCAGAATTTCAAAAGTTGGTCCTCAGAAATAAAATCAGACTAAGAAACATACTTTGCCCAGACCAGACAAGTTTCGAAGGTTAATCTTATCGGTTGCCAATAGATTTTGTTCCCTTTCCACCGAGTTCAGTTTTTTTTTTTTCCGTACGTAAACTTATTTGGTCCATGTCCATTTGGTATCATTTTTCGAACTTCACATATATTATCATTTAAAATCTTATATAACCAAAGAAAAGACTAGCAAAGGATGTAATGCACCTCAATCCTTCTTGGCAGACTAGTAACAATTTACTATCTGGCGAAAACTGACTTCTAACAGACTTCACAAATTCTGTGTTACGCTTAGTGAATGGTATGCCAAAGAACAACCCTGAAAAGTTGTTGTGCACAGTCCTTTTCACAATCGTACCTGTAATATTTGAAACCCATTGCAACAAGAAACTTGTTACAGCTACTAGTTCTTAGACAAAATTTACTGTGTAAGATGCTTTTAGATCTGTTACAAAAGTTTCTCCCTAAAAGCTGATCAAGACACAATTGCAGTACAGTATATAGACAAAAATACCACAAAAGTGGCTCATATACTAAAAGTGAAGCTCTACCAAGTCATCGTATACATACCCGGATCATTGTCCTTGTCTTCGATAAAAAGAGGCACGTGATAACATGATTTAATATGTGCTCGATTATATTGAGAACTGTCCCGTACATCCAAAACTGCATACCCCTCTGCAGCTACAAGTTCTTTGGCCTCGTCGCTGCTCACATAATTAACTTCAGCTCTAATTTCCACATTTCTCTTACGGAGTGGTTTGCAGGTCATAATTCTTTTGTGGTTATTACTGAAGTTCAAGTGAGATGCCCTACAATTCAGACACACTCAATCTATCATCCCAAAGCACACATGTTATAACTAGAGTAAATTATGGTGTTGATTGAGTTTCCAGTTCAGGTAGTTGGGAATTTGGTGTATTGGGATTTTCCTTTGCTAAGCTACTCAAAATTAAAATTATCCTTTTCCTGAAATGAATTACTTAATTTTCTAATTTATAACAATCCTGAGATATTTATGAAATGTTTAAACAAAATTAATTGAATACAATGTACTCCAAGAACAAAGAGAGAAATATGAGCAAGTTCTAAACTCTTATTAGGTTTTACCTTGTGAGAGAAAGGGAAGAACAGCAACCTAAGCTTGCCATCTTAAACTCTTTAAGGACGAGTGAGGGAGAGAGACAGGGAGAGAGATAGCGAGCTCACTCACTCAGGGTTCAACTTTACGAGTTGACTCATCACTTCTTTTTGTTATGTTCCACAACTGTCCATATAACTGAGCTTCTAGAAATCAAACCAATCAATAATATAATGCCACGTCGCGTAATAAAACCGCAACACTGGATATACTGGATATATATCCTTCAGAGGAGGATCTGTCCTGTTTTCTATCTGTAAAAGGTTAATGAAAATAGCTCACATTTCCCTCATCTTACCGAGAGCATTTTCCATGATGTTTGGGTTTCTTAAAAATACTGATTCTACGTGGGATTTTGGATATTCTTACTAAAATATTCTCAACGACAGATTGTTGGATAACCAAAAGCTGTGCTTAGTTGGCAAAATGAGATGGATGACGATAGTAGCTACAACACTTTGTCATCCAAACCCACGTCATCAATTTTCATTAATTCCGAGAGCTTTAATATTAGAAAATCTGCATCTGATTATTTTGTCGAATACTCATTAGAGAGTGTGCACATGACATTTCAATGAGATGAGTATGTAATTCACACTCTTTATAAGAGTGTGCATAATAGTGGATTCCAAAAATCTTAGAGCATCTTTAACGGAGGGTGAAAATATTTTTTTTTCAAGATACATGTGATTCCATCTCGAATAGTTAGGTCCTACGAACTAGGAGGGATGGGATACTAAATGCGAAAATGTTAAAGAAAGTCTTAACGACACCTTTGGATTCACCTCCATATCATCTGTTAAGTGAAATGTGTGTTATCCGCCTCAGAATTGGTCGTTATTGGTGTCTAAAAAGAACTACAATAAGTGATGGTTGGATTACTCACCTTAAGGGAACCGACTTATTGCTCTAAGTACTCTTAAACAACAAGTACCTGTAAGCTTAAGAAATATAAGGATGGGCTCATGCAAGGAGAAAAGTCTAATTGTTTAAGGAAATTGAAAGAAAAGCTTATTTTATTATGGGTTCAGTAAGAGTAATAGGACGTGTGAGAGCTTGAGTCAGATAACTCTCAGGCCAGAGTACGAACCCACTGATCCAAAAATTGATCCCATAAAGTTCTTTGTACTATAAAGAAAGATGCACATTTCTCCTTCCCTAAATGAAAGAGAGATATCTTCGATTAGATGGATCAGATTGAGAAATTGAGGATTAAGTTAGCTGGGCTTAAGAAGTGCATATGGTGCATCATCCAAGTATTTTCTTCCTAAGACTTCCTCTTGTGTCCTTCATGTTCCCGGTCTTGGCTGTTCATATCGGGATCTCCTCTTTCACTTCTCGTATATTGTTTCATTCACAAGCAGTTAGGGGGAAGATGTGGGTCTGTTAAAGACCATTGGCATTAACATTTTCAGTTGGATCCTAAGCTTTTCTGTCTTCCTTCTAAGTTCTTTCATGGAAGCCTTGGGAATCTTAGAGAAGCATCTACTCTTAGCACTTTCGAAAGGAGTTCAAATTTGGACCCTCGGTACCTCTTCTGAAATTCGATGTCTTCGACTTAAAAGAGTATCAGCACAACCATTGGCTTCTCTGTGAACATTAGAAAAGACGAACTGTATGGACGAAATGAATCTCATATAATTATTACATGGAACTCTCAAGTGTCATGGGGATATAACAGACACCTTCAACGCATTAATATTAATAATACATTAGTTATTCTAGGGGTTAAACATATACTATTGGAGATAATTTATTATCTATTGAGTCATATATTTACTATATGTGTAAATCTTAAATAAAGCAGGTCTTACAAAGACCCATGTACGAAGTTTACACTCATTGTTGGAGATGCTCCTATTGAATCATATGTGTGGACTTTAATAAAATCTGTTTTATTTTTATCTCCCCTAACATACATATCTAAACATCGTTGGACATGATCTAATTAATCGAATATGATAGACTTATCGCGGGTTATATCCCGCAGTTCGTTCTATGTGAGGAGGGATGAGGTCCCATTTTTCAAAGTCATCCTACTAGTGACCCAAGTGTTAGAATTACGGTCCTACCAATCGTTGGATATGAGCTCTGGGATAAACAGTGGGATATCCCACAATCAACTTAAAACAAAAATAGTTCATGAACAATAAATCGTTCTTAACCAAGATGTCAAGGATCTAAGAACATCTATTGCTTGAATCATATTTCGAGAGATTTATCAAGACAAGCTTGACTTGAAACTTCTTTTTTGCAATATCAAATCTACTGAAATCGTACAACATAGTCGCATAAGATAGAATGGTAAATGACCAAGACTTGAATTTAGTAGACTAGAAATCAAGATATAGTTTTGTGCATCTAACATTGACAACAAGGTTGAGATAGCAAAACTTGCGAGATCGACCGAGCAGTGCTCTAAAAAAATATACTAAAATCATATGACATAGTCCCATTAGATAAAATGGTAAATGTTGTGAGTAAATAGGATATGTCAGTCTTCACATAACTATTTGTTGATAAAGTTCTCGCAGAATTTTTTGTTTGTTTTTCAGTCTTCAAACTTCGAGGGTCAATGATGTCTGATACTCAACTACCATGCTCTAGTCCTAGTCCGTGACTTGACTTTAGTAGACTAGAAATCAAGATATAGTTTTGTGCAACTGACATTGACAACAAGATTGAGATGAAAAAACTTGTGAGTTCGAACGAGTAGTGCTCAACAAATGACAATGATAATATTTGACGGTCACTATTAAAAGTCGTCATTTTGTTTTATTACTAACTTTCCGACAAGTGGTTGTCGGCATGTATTTTTTTAAGTCGAGCATGACGACTTTTGATGGATTGAATTCTGAAAGTCTGAATTCCTTCGGTCATTTAAAAGAATTAAACCAACAAAATCGTGTACAATTCCATTTTGAGAAATGTTTGACAAGAGTAATTCATTTTTGTTACAATAATTTTTTTAAATAAATCTTCCAACAATGTTCATAAGTTAAATCAAACAAAAATAATCACCCATAAATTTACTTAACTGATTTATTTCAACCATATTAATTTAACTAATTAATAGATCAATTTTAATTAAATAAGGGGGAATTAGCCAGTACTAAAATTATATGGCTAAGAGGCTATGTATCCTACTTCCAAATGATTATATATATCCTAATCCGGCCAGTATAAGATATTCAAATTGTTACCTAGCTTTCAACTTACCATATATACCCCCATCAGGATAGTATAAGATATTCAAATAATCAATGGTAATGTTTCTTGTTGTACCTTTTGCTGACTCTAACTTGCCATTCAAAATAGAAAGGACATTTGCACAATCCCCTCCAAATGGATATACTTTACTTCTGGCTCATAGAATTACATCCACTAGATCTTTTGCTTCTGCTTGCCCCGGGTCTAAGATTTTTGTGTTGCATCATCTAATTCTATCACAACTTTTTGTAAAATGTCTGACTTTTTTTTTAACTAAGTCATATAATTATATTAATATCTACACTGGCGGATAACCGAGTGGCTAAGTGGGGAAAGTATCGATGGAGGGACGGGTCATTACAAATATCAGAGCTCTAGGATTTAAATGTTGAATGAGACCGTAAATAAAATACTTTTAGGAAGGAGGCAAGAATAACATACCAGACAAGGACTCAACTTAGTAAAACAGAAAGCTCCGTGAATCGGGCGATAGTAAATGAGTCAACTCAGTAAATCTTGATCATCATATTCTGATTCCCTGATCGTTTCCCTCGATGTTTCATTAAGTTTTCTTTCATTACAATCTATTTCATTATAGTCTTTATCATCTTCGTTTTCATGTTTGTGTTTTTTTAATCTAAGTTTCGTTATTTTGATTATTTTTTTTTTATGTTGAACTTGATACCTTTCTCTATTAAATGTTATAGGTCCCTATATTTTTTCTTCTATTTTCTCTTCCCATGACAAACTACTAATTATTTATTTACAGGTTACTTGATTCAAGTATGGGCAGTATCCAGTTTAGGACATTTGTTCTCGGTGTTTGCATCTCTCTGTCGACTATATTGTCTAATCCAACAATATTATATTTGATAGTTTTTCCAGAATTAGCAGTTTTGCAAATCAACACCACGATACTTATCTTGTCAAATATATGATCATCATTACCAGGTTCCTGATCAAGTTTTGACACCATGAGTCATCCTCTGAGTAAACTAATTCACAGATTTAAAATCCCATTCTCCTCCCGTTTCACTGCGTGATTTTAGTTATCATCATAATTACTTGAAAACCATGCATCCACCTATCACACACACACACACATATATATAATTTATTTATTTATTTTCTGTTTTTCCTGAACAATATTTTAGGAAACAGAATTATATTGTTATGACTACTTTGGATTTTTCCTCATTCTCGCCCTACAAAAATATCATAAGTTATCCCCCAGTCATGTCATCACACATTCCAAAACCCTACTACCCCATATTCATCCCTAGATGCTATGAATGCATCTTCAAGTAACCAAATTAATAGCATCACTGCTCAAATGAAATTTGCTAAGTTGGGCAAGGCAAGTCCATTATCAATCCTGCTAGAGGTGTTATTGGTTCCTCAAACAACATTAACGAAGCAGGGAATGCTTGGTCTATCAGTTTAATTGGCAAGCTCATGATCAACTCAGATGAAGTTGAAACCTATGATGCCAAAGAGGAGTTAAATCTCATATGGAAAAGGTATAAAAGAAAAGAAACTAGAGTTGTAGGCAACCACTTGTATGTCTTAAAGTTCACATCAAAGAAGGATATCAAGGATATCATTAAAAAAATCTCCATGGAATGTAGTGGGATATTTCTTGCCCATGCAAGTCTATGCAACTTCCGTTCCATATGAGAAATGGACCTACACAAAGCAATAATGGAACGTGCAATTCAAGAACCTTCTCCTAGAACATCATCATGTTGCAGTCGTTGGTGAAGCCATTGAAGATTTAGAAAACAAAAAATTTAACAACCCAAATACGGAAATATGATTAATGTGAGAATTGATGTGGACTTTACAAACCCACTCAAGAGAGGAAAATTGTGGAATACTAACTCTCGAGAAGTCACATGTATAAGATACCACTAGTTTAAGCATCCTCGTAAACTTTGTGACTAGCGCTATATTGTTGATCGTAACGATGATAATATTGTGAGGAAGTATGAGAGTTTTTAAAACTCAAAGTTATGGCAGTAGAATAATATGAGGACTCACGGTTGTGAAAATCGGACGATTCACGGTTCAAATATATCTAAATCGAGATAAATCGTTCATTCATATCATTTCTCTTAGGAATCGTGTAATTCTTCAGTAGACTTACGATTTTGACCAATTTTCCCAAGTTAGGTGGAGTTAATGTTATGTAAAAATTATGAGAGTGTAAAGAGATGACCAATTTGAACAAGTTAGGTGGATCTAGAGGCGTGCAACGGATATAGACGTTGCGCAGTTAACAACGTTAATATCCGTTGCGCACCAGATTATCCGTTGCACAAATTATGTATATTTCATTTACCAAAATAAACTAGTGGTTAACGCCTACAACAGTTGTACACCCTATGGTCTTTTTGTAATATATAGTAAGTTTATTTTAGTAGTTTTTTTATTTATTAATTTTCTAATACATTAACTTTTATTTCATTTAATCTTATAACTCGGATTTTATTCTCTCTCCAAGAAACAGAATTTTTTTTCTCTCGGTCTCCTTTCAAAGCCCCTCTTTTCATAAACAAGAACAACAACGAAATCTGCTTTGATTTCAACCGAAAATCCGAAAATCAAGACCGTTTCTACTAAAACCTGGTATCCTAATCAAAACCCATCTATCAGAAATCCAGATTTACGTTAGTAGGAATTACTGTTTAGTCCAGTTTTTCATGACCCAATTAATGGCTAGTCCACCCGTGAAAAACATTTACTCGCTAGTCCAAAAACTTTATGAAGATTATAAAGTGTGTTTTCTAAATGCCTAAAACACCCTTCCAGATCTAATTAGTATGAACACATGTAAATGTTACTAGTAGTGTGTTACTACATACTAGTAGTATCAATACGGTGATACTACATATTAATATGTACTGTACTAGTAGTAACAAAAATATGTTACTAGTAAATTAGGTAACTACTTTATTATACTAGTAGTATTATATGTACTAGTTTACTAGTATACTAGTAGTAATATGTAGTACTAATATTAATATGTAGTACTCTAGTAAACTAGTATACTAGTAGTAATATGTAGTATACTATCCATTTTATTGTGTGCCTCTCCAGATACAAATATTGTTACTTTTTATGTGTATATGAGCATTATATAAGCATTCGCTCTTCCAATGAAGCATGTATTTTCCTATCATCCATTGTATTGATTGTTGGATTCCTCTCTTTGCAGGGTTATGTCATTTACCGTGTACGTGTAATACGTGGTGGTTGCAAGAGGCCAGTTCCAAAGGGTATTGTGTACGGGAATCCAAAGAACCAAGGTACTACCCAACTAGAATTCCAGAGGAACAAGAGGTCAGTTGCTGAGGAACGCGCTGGACGTAAATTGGGTGGTCTCAAAGTTCTCAACTCTTACTGGATTAATGAGGTTTGTTCTACTTGTAATAATTTGTCTTTAAATTTTTTTACTGCTTTATTTCTGTTCCTTCTGTAAATGACCACTATGCGGCTCCTTTATATTCTTCATAATTCTTTTACTTATCCGGAATGACCCAAAAATCAACTAGATTTGCAACCCTATTCACAAGCATAGGGAACTTCGTGGTCTCACTTCAGCTGGAAGAAAATACAGAGGTCTGAGAGGTAGAAGACATTTAAACACCAAGGCAAGACCATCACAAAGGGCAACCTGGAAGAGAAAAAACATGTCTTTCTCTGTCGTTACCGTTAGATTTGAGTTGCTATATTTAAGGTTGCACAAGAACCGGTCAGTAGTCCCTGGACCAGACTGGAACCGAAAGCACCGGACCGGTACCGAACCGGAACCGGAGTAAATGGTACAGGGACCGGGACTGAAACTCAAGAACCGGAGTAGACCGATACAGACACTGGTTATGGGGTTAGTACCGGCAGGAACCGAACCAAAAAAACTGGTTAATATCAACCGTTGAGATCTTGGTTATTTTAATCCTATCCGTCCATCCTAGGTATAGAGTTATCTATCATTCTATCGAGAGTTTCACTTATCATCTTCATCTTTCTTCTTCTTTTTTTCTCTGCAACTTATTTCGTCCATTTCTCTATCCACAGTTCTACTTATTTCCTTCATCATTCGATCTACAATACTACTTCCATCTCTGCAACTCATAATCATGATCTCGATCTACAATATTACTTATTTCCTCCATCTCTGCAACTCATAAAGTCATAATCATGAAGAATTGAGAGGGGTTTTGATTCTTCTTCTGCTGGTGAAGCTTAGATAGGTGGTATTTCAAATTAATTTTGAATCTGTATGGATTTGAGGATCGACGGGATTGAAGAAGAAGGAGATTTATCTGGTGGTCTTGTCACAGGAAATTAGGGGATTGAGTTTTTAAATTGACGATAGAGAATGAGAACAATGAAGAGGAAACGGAAAGATTAAACAGTGTTTGATGGGTATTTTGGTTTACATCTGTTAGTAGTAATGGAACTGTGGTTTATTGGAGTAAGAAATAGAAATTAGGGTTCTTACCTTTTATTGTTGAATCAGTTCAATCAGGATTCCTGATTCAGGAATAACCATTGATTAATTTATTGTTGAATGGATTTCAGTAATTGTTAATTAATCGATTAATTGATTGTTCAATCATTTCTTGTTGTTGTTCATATGAATAAAAAGGGTATGGGGTTCTTTTGTGAATGAAGAACTGATGATGCCGTGGAGAAAAATTGCCAATTTTGTACAGGTAAAAACCCGGTACCGACTTGTACCGGACCGGTCTTACAAGTACAGGGACAAGTCCAGGTACAGGTACAGGTCCTCAAAATGAGGTACCGGTCAACACCAGGTACAGGGACCGGTTCCAACAGAAAACCGGGCCGTACCGGCTCATGTGCAGTCTTAGCAATATTATCTTGTTTTGCAATCTAGAATCTTAGTTAAAATTACCTATGCAAATTCTGAATACTATATTTTCAGTCTCTCAGTTTAATTTTCAGTCTACTATAGTTTCGTGATTAACTGTTTCAGGATTGATGTATTGGTGAAATTTATTTCAGGGATGGAAGAGTTATGTGAGACCACAAAACCGGGCGATCTAGAGGATTTGGTTTCGTTGATTTCCGCAGCCAACATGTACTATTCTTTTTGCAATGAATTTTTATGATTGATATTCACTTGAGGTATGAGATGATGCATGGAACCTGGGCTGAGCTAGAAAAGATTTGTGAACTGGCACTGAACTCTCTTGTTGTATTGGATAATTTACAGGAAGCTCAGAGCGTGATAAATGACTTCACTTATGAGACCTTTTTCCCCCTCCAGTTTCTGGTATATCATTTGTGGGTACAGAACATATTGTATCTAATTTCCAACCGCGTCTTTTTAGGTAAATGGCTCGGGAATAGGAAAATTAGGTGCAATTGGGCTGTTAAATGAGTTACTTGTAACGAAGAGAAACAGAATAATGAAAACCAGAATATGGTTGTACTTACAAACCGATCCTCAGGTATCTTGAATTTCTCCTAAACATTTATTGAATTTGGGTTTGGTTTACTCACAAATCTGCCAATGTGCAGAAGTGTTGCTTGATCTTCAGTTTTTAGACTAGTCCATTTATCGAGTAGTAACTCTGAGGAAGTTGGTTGTGTTTGAATTTCCTTTAAATCTCACTTGTTCTGCAGATGGAGGTCAAGAAAATGCAAATGAGGAGCCTACTTCCTATGATGGTCGTACAATTACAGTATCGGGTCTTTGAAGCAAATAAATACCACAAGAGACATGACAGATTATCTGTGGTACTCGACAAAGCGAGTAAAAAATTTCTGAGGAGATAGATAATGAAAGCTTTAACACTTGATTCATTTATTCATATTTCTTCTATTGTTTTATGTAAATGGTAGGAACTGCATATGGGAGTTTAGAGGACCCACGGCTAACATTTAAGGAAAATATGAAGTTAAGAGATGGACTTAACAATATTTCCATCTTAAGCATTGTTGTTGGGCTTCCGGTTAGTTACCCCTTTTCATTCTCTTTTGTCAAATGTCTTTCATATTTAGGGAAACACAGTTTCTTGAGAAGTCTATTTGCTAAGGTTTTCACTATCTGTGATTGTGTTTGTTGGCCATATTTTGAGACATGGAACGTGGGGGTTTTAGGTCCAGTCATGTTGAGTGATCTCAATGCGGGAAGAAGAGATTTATCGTGGAAAAAATGGTCGTACAAGGTTCGTCTTTTGATCATCTCTTTTTCAAAGTCCCATTAACATTATCCATGAGAAAGAATTAGTCATTGTCGTTTATGTGCTTCTAGATTGGGTTAGAAGGCGAAGCTTTGGCTCTTCATTCCCTGGGTGGGAGTTCCACACTGTTGAATGGGTAGAAACATCTTTAGCAGCTCAGAAACAACATTTAACATGGAACAAGGTTAGGAATCTACAAAAATTGTTGGAATCTGTTTAATTTTCTTGAAACTTTAAGGTGGCATTTTGTGGTATGTTTCAAAGTCTTGTAAGTTTTCAATTACCGTATCTTGTTCTCCTAACATATTACTGTACTGCGAGATTGCTGGACTGACAACTCTTGAGCTGCAATTTCCATCAATGATGTTCTTTTACAGAGTGCACGTGAGTATCGTCTTGCCTTGTGTTAGTTGTTGCATTGTGTAGAGTCCCTCATTCACGATATTTATCTTACTTGCAGGCTTAAGATGACAGTGGAGAGTTGCTATCTACTCTTCACGAGTTGTTTCTCTTCTTTGCAACATCTCGACTGTCACACACATTTTGCGGAGACAGTTCTATCTGTTGATACATGAAAAATATTACCCCTTAGTCGGGCTAGTGTGCCCCCAAAAGGGAGGCAAACCCAACATGAAATATGGGGACTTGGGGACTAAAGCCCAAGTCCACTAAGGAAGTGTTGATGGTGGATTTTCGTTCAAGGTTGAGTTTGTAAAAAACCAGAAAAATCATGCGCTGACATCTTGTAAAAGATAAAGCCATTTATAAGTGTTGGATACTCCCTCACTTAATTCAGCCTTGTATTTCGTACTCATTATCGGTGTGGCATGATGATCGAGTGTTACTCTTATAGAGTAACACGAACCTCCAAGCACTATAATGAATCATTATCGGTGTGGCATGAGACCGAGTGTTACTCATACGAGTAACAAGAACCTCCAAGCACTATAATGAAACCATGTACGAAATACCCGTACAGCCGATTCTCGGTGTGTTATACTAGCCCGAGCCCTCTCGGTGTGTTATACTAGCCCGATTGAGCCCTCGGTGTGTTATACTAGCCCGATTGAGCCCCTCTCGGTGTGTTATACTAGCCCGATTGAGCATCAGGACTTGATCGTATCGGTCTCCGGATATGATTCGATCGTTAGCCATCCAACTCCACAAGCATGATTGGATGACCACAGATCAATTCCATCACCCTAAGCATGGTATGGAATACCCACGACCTTAGCTTGCCAGATATGATCTGATCGCAGTCATCCAACTCCACAAGCATGATTGGATGACCACAGATCAATTCCATCACCCCCAAGCAGGTATGGAATACACACGGCCGACCCCGCATGGTCGACCATTGGCCTTTGCTTGCCAAGAAACCGTCCATACCAAGCATTATGGGCGGAAAACCCTAAATTAGGGTTTGCGGCATATTACATGTGCCGCAAAACGGTCTCAACCATCCATCTTCGCAGGCATAGATGGAGGGTGTAGATGTAGACTCAAAGGGCCCGGAGCATGTCGACACAATCACCATGTGACCGCCTACACACTTGACCAATCGGTCAAAACCAACCATGGTTGGTTACAACACATTCGTCCGCCAGAAATAGCATGGTCACGCGGCTTTGAAAGCCAAAATTAAGGTTCAAGCCATCACGCGCATCCATCTTCTCCGGCACGAATGGAGGGTCACAGATTAGATTGAGCAAGGGTCGGTCACACCAAAGATGACCACCGTGAGCCCATCTACCTCTTCATGCGGTCGGCCAAGGCATATCATGCCCGGCCAATCCAAAACGCCCGCTCAAACATGCGTGGTTACACTTCCCAAGTTGCAAATCGATCTCGACCACACAACTTCACCGGACGAATTGGGTGGCTTAGATCACGTTTTCATGGGACGGTGAGACATGGGCGTGAACATCAGCCCTACCATCTTCACGCCAAACCAACCGGCCAAGACCGACCAAGTCAGTCATCTTGGAAAACACGCTCTGTAGGAAAAGGGTATGGTGCGCGACTCCTTGCGGCATCAAACTCCTATCGCAAATCGATCTCAACCACTCAACTTTACCTGGTCAAATTGAGTGGCTTAGATCGCGCCTTCTTGGGAAAGTGAAGTATGTACGTGCACACCGGCGTGTTGTCTACACACATGCCCGGTCGGTCTTCTTCAAAACCCTTCCCATGCTTGGTTTCGACCAAGCTGAAGAGTGATGCTTGCGCACCTCTTTTAAAACCATAATTTCATCAATGGTCGCAGATGAGTGTCTCAAACATCATCTCATCCGTCCGACCTCACCAAACTTGGTTATACAACCCCGGTCGAGTTATTTGGTTAGTGAGGAGTCGTTACCCATCACTTTACCACACCGTAATGCAAAGACTCGTGATAAAATACACACGATACTTCACAAGTATCGACTTTCTCGAATAACGCAGTTATTCAATTCGAAGATTACATGCTATATTTCGTGGATCCACGATCCACATTCCGACATCAATCATGTCACAAACCGGGGATACATATCGGGGTATTGGTCCGGCGTTTACGGCAGCGGCAACGTGCAACGCGCCATCACAAGAACGTGTTAGGAAGTCATGGACGGTTAGAGATGAACAGGAAAAGTGGGCAAGACTCGGGTCGTGTGTTACCGATACACAACTCCACTACTCCATCATTCCACTACCTCCACTTCCCACGAGAAACGTGAATGAGGCTCAATGACTTGTATAAATAGGTTCTCCGCCCTATTTCCAACAACAAGGAATAACGGAGAACAACACAAGTTCGGACGACGAAACCAAGTGTTAATACAAAAACCGTATTCAAACACTCGTGAGTCCGCTTGCATCAACCGTAAGCTTGCTCATCTTTCTCGTTACAAGTCATAAGCAAGCCAACACCTTCACAATCTCAACACCTTCTTCGCTTCCTCCCTAAGATCAACCCCATCTCCTTCACTTTGTGACCGAAACAAGTCCGGAACGGCCATTTCTTGGTTTAGGCCGGACTTGCATGCATTGATCTCTCGAATCTACAAGCACTCACCGCGCAGTGCATTTGTTGAAGGTTTAGATTCATTCCTCATCCACACCCCAAATTACCAAATTCTGCAGGAGTAGTTTTCACCCATCAACAGGAAGTATCCATAAGATGGAAAGGACAAGGGAGGAATTAATAGGAAAGAAAGAGGTTTTATTAGAGAAGGAATGACATTAGTAGTAATTAAGGAGGTTTAGGACATGTGGCATGATATCATAAAAAGAAGGGATTTTGAAAAGTCTATATAAAGAGGCATATATTTTTTTTTTTGATTTTTTTGATAACATAAAATTTTGATTATCAGGTAGAAAAGTTGTTTTGATCCTTTGCCAGAAGATCACAAACGGCAGCAGGAAAATTTGAAATTGATTCTATTCCAGTAGTTGATTCTCTAACAGTCCTAGAGATATTATCAGCTACCTGGTTATTTTCACGCTTAGTGAAAGAAAAAGTACACTGAATAAAACTTAAAGCCAAATGTTTAATCTCTTTAATGAGATTTCGATTTTCCCATTGAATGAGTAATGAGACTCCATTTATTGATTGGATGACAAGCTTTGCATCAGCCTCCACTTGAACCATTGAGCATTGCATTCTTTTAGACTAGCTCAGCACTTCTCGTATCGCCATGCATTCCCCCATTTCAACACTTAGTACTCCATTTGCATATTCTCCCCTGATGCCTTTGCATTCACCTGTATGATCGCGTAAAACGATGCCAATTCCCAATTGGTTAGTATCAAGATCAAATAAGCATCAACATTAAATTTAAGTATCCCTACTTCAGGTGGTATCCATAAAGAGATGCAGTTATCCTGTGATAACACAGTTGAAATTCCTGAGCTATGTAGATGGGAAGCAAGGTGATAATTAATCTTATGAATAGAGGTGTAAGGATTAAGAGATACTCCCTGGAAGATTTTATCACAGCGATCCATCCACAAAACCCATATACCTATCATGAGAGTAAACAAGTGTTTCTCATCATTGTTATAGTTCCTGTCAGAGAACCAACTTGTAACCCATTCTGAGACAGTACTGAATCTTCTACTGACTTCTTCAATATCAATCTAAACTCCTCTCCAAACTAATCTTGCATGAGAACATACAAAGATTAAGTGTTCCATTGTTTCTTCCTGTTGTCCACAAACTCCACAGTTAACCTCAATACTGGAATCATAATAGGCAAGCTTGAACCTAATAGAGTTAAGTTCTCTTATGCATTTCCAGGCAAAGAGCTTTATCCTGTGAGCAGTATTACATTTCCATAAATTCTTCCAAACGGCAGATGTGATGATGTTGCCATTTACTAGAGCTTGACCCTGACTTTTAGTGAGCATGTTGTATGTGCTTTTTACTGAGAAAGAACCATTCTTAGCAGGCATCCAGATTACTTCATCCTCCTTACTTAGATCAATGTATAATCTTTGTATCATATTAGAAGTTTCATTGTCAAATAATTGGTTCAGCAGGGTAACATTCCAGAGATTTGAGTTAGGAATAAGCAGTTCAGATACAAATTCATAAAATCTGAATAGCTCATTGGTTGGAGTGGGTGGTTCAGTCATACCTAGTATCCATTTGTCCGCCCAAATTTTTGTTTTGGAACCGTTATTGACTTCCATGAAGAAATTTTGCTAAACTATATTTAAGCCTTGAGTGATACCATTCCAAGTATATGAGCAATTTTTAGCTTCAAATTTCTGATGCAGAATATCTCCACCATTGAAATACTTTCCCCTAAGCACCTGAACCATTAAGTTCTCAGTCTCTGTACAAATCCTCCATGCCAGTTTAGTTAGGAGTGCAAGATTAAGTTTTTTAGGTCTCTAAAAGCAAGACCTCCTTGATCTTTAGGCTTGCACACTTTATTCCAACCAATTGGATTCATTCCTCTACTTGTGTTGTATCCCAAGAAAAATCTCCTTTCAATTGAAATAAGTTTGTTTAGTAGACTGGTGGGTAACTTGAATGTTCCCATTTGGTAAACTGGTACAGAATTAAGTACATGTTTAACCATGGTTGCTCTTCCTGCTTGAGACAATGAAGTAGTATTCCAAGTAGAGTACCTATGTTCAAAGTTTTCTTGTATAGACTTGAAAGCTTCTTTCTTGTTATAACTGATAGACGCATTTATGTGTCTAATTTGTCCTCAATGTTTCGTATTGTTAGTACTCGTTTTTGTCCTTATTATGGTGTTTTGTGTGTTTGTAGGTACTTTTGGAAATAAAGATTGTTGGAAAATTCGGCTCGAAAAGTTGCTCGGAACACCCCCGGAGGACATTTGCTATTCGGACTCCCACTTTGGATAAGGGGTAACCCAATTACTAAGGGGCACCCAACTGATATTCGCACCCCAGCTGTTGGATAAGGGCTGACCTTCTTCTTCATTTCAAATTTTCAAAATTGGCGGGAAAATAAAAGTTTATCACTGTAAAATTTCAATCAAGAATTCGGAGGTGTTATAGGGAGACTAAATGGCTGAAATTTATGGGATTGTTCCTGGGACATATACAATGCTATTACAAGTGTTTTGGTAGATCAAATTTGGCTGAAAAATCCGTGAGAAGAAAACAGAGCAATTCGTGCATGGGAGGAGTTATTCACGGGATTGCGTGAATTACAGGGAGTTCTACACGTGCTTGGAAGATTTGAGTCACCATTTGGAGCGTGCAGAAGATAAATAAGGAGATTTGACAGCTTCATAGCGTGTGAAAATAAAAATCAGAGGTGAAAAAGAAAAAAAAATATCATGTATCTTGCATGGAGAATAATCAAGAATATTTTGCAATTACTCAAGAGATTCGGGAGATGTTGCGTATATAAAGTGTTGTTTTGTGTCATAGAAGGGGGACGAAGAGTGGGGGATAGTTTAGAGCATCACAGAGGCGCAAATCGACAACCAGAAAAAAAATTGTTTCTGCTGGTGTAGTGAAGAACACGAAGAACATTCAACGCACAAGGAACCGTCGTTTTCGCTACAGTGACAACGACTCACAGATGTGGGTCGTAATTCGGAAGACAGTCTTAAATCTACAGCAATAGCGGCACTTTGCATTTATCGTTCTCTGTAACAGTCCGTTTGTAACAAAAATAATTGTTACAAACCCGATTTTTCATTATTTCTCCCTTATTCATCATTTGTAAACCATTTTTGACCATAAATAAATTCTTTGAGAGGGTTTTCAACATGATGAGCGGCTAATTCTCCCACAACCAAGGCAATGAGGAAGCTATTTACGCATGAATAATTGGTAACTATTTTATTTTCTCTAATTTATAATTAATAATTCACTCAATCACTTTGCTTTTGCAGTAGTTTTAATTGTTTGCAAAAATTCTTTTCATTAGTTGTGATTCAATTAGATAGGTTATGCTTGTATTAAGATAATCTATGCTTAGGGATACAATTAATTTTTGAGAATTTTCCGATTATCTCATGAATTAAGAAACAAGAGATTTAAAAGATAATTAGAGTTTTGGGTTATTTACCGTTATTCATTCATGTGTAATAGTGGAATCAGTGTCTTGGTTATTTTCTCATATCTTGAATCAATTTTGAGCTAAGTTTTGTTTGTTTTTAAGTTTTATAAGTCTAAAATCTTTTGCTTTCACAAGTCTCAACGAACCTTTTTACTACAACATTATTGAGATCACATCAATTTTTGGCGCCGCCGACGCGGTCTTGTCTTTAGGCTAGAGTTTTTAGATTTTCTTTTAGGTTTTTATTTATTTGTTCTTCTTTACGTTTTTGGGTTTTTGTCTTTTCCTTTCAGATTTTGGGATTTGGAGCGACAGAAAAATTTGCCAAAGGTTTTGGCGGATACTTAAAGATTTGGAGTTAAAGACAAAGCGAAAGGAGCGAAAGAAGAAGATTTTTTATATTTTATAAAAAGAGAGATATTTTTTTTTAAGACTTTCCTTTTCTTTTGTACTTTATTTTTGGACTTTGAACTTGGACATTTGGACATTCTTTAATTTTTTAAACCCTACGGAAGGGTAGTATTAAATATAAACTGTGTGCAGAGAAGGACGGCGATTACGATATCGTCTCGGCCCCTCGGGTTCGTACATGACATAGGAGTCGTGGCCCGAGTCGACTACAACGGTTCATCCCCCGTCCCGGGAACGGAGGTAAGTTTGTCGAAACACTCGCGAATCCCCCCGGCGAGTTCCGTCTTCCTTCGTGTGAATATATGTTGAGGACTTGAAAACGGCTGCTTTAATTTCCTAGTAAAGGGCAAGGACTGGCCATATAAGATAAGGGTTCGGATTTCATCACCGTTCTCTTCTTGCCCGCCTTAGGAAAACGATACTTAACGCGAACCTAAGCTTTAAAATTTGGAATAGAACGAGACCGATAGGTTAACGAGCTTAGTAGGAAAGTCGCTCAAAAAATATTGGTTACTCTTTTAGCATACTTGAAGTTCATGATGGTTTCGTGAAGTTGAATGCGTGATCGCGCCGCCTTATAATAGCGGTGAGGCCTTGGGTATCAAAGCTCCACGGAGCTTCCTCGCCTTGATTCAACTTACTTTAACTCGGATTGATCCAGAGGGGTTTGCTTAGATTTTAACGAATTCCCTTTCGAAGGATTAGAAGCTGGTCTAGAAAACAATCTAAGTGGAGCCATCATGCTTTTTGTTTGCTAGATATCATTAGGTTTGCTGTGGTGGAGTCAGCCTTATTTGTGTTTGCATAGAACTTACCTTCCTTTTAGGATTTTTTCTTTTTCTTTTTATTTTCTTTTTCTGG
This sequence comes from Papaver armeniacum, assembly GCA_023531295.1. Lineage (NCBI taxonomy): Eukaryota > Viridiplantae > Streptophyta > Magnoliopsida > Ranunculales > Papaveraceae > Papaver > Papaver armeniacum. The sequence continues at coordinate 372,795 of JAJJWW010015197.1, forward strand.
TGTATGCCCGAGGTCATTAGAGAACGGGCTTGGAAAAGAAACACTCTAGGTCTTTTGATTAGTGACAAACCTAGTAGTTCTTCTTGTGAAAGCGGGGGAGCTCAAGACTCTTCTTTTGAGAGCCCCGTTTTTGGAAACTTCGTTTTGAGAATCATCTCTTAGTGAGGAAAGTACCCCTAGTACTTCGGTTGTGCCAAAGAATGACTACTTTGAAAGATTACATGTTCCCAACTAGGACCAACCGAGCTTCGTGCATTAAATTGCCAGCCAATACGGCTAACTTCGAGATAAAAGCTAGTATTCTTCAGATGATCCCTATATTCTTAGGAAAAGATGATGAGAACCCTTATTTTCATATTAGGGACTTTGAGGAAATTTGTGGGATAGTTAGAATAAAGACCTTACTGATGAAGTTTTGAAACTTAAGATGTTCCCCTTTTCCTTGAGAGATAAAGTCAAGACCTAGCTGAACAACCTACCAGCTGAATCCATTGAAACATGGCAGGAACTGATTGCAGCTTTCTATATGAAATTCTACCCTAAGCATAAAACTAAGTGTTAGGCGTAAAATTAGTGCTAGTGTGCAAGAAGAGGGAGAGTCTCTTTATAGGTTTTTAGATAGATTCAATGATCTCCTATCCCAGTGTCCTCACCATGGATTTGATAAGATGAAACTTGTAGAGATTATTTATAATGGTTTAGACTATTCGAACAAAGCCATGGTCGAGTCTATGTGTGTTGGTGAGTTCACTAATAAAACTGCTGATGATGCTTTTACCTTCTTAGAACTATCATTTGAAAAATCCCAACGGTGGGAATCTTGTGTTGAACCCCCTAAAAGACTCTTGATCAATAGAGGTAGCACCAATGTGGTAGATACAAGCTTCGAGTCAGATGCTAAGTTTGCTGCTTTGTCTAGAAGGTTAGAAGCTTTGTAAATGGGTCAGTCTAAAAATAGGTCCTTTGTTGAACCTAATAGAGCCTCTCAAGTCTCTAGTTGTGGAATAGAGCCCGATAACTCATTTTGGGAAGGTCATGTTAGTGAAGAACAAGCCCATCTTTGTCTATAACAACGCTAGGTTTGAGAACCGTCAAAAGTTTGACCCATACTCGAGAGACCTACAACCCTGGTTGGAGAAACCATCCTAACTTTTCTTGGTCTAAGGGCGAGAATCAAGGTCGATCTAGTAATTCTCGGCCTCCCCGTGTTTTGTTTATGCTAAGAACTCTTGAGTCAACCCAGTTTAGAACCCTTCGGATAAAAAGATCACAAGTTTAGAGGATACTCTCGCCTTATTTATTAAAAGCTCAAAAGATCAACCAAATGGTTGCAAGGGATAGATGAAAGTAAGAGTATAGGTTATGCTAACTCTCGAGGCTATTTCCGAGTTGAAAACCCGGGTTAGTCGAGATAAATGAGTCTTTGAGGGAAAAAGGTAAGTTTCATAGTCAAACTCGGCCAATCCTAGAGGAGTTCATCAAGTAGGTGAAGGACCATCCCATCATGTGAATGCTATTAAAACCCTTATGAGTGGTAGAGTGGTAGACAACAAGGTAACCATGCCTCGATAGTGAACATCTTTGTAGTTCACCTATTTGAGCCGGAAAATGATGAGGAGACTGATAGAGTCTCTAATGAGACCAATGAGGGTCATATTGAACCAGGCTTTGTCCCTAGAGCCCCATTCCCACTACTGCTAGTTCCAACTAAGAGGGAGTCCAACTTTAATGATATATTGGAGGTTTTAAGCGGGTTACTATCAACCTCCCATTGTTGGATGCGATTAAGCGATTCTCGCTTATGCCAAGTTTCTTAAGGACTTGTGTACACGAAAGCGTAAGCTTAGTGTTCAAAAAGCCTTCCTAGCTAGTCACGTGAGTTCTATTATTCGAGAATACCACTACTCCTAAATACAAGGACCCAGGGGTCCCCTACTATTTCTTGCACAATAGGTAAATACCGTGTTGAGAAAGCTTTGCTTGACTTAGGAGCCGTAGTGTGAACTTACTCCCATACCATGTGTACCTTAAGCTAGGACTTGGTGAGATGAAACCTACCCAGATGACTCTTCAGTTAGATGATAGGTCCGTTAAAATTCCCCGGGGTGTGATCGAGGATGTTCTCATAGAGGTCGACAAGTTTATTTATCCAGGTGGATTTTGTTATCCTAGATACCCAACCTGTCCCTGACCCAGAGAACCAGATACCGGTAATTTTAGGTCGCCCGTTTTTAGCTACATCCAATGCGATCATTAACTGTCGAACTGGTATTATGAATTTGTTTTTTGGTAATATGACTATTGAGCTAAACGTCTTTCATATTAGTAAGCTACCCTCTGAACTAGATGACTCGAGCATAGAAGAGGTGAACATGATAAGAACATTAGTCGAGGAGTCATTACCAAACACTTTGTTAGAATATCCATTAGAGAAATGCATAGCTCACTTTGGGATTGATTTTGATGATGATGATGTGATTAATGAGGTGAATGCTTTGTTAGATTCAACCCCTTTGATAGACACTAGTGATGGCTGGAAACCCAAGTTCGAACCTCTACCCGTTTCTAAGTATACCCTAGTTCCTTCGTTAGAAGAGCCTCCTAAGTTGGACCTAAAACCATTACCAGATACCCTAAAGTATGTGTTTTTAGGCCCTTCTGAGACTTTACCTGTGATTGTTGCTTCCAACTTGGATAGTGATTAGGAAAGTAGGCTAGTGACCGTCCTTCAAAACAACAAGGAAGCTTTAGGGTGGACCATAGCAGACATTAAGGGTATAAGTCCTACTGTTTGTATGCATCAGATCTATTTAGAGGAAGATACCAAACCTTCTAGGGAGATGCAACGAAGACTAAACCCCAATATGAAAGAAGTAGTTCGAACCGAGATCCTTAAGCTGTTAGATGCAAGTATTATCTACCCCATTTCGGACAGAAGTGGGTCAGCCCCGTTCGAGTTGTTCCCAAGAAATCCAGTATTATCGTAGTCCGAATGATAACAATGAGTTAATCCCTACCCGAGTGACCACGGGTTGGCGTGTTTGTATTGACTATAGGAAATTGAACAAGGTCACTAGGAAGGATCACTTTCCCCTTCCCTTCATCGACCAGATGCTAGAGAGATTAGCTGGACATAGTCATTACTGCTTTTTAGATGGCTACTCTGGCTATAATCAGATCATTATTGCCCCAGAAGACCAGGAGAAAACCACTTTTACCTGTACCTTTGGTACCTTTGCGTATAGACGCATGCCTTTCGGGCTATGTAACACCCCTGCAACTTTTCAGCGTTGCATGATGAGCATATTTTCAGATATGGTAGAGCGGTTCTTGGAGGTCTTTATGGATGATTTTTCAGTGTTTGGTTCGTCTTTCGATGAGTGCTTGCATCATTTGTCATTAGTGTTGACTAGATGTAAGGAAAAGAATCTAGTGCTTAATTGGGAGAAATGTCATTTCATGGTTCAATCAGGAATTGTTTTAGGGAATATTGTATCTTCTAAGGGTATAGAGGTAGATAAAGCCAAAGTTGACCTTATTAAGACTTTACAGGTCCCAAAAACCGTAAAAGATATTAGGTCATTCTTAGGGCATCTTTGGTTTTTATCGTCGATTCATTAAGGATTTTAGCTTGATTTCTAGACCTCTTTGCAATTTGCTTGCAAAAGATGTTAAGTTTGTCTTTGATGATGCTTGTTTAGAGGCTTTTGAGAAGCTTAAGACTTTACTCACTACCGCCCCCATAGTCCAGGCACCCAATTGGAACCTACCCTTTGAAATCATGTGCGATGCTTCAGATTATGCTATTGGTGTTGTGCTAGGTCAGCGAGAAAACAAATTACTTCATGTGATTTACTATGCTAGCAAAACTCGAATGATGCCTAATTGAACTATACCACTGAGAGAAGGAACTGTTGGCCATTGTGTTTGCCTTAGACAAGTTTAGACCCTATCTCTTAGGTTCTAAGATTGTAATCTATACCGATCATCTTTCTTTGAAATACCTTTTGTCTAAGAAGGATACCAAACCTATATTGATTAGATGGATCCTTCTATTACAAGAATTTTGTCCAGACATTAGAGACAAAAGGGTGCGAAAATGTAGTAGTAGACCACTTGTCTAGGCTAGTTGTTAGTTCCCCTGATGATTCCCTTCATATAAGGGATAGCTTTACTGATGAACAATTTTTCTCTGTTTCCCAATCACCTTGGTATGCAAATATAGTGAATTATCTTGTTAATGGTCGAATGCCCCAACATTGGGGTAAACAAGAGCGTTCTAGGTTTTTAGCCGAGGTTAAGCACTTCTTTTGGGATGATCCTTATTTGTTTAAGTATTGTCAGGACAGCATTATTAGGAGATGTATACCCGAGAGTGACCAAGTCCAAGATTATTTCCTTTTGTCATGATCATGCTTGTGGGGCTCACTTTAGTGCTAAGAAGATGGCCGCTAAGATATTGCAAAGTGTGGATTCTACCGGCCTTCGTTGTTTAAAGACTCCCACGATTCCATCGTGTTACTTGTGAACGTTGCGTAAATTAGGAACCATTTCCGTAGGAACATGATGCCCTTGAACCCTATTTTAATCGTTGAGGTCTTTGATGTGGGGTATTGACTTTATGGGTCCGTTTCCTAATTCTTTTGGTAACCTATACATCCTTGTCGCTGTAGACTATGTCTCTAAGTGGATTGAGGCGGTTGCGTGTAAAACCAATGACCATAGGGTTGTGATTGAGTTCTTGAAAAATAATATACTTACACGTTTTGGTACACCGCGAGCTATAATTAGTGATGGAGGGTCGCACTTTTGTAATGGACCTTTTAGGCTTCGATGAAGAAATATGGTATTACACATAAGGTAGCTACCCCATATCATCCGAGACTAGTGGTCGGTAGAGGTTTCTAATAGGGATATAAAACGTATATTAGAGAAAAAGTTAATCCTAATCGGAAAGACCGGTCGTCTAGGCTTACCGATGCCTTATGGGCTTACCGTCTTGCGTTTAAAACCCCTATTGGAATGTCGCCTTATCGGCTTGTGTATGGCAAGGCATGTCATTTACCCGTTGAGTTAGAACATAGAGCTTATTGGGCTGTTAAGCGGCTAAATTTTTCACTTGACAAGGCAGAGCCCATAGGAAACTCCATCTCAATGAGTTGGACGAGATTCGTATAGATGCTTACGATAGTGCGAAGGAGTATAAGAACAAAATGAAACTTGTGCATGATAGAAATATTTTAAGGAAGTCATTTTCTCCAGGTCAGAAAGTTCTTCTGTATGATACCCGCTTGCATCTTTTCCCTGGGAAGTTATGTTCTCGGTGGACGGGTCCTTTTATTGTTCGCACGGTCTTTCCTCATGGAGTTGTTGAGATCGAGACACCGGATGGTAGTAGTTCTTCGAAGGTTAACGGTCAGAGATTGAAACCCTTTTTAGAGCCCTTTCCTACAGGTGATGTTGAGGAGGTCCCTCCGGAGGACCTCGTTTACCCTTGATTGACCATCGAGGCGATTGTATGTTGTATATTAGTTTTTGATTTCTCTCTTCACCAAGTGTACTATCTTTCCGACTTCTCTCTTTACTGATTCCTCATGTTACTTTACTTTTTGGTATTGCTCTTTCATTAGAAACATTGAGGACAATGTTAGATTTAAGTTTGGGGGTGGGAAGAAACTTCTTGTTAGTTTTTAGTTGCAATAAATAAACTCCAGAGCCTAGAAATTTATGTTTATTAAGGTCGGCACTAACCAATCTAAGTGGATGGAAACATTTTGGTTGTAGGAGTTAAGGAACCAATCGATTAGATGGAAACATCTAAAGAGTCTATTCATAAAAGCACGAGCTCGGGTGTTAGAAAAAGAAAACATGGTAGTTTCGCCATATCCTCGTGATGGAAACATCGAAAGAATCCTGATCACTTCTTTTATTTTTCTCTTTACCATTGCTAGGGTGAAATAGAGTGACTGAGATACCACAAAAAAAAAAAAAGAGACCGACCACTAGACCAACCGGAATAAATACAATAAAGTCGATCTTGGTACCCTTGTATATGCCACTGAGTTGACCTAGAGTTAGGATTATTGACCACTTTGGTTCCCTTGTATATGCCCGGTGTGTTGATATTAGTCCAGATCAAGATATCTCAGTCCATTAGGATAGGTTCACCTTAGTCAACATCATCCACGTTTTTCTACATCCACCTTCTTAATCTATCCATGTGATTGGTTGACTCCCGGTTTATGATGTCCGTAAACTATCCGAGTAGAGCTCTGTCACTTTATATGAATTTTAGTATGCTTGAGTGCAAACTCGTGTACAACAATTGGAATTTCGCATCGTGGTACTTCCTCCCGTAGTCAATAAGTATGCCAACCAAGGAGATTCTTTAGTGCCTTCCAAGGTTCTCGTAGATAGCTAGGGTCCTGAGTAAAGGTTTTGTGGGTACACCTGGTAAACCCTCAGGAGACAACACTCCGCCACTAGGGCCACCTAGCGGTTTAAACTTATTTTGCACGTGCTAAGTGTAGTCATTTTTCTAGATTAGATTTGCTCGGGACTAGCAAATAATAAGTTTGGGGGTATTTGATAGACGCATTTATGTGTCTAATTTTTCCTCAATGTTTCGTATTGTTAGTACTCGTTTTTGTCCTTATTATGGTGTTTTGTGTGTTTGTAGGTATTTTTTGGAAATAAAGATTGTTGGAAAATTTACTCGAAAAGTTGCTCGGAACACCCCGGAGGAAATTTGCTATTCGGACTCCCACTTTGGATAAGGGGTAACCCAATTACTAAGGGGCACCCAACTGATATTCGCACCCCCAGCTGTTGGATAAGGGCTGACCTTCTTCTTCATTTCAAATTTTCAAAATTGGCGGGAAAATAAAAATTTATCACTGTAAAATTTCAATCAAGAATTCGGAGGTGTTATAGGGAGACTAAATGGCTGAAAATTTATGGGATTGTTCCTGGGACATATACAATGCTATTACAAGTGTTTTGGTAGATCAAATTTGGCTAAAAAATCCGTGAGAAGAAAACAGAGCAATACATGCATGGGAGGAGTTATTCACGGGATTGCGTGAATTACAGGGAGTTCTACACGTGCTTGGAAGATTTGAGTCACCATTTGGAGCGTGCAGAAGATAAATAAGGAGATTTGACAGCTTCATAGCATGTGAAAATCAAAATCAGAGGTGAAAAAGAAAAAAAAATCACGTATCTTGCATGGAGAATAGTCAAGAATATTTTGCAATTACTCAAGAGATTCGGGAGATGTTGCGTATATAAAGTGTTGTTTTGGGTCATAGAAGGGGGACGGAGAGTGGGGGATAGTTTAGAGCATCACAGAGGCGCAAATCGACAACCAGAAAAAAAAATTGTTTCTGCTGGTGTAGTGAAGAACACGAAGAACATTCAACGCACAAGGAACCGTCGTTTCGCATTCTGGTGACAACGACTCACATACGTGGGTCGTAATTGGAAGACGATCTTAAATCTATAGCAACATCGGCACTTTGCATTTATCGTTCTCTGTAACAGTCCGTTTGTAACAAAAATAATTGTTACAAACCCGATTTTTCATTATTTCTCCCTTATTCATCATTTGTAAACCATTTTTGAGCATAAATAAATTCTTTGAGAGGGTTTTCAACATGATGAGCGGCTAATTCTCCCACAACCAAGGAAATGAGGAAGCTATTTACGCATGAATAATTGGTAACTATTTTATTTTCTCTAATTTGAGAGTGCCTCGTGCTAGACCAGAAAGGCTACACGACTGCTCCTGTTCCACACTCACATCTCTCTGCTCTTCATAACTTCAAGCAATGAAGACGAGGGTGTTATAGTAGTTCACGAGGATCTACTAATGGGAAGAGCTCGCTTGAACTCAACAGTCCTCCTTAGATACAATAACTTTATTAGAATTAGAGCCCTGGTCTATTGAGATCCAAACATCAACTTTCGACTCCACAGTCCAAGCTTATATGCATTAAAATATGATAATTACTGTAAATTACACAATCCTGGCGCTGCAGCAAGACGTACCCTGAAACGTGCACCGCAGAACAACATGGTCCAAGCGCCTTTATCGTCAATCCTCTTGCAAGACCGGAGTTTACTGCTCGACTATTGATGAATTTCTGTTTTTGTAAGCTCAGGTTATCGGTATGGTCAGCCGATGAACACAAGGTTATCAGTATGGTCAGCCGATGAGCACAAGGTAGTGGCGCGCCAGCAGTCTAGTCTAACTATGATGTCATTAGGAAGCTACACTGATTACCATCACGAAACCAACTGCTCTAATAATTGATAAACCGGCCCTTGAAGTCTCAGCCGATGGGCGGTTGGGTACACCTGTGAGAGAATACATCTTCCTGTGAAGGATCGATTGTAAAACGCGGAATTTGAGTTTTTAAAATTTTTCTACCAAAAACCCAACTTTAAGTTTCATAGATGTTAATAAGAACAAAGAGGGATTATGAGATCTGTGTACCTGGATTCGCTAATCCAAAATCTAGCAGCAATAAGTGAACAGCTCCTTCCCTTAATTAATGATGTTGTTCTTCCACGAATTGATGCAGACAATGGCACCACCAACAGTTTTAGGAGGAGTAAGAAAAGACTTTTAGATTTGGACTACCCCACAAATTAATTCAACACCACCACCAACTTTGATTCCTTGACTGAATGATTTGTTTTCTGCGCAAACAAATGAACACTTTTCCAAATATAGCTTTTTCTTAGGAAAATAAGACAAAAGACAAGAAAAACAATTGTTGTGTAAACCAAAGAAAGACACGTATGGGCTATGGACTTTCTCACAAAAACTTAATTTTAGACTGAAAATTTGGCTATTCTCAACTTTCGGTGTGTCTAGCTTTGATAGCTTGCTCCCTTATATAGATTCTATCCTTCTTGTTTTCAAATACCTTTTTCCAAATACAATTAGGTCTCTTGGGCTACAAACAATTTCTTTTCAACCGTATCGGATTCTATGTGTCTCACGATTTAATTAAGAAATTACAAGTCATTCCACCAAAGACTTGTAATTGACAAACACTCTAAAATTGTCTGTTTTAATAAAAGTAAAACCCTTCCTCTACTTTCTTACCCGTAAGTCCTTCCGCTAATACCGGTATTCATAAACTCCTATAGGTGTGTAACAATTACACATCAGCTCCTATAAAGAATTTATATCTTTGTCCTTGACGATTAAAATGTGTTTTCCATACTATTATTCTAATAATCACTTAAACAATTTAAGTGACCACTGGCCAGTCTAGAATAATAATGCCCGCATAATAATCCAAGGGAATACACATCCGAGGCGGATACCATATTGGATATGTATATTCTTAATGCGCACTCACGACTATCCATTTACCCAGATATTGGATCCAAATGACCTCACTGCTTGGTAAGACAAAATAGCCGAAATACACGTAAGGTATATACATATTCTCAGGATGAAGAACTTACGCAAAGTAGTAGCTTAGATCCATTCATTAGCTGACATAAAATGAATAGAACTAACCGACCGATTCGACATAATCCAATTACATCAACCTTCTAGATTTCGAAGTCTCCACTTCTATGATGAGATTAATCATAATACATACGCAATAATCACAACAGGTTATAATCCAAACAATGAAAATAATTCACATAGATTACGAACTAAAATGTCACCAATATATTTTATCTCCCACTGTATAAATTACAACTAATATATTTGACCATATCTCACAAAGCATGTTTAAAGTGAACAGTTAAATAATAAATAAAATGCGAATGTCAAACTACTGTTTTTGGGCATAACCCCAACATTTCTAATCCCTCGAGTTTGATTCATTTAAGGAGTACCATTTAGATACACCTAGCCTTGCATATATATATATGTACAAGTTCCTGGCCTTCATAGCGAATCTGCGACATCTTCTCATGCTTGAATCATTTACTCCGACATGTTAGTAGGTTGTCACTTTGGTTCATTAATGTTCAATCTTGCCAAAGTGTTCCAACACATGATCTTACTTTGATTAAAAATTGATAATTTTAGTTAATACTTCCACCTCTGAACTCTATACCGTTCTCGTCTTTTACTTTCCTCGTCTTTTATCTTGAATATACTCTAAAATGTATGACTCGCACGATGCCCGTTTATGGGTGGAGTACATATTTGCACATACTCGTGCCTATATACTTTATTTGTATATTTTATTAAATAAGAGCCTTCATCTGTATAACTTAGTTTTAACAATATCTCTAGCAAACATTCTTGAGGATACACACTTCTAGGTTTCATCATAGACACCCGTCACTGTAAAAATAGTCAATGATTGATTATAAATTCAATACTCTATTGCAAATCGTGACAATTAAAAAGTATGAAATGGCTGAGTTAAAGTGTAATTGAATGTTCATATTTATGCTCCATGAAATATGTACGCCGTCTAGTCACATGTATCGGTTGCTTTCTCATCCTATGAAATGTGTATATTTATACCTAGCCATATGAATAGGCCGCCATCTTGGGTAGCAAACTATGTATAAAGCGTCTCACATCTTGCATATAACACCAATATCTTCTTGTCCTGAATCTCATGATCGGCTATGCAACAAAATTCTAGTAACGTCTTCCGGTAACCATGCTAGCAAGGGTCCATAGAGGCCGCTTGAACAAAAATTTACAAAAGGCCCTGAGATACATAGACACTCGGCAGGCTGACAACTTTACAAAAGGACCCAAGATGCATAGACACTTGACCGACTGACGAATCACAAAAGGCCACGAGATCCATAGACACTCGGCAGGCAGACAAGTTTACAAAAGTCCCCAAGATGCATAGACACTTGGCCGGCTGACGAATCACAAAAGGCCCCGATCTGCATAGACACTCGGCAGGCTGACAAGTTTACAAAAGTCCCCAAGATGCATAGTATTAGAGCATAGCTCGGTTGAACCCACCAAGCGTTGGTATGTCAAGTTTGGTTGTCATATTTTAGTGAATCAAAACTCATTTTAAGAATCGCTTGATTATGTACTAGAGTCAACTTCGTATAGGTTAGCTTGAAAGTATTAGGATATGAGACATTACAAGTATTGTGAAGACTTGAAGAAGTGAAGAAGTAAGAAGCTACAACGACAACATCATCCTTCCACTTGAGGTTAGTGATATTTGACTTGAACTGTTTCATTCCCTAACGTATATTTCAAGTCGTGCATATTGAAAACAAAACTGCGAAGCATGAACACTCTAGATATACATAGTATTAAGGAATACAATACGAGGTTTATTGCTTAACCATTAAACTTTGTAGATAAGACATCGACATAATCGTTTGAATGCTATTGTGATTATGTATGGGTATGAGGTGAGGATTTCATCCTAGGAAACAATGTTTATACATGTGTTTTAAGGAAGTAAGTTCATAAACTTGTTTATGAATAGAAAAGGAAATCGCCAGGCGTTATTGGTATTGTTATTCATTGCATATCTTGTGAACAACCAATATGTGTGATTTAGTATAACCGCTCATGACTTGTTTGTGTTCTTGGTAAAACTATTCACAAAGGCCTGACTTATGTATTGGTATGACTTCCATTAGTGAAACCGATCTTAAGTAATCACCTGAGATGGTATGATCGAGTTTGTGATTTGTGTATGACCAACTCTGGGTAAAGGGGAACCGATCCTATGAAGAGGTGCAACACATCACAAAGGGGAATCAATCCTTGTATGAGGTGCAGCAAGTTTTTAGCAGAAAGGGGAACCGATCCTATGGACATGTGCAACACGTATTTAGGCAAAGGGGAACCGATCCTATGGACATGTGCAACACATATAAGTTAGATAACATATATATGTGGGGAACCGATCCTAGTACTTAGTCAACGGAATTTTGGGAAGCTAGTGTGACTATGCACAATACTCACATGGAGGTAGAACCGAAACTTGTTTTGGTAGAACCGTGAAACCCATGATTTGTGATTGAGTGTTTCTTGATCAATCGCATAGTTCTTGAAAGTCAGATGAACCAATTCTAAACTTGTTTGGAAGTGTGGCAAATCGGTTTCAAGGTTGTAAGTATGAAAGAGGACTTACAAAGTAAGGATGTCGGCATACTTTGAACTTGTGCAGTAATGTTTATCTTTTATTGTTCAAAGTTATTCCTTAATAGCTACAGGAAGGAAATCTCAGGATCGAAACATAATGTTGATGGCGGTTTTTAGCTTAGGGTCAAAATCGTAAAACTATGCACCTGACATGACGTCACTATGACCATTATCGCATTTATTAAATTAATAAGCATGCTTACGTAAGAATTACCGGGGTACCTTTTTTCACACGTCAGGTTCCACGGCAGAACCCTTAACACTAATTGACATCACCTATACCAAACCCTAAATTCTCATGCTACCGCGCCAAGGCATGCCAACCATGCCAGCCGCACCACTGCGCCAATGGCATGCCATGCCAGCCGTACCACTGTGCTAATGGCAAACCGTCCCAGCCACATCTACCGCGCCAAGGCATGCCAACCATGCCAGTCGCACCACTGTGCCAATGGCAAACCGTGCCAGCCACATCTCCGCGCCAAGGCATGCCAACCATGCCAGCCGCACTCTTTGCGCCAATAGCAAACCATGCCAAGCCAAACCGCACCTTTCCTTGGCCCTAGCCATGCTAGACGCACCATATGCCAAACGACATGCCAAGCCCTTGGCCCCACATGCCAAGCCAAACCGCACCTTGCCTTGGCCCTTAGCCATGATAGACGCACCATGTGCCAACGACATGCCAAACCCTTGGCCCCACATGCCAAGCCAACCGCACCTTGCCTTGGCTCCCTAGCCAACCTACCCGCGCCACCATGCTGGCCTTCCCTATGCGGCTACCAAAACGAAGGCGTGAGACAATCAACGGCCGCCCTTCAATCCCAGGAGAAAATCCTAGCCGCCCAAGGTTACCAGACAACGCATGGTAACCATTGGCCGAACCCTAGTTTGGCCACGCCAAACCGCGCCAAGGCATGCCATGCCAATGGCATGCCAACCTAGCAGTGCCACCATGCTGGCATTCTCTATGCGTCTACCAAAACGAAGGCGTGCGACAATCAACGGTCGCCCTTCAATCCCAGGAGCGAATCCTAGCCGTCCAAGGTTACCAGACAACGCTTGGTAACCTTTGGCCCGAAACCCTAGTTTGGCCATGCCAAACCGCGCCAAGGCATGCCATGCCAATGGCATGCCAACCTAGCCACGCCACCATGCTGGCCTTCCCTATGCGGATACCAAAACGAAGGCGTACGACAATCAACGGTCGCCCTTCAATCCCAGGAGCGAATCCTAGCCGTCCAAGGTTACCAGACAACGCATGGTAACCTTTGACCCGAAATCTAGTTTGGCCACGCCAAACTGCGCCAATGGCATGCAAACCTAGCCGCGCCACCATGCTGGCCTTCCCTATGCGGCTACCAAAACGAAGGCGTGCGACAATCAACGGTCGCCCTTCAATCCCAGGAGTGAATCCTAGCCGTCCAAGGTTACCAGACAACGTATGGTAACCTTTGGCCCGAAACCCTAGTTTGGCCACGCCAAACCGCGCCAAGGCATTCCATGCCAATGGCATGCCAACCTAGCTGCGCCACCATGCTGGCCTTCCCTATTCGGCTACCAAAACGAAGGTGTGCGACAATCAACGGTCTCCCTTCAATCCCAGGAGCGAATCCTAGCCGTCCAAGGTTACCAGACAACGCATGGTAACCTTTGACCCGAAATCTAGTTTGGCCACACCAAACTGCGCCAAGGCATGCCAACTTAGCCGCGCCACCATGGTGGCCTTCCCTATGCGGCTACCAAAACGAAGGCGTGCGACGATCAACGGTCACCCTTCAATCTCAGGAGCAAATCCTAGCCGTCCAATGTTACCAGACAACGCATGGTAACCTTTGACCCGAAATCTAGTTTGGCCACGCCAAACCGCGCCAAGGCATGCCAACCTTGCCGCGCCACCATGCTAGCCTTCCCTATGCAACTACCAAAGAAAGAAAGCGTGCAATGATCAACGGCTACCTTTCCTCTTAAGATGCAAAATCTCGACCGTCGAAGGTCACCAAGCCAGCAAGTCTCCCAAGCTCGACTTGCCAGGCAACAACAACATGCTACATGTTTTCCACGAAAACATTCGAAACATCAACACATATCACAAACTGGGGTATCCTATTTGGGTATTGGTTTGGCGGTTTACAGCGTGCGGCGTACACTACGCCCGTTATAATAAAGTGTAATAAGAATAAGGCGGTTAGTAAACATTGGAAGTAATGGTGAAACGCTTTCTTTTATGGAACATCAATTCCAAGCATGACCGGTCATCACCTCCTCCCATTTAATCACCCATTTACCATTTTCTCAATGAGGCCAGAGTACGTTTCACTTCGATTGGTATAAATATGTCTCGCCTATTTCCACCGAAGGACAAGTTCAGTCAGGAGAAATACAACACTCAGAAACATTTTGCTAGATTTCCATCTGTTAGCTTCCCATTTTCTAATACAAGTCGTGAAACAACTACTCTTCCAGAATCAACCTGGTCTCAACACTTTCTTCGCTTCCCTCCCCAAAACCAACCCATTCTCCTCCTCTTTGTGACCGAAGCAAAGTCCTGGAACGGCCATTTCTTGGTTTAGGCCGGATTTGTACAGATTGATCTCTCGAATCTAAAGTACTCCCTTGCAGTACATTGTTTAGGGTTTAAATTCGTTTCTCACCCATACACCCAAAATTACCAAAATCAACAGAAACCATTTTCATCCTCAAACACATAAATAAGTTAAGAATATTTTATTTAAGGTTTTTAATTTTATTTTAGGAAAACGTGAATTAGTAATGTGCATTTACTAGTTGAGATTTTCCAAAGATATTTTCGGTCAATATTTTGGACATGGCATTTCCAGGAATTATGGAAATAAAATTTGGAATATATTTAATATCTTTGTGAATATTTTCGGTTTTGGAAATTCCTTGGTGTCCAAACTTCATTGTCTATAAATACTTGAAGTTTGAATTTCTAGAAAACTAATCCTTCGTAACAGCAAACTTCCTCGGTTGTGTTGTTACTGGTGTAGCCGCCTATTCGGAGAGGAGAGTAACCTAATTAGGTGAAATATCTTATGACCGCTCAGTTTAAAGTCTTCTTTGGGATTGAAAAGCTCTATTAGTACCGTTGGTGGGAAACTAGATAATTACAGTTTATCTTGTGTTTTGGATTGATTTGATTGACTAACGGTTGTTGAACTTTGATTGCACCTAGTTTTTTTATGCTTGAGAATCTTCTCTTCTGATATAAGATTCACTCAAACTAGATCGAAGTTTCGACAGGGATCTTTAGACTATTGTTAGTTCTAAAGACGATCTTGTGATAATCCATTGTTAACAGACTCCGTTTTGTGTGTGATTAATCATTAGAGATTCAAGTTGTTGTGTGCAGGTTTTTATTGAAGATCTAAGAAGGTTTGAAGACAAAGAAGATATTGAAGATTTCTGATTTGGGGTTCATAATCTTTGGTGTGCACAATACTTGTTTCGGTATAAGAGGATCCAACTATAATCGGTTTATCCTTGTGATAGATTGGATTGATTAATTGTGTAGATCGGCATCAATACAATTCTTTGTGATTAAAAGTATTGATTGCAAAATCTTAAGAATTACCTTTGGTAGTTGAACATAAGATAGATCTAAGAACATGACGAAGGAGTTTATTGAGATAAACAGAAGAGCCTTTGTCGAACTCACATCACTTGGTTGAAGAGAGTTGATACCAAACAGATTTTTTGTTCATTTACTGTTTGGAATACGAACCAAAGGAATTGTTCCAAGTACGTAACATATTCATAAGTTGGAGGCGTGTGAATATATACGGAACTAGGTGAACTATAGGTTTAGTTGCTTGGTCTCAACTATAAGAAGTTGGTTTAACTTTGTTTAGCGGCTTAATCCTGAGAGTATTCAATTCTGGACAAGGTCCCGGGGTTTTTCTGCATTTGCGGTTTCCTCGTTAACAAAATCTTGCTGTGTCATTTACTTTTATTTTTCGCATTATAATTGTTTTATTATAATTAAAGTAAATTACACAAACGTTAATTCCTATTTACTTGATAAGTAATCCTATTGTGTTTGGTTAAGTCCGAACCATTTTATCAAGTAAACATACTTCATTGTTGTATTGTCTCGATCTCGAATCCATAGACGATCACACAAAGTGTGAACCGATTAGTTGTATTGTCTCGACTCTGTCCGTAGACAATCAATTTCGGAGAAAGGACTTATAAGTAGGAAAAGTTTTAGCTTGAGGTATATTTGGGTACCCTCGCCTTTTCAATTGGTATCAGCGCAGGAAAACACGAAAAGATAGAACAATCTGTGTTTGGTGCGATCCAACCTATAATAAATTGAATCCAATGGTCGATTCAGTTAACGTAACTACAGGATTTGATTACTTCAAAAATTCGTGGTGGAAGACCCGGATGAAGTATGTAATACTCTTGTTCCTAAATATTTTAGGAATTGGAATTATGCTTATGTATGTCTTGAGTGACTTACATAATCCTTTGGCTATCATAGGATTGTATATCATTATAGTAAGTGACAATGATACAATGGCCTATGAGACATGTCGTATCTTGAAAATGCATAAGATTTTGCTCAAATTTTTTATGAACATCGGCTATTGTAATCTGGCAAAATCAGGAATCTTAAATATATTTTGGATGGCCTACCAAAGTATACTCATGTACATTTTTCAGATCAAGGACTATCAATGTTTCGCTTTCTAGGATGCGGTTTTGGAAAATATGTGATCCTGTAAGGAATGAGTTTTCAGTTAATAATTCTATTAACAATGGTTTGCTTCATACACCTCACAAGTTTTAATGAAGCAAGTGATCTTTTGAAATATTACTGTGTTTATGATTCTGATGGTATTTTTAACAAATATCCTATCTTGTTCAAATTTATCTCTGCATACTCTAGTAAATTCTTGAATATACTTCAAGTAATATTATCAATCTTTGGTAATAAAAGAGTGAACAGACTTTTGGACAAAAAAAGTCCATGAAAAATCGGTTTTCCAAATGAAAGACCTAGGCACAAAATCAGAATTGTTTCCCCACAAGTCTCGGTTTCCGATTTTGAAAGTTTTTCCTAAAACTAGTTGTTTCCGGTTTTTGATATCAAGTCTTCCTATAAAAGATAATCTCTTTCTATGTGTTCATACATAATGGGGAAGATTGATCGAAACCGTAACTAGGGTTTTTCATATTTTCGTAAGTATGAGAAAGAGGAAAACAAGAGAAGAAAACTCTGGATTAGACAAGTATGTCTTGAATCCTTTTATTCCTCTCGAGGAAGTTGAGAAAATCAAGTATCCTTTGGACAGAGCATTGCCAGGAATTATGGAAACCGAATTTGGAATATATTGAATATCTTTGAGAATATTTTCGGTTTTGGAAATTCCTTGGTGTCCAAACTTCGTTGTCTATAAATACTTGAAGTTTGCATTTCTAGCAAACTAATCCTTTGTGACAACAAACTTCCTCGGTTGTGTTGTTACTGGTGTAGCCGCCTATTCAGAGAGGAGAGTAACCTAATTAAGTGAAATCTCTTACGGCCGCTCAGTTTAAAGTCTTCTTTGGGATTGAGAAGCTCTACGAGTATTGTTGGTGGGAAACTAGATAATTGCAATTTATCTTGTGTTTTCGATTGATTTGATTGACTAACGGTGGTTGAACTTTGATTGCACCTAGTTTGTTTATTCTTGAGAATCTTCTCTTCTGATATAAGATTCACTCAAACTAGATCGAAGTTTCGATGAGGATCTTTAGATTATTGTTAGTGCTAAAGATGATCTTGTGAAAATCCATTGTTAATGAGACTCCATTTAAATGCGTGATTGATCACAAGAGATTCAAGTTGTTGTGTGCAGGTGTTTATTGAAGATCTAAGAAGATTTGAAGACAAAAAAGATATTGAATATTTCTGATTTGGGGTTCATAATCTTTGGTGTGCACAATACTTGTTTCGGTATAAGAGGAACCAACTATAATCAGTTTATCCTTGTGGTTGATTGGATTGATTAGTTGTGTAGATCGATATCAATACAATTCTTTGTGGTTAAAAGTATTGATTGCAAAATCTTAACAATTACTTCGGTAGTTGAACATAACATAGATCTAAGAACCTGTCGAAGGAGTTTATTGAGATAAATAGAAGAGCCTTTGTGGAACTCATATCACTTGGTTGAAGAGAGTTGATACCAAACAGATTTGTTGTTCCTAAACTGTTTGGAATACGAACCAAAGGAATTGTTCCAAGTACGTGACTTTTTCATAGGTCGGAGGCGTGGGAATACAGACTGAACTAGGTGAACTATAGGTTTAGTTGCTTGGTCTCAACTATACGAAGTTTGTTTAATTTTGTGTAGTGGCTTAATCCTGAGAGTATTCAATTGTGGACAAGGTCCCGGGGTTTTTCTGCATTTGCGGTTTCCTCGTTAACAAAATCTTGATGTGTCATTTACTTTATATTTCCGCATTATAATTGTTTTATTATAATTAAAGTAAATTTCACAAACGTTAATTCCTATTTACTTGATAAGCAATCCTATTGTGTTTGGTTAACTCCGAACCCTTTTATCAAGTAAACATACTTCGTTGTTGTATTGTCTCGATCTCGTATCCATAAACGATCACACGAAGTGTGAACCGATTAGTTGTATTGTCTCGACTCAGTCCATAGACAATCACTTTCGGAGAAAGGACTTATAGGTAGGAAAAGTTTTTGCTTGAGGTATATGATAGGTGTTGTAAACGCCTTAATTATTATCTATTGTTTATGCTTTCTTTGCGAGTTTTCACGTAAATTATGTGTCTTATGTTCTCTTTTGAGTGTTATAGGTGTTTTGGAGTCATTTGGAGCAAAAGAAGAAATCACAGTCAATTGAGGTGCAAGTGTTATCCGGATCCCAGTCGAGGATAAGGGACAACTGGTTGGAGTCTAACAACAATTGCTAAAATCACCCATGGGTGTTTATAGCCGTCCTAGTTATTACACTACACCCTGAAATCGAGAAATCATTTCTCTAAAGTTTTCTTTCCCAAATTTTGTTCTGCTGTTCAACAGAACTGAGATCCAGAGGGTTTACCTGAAATTGATCGAGAAGAAGATTGAACAATAATTGTTGTTGTTGTTATTGAATTAAAGAATCGACGGGGCTAAGGTTGATTGAATTTGAGTTTGAACCAAGGTTTGAAGATGGTGAAGAATCAGAGAAGAAGAATTTGAGAATTAGTGAGCTGGGTACTAATCAATTTCAGTATTAAGATGAATCTGAGGTTGATGAGGTTGAATCAGTGATGGCTTTGATTGATTTGTGAAGAAGTTTGGAAAGGAAATCTAGGGTTTCTGAAGCCAAAATCGAATGGGTTCTGTCAGTGATGAAATGGTTTGGTTTGGATTGATCCCGAGAAGGTGTAATTGATTGGTTCAACTGGTGACTTACAAAGAAGCTCGTGATTGTTGTGGTGACTGCCACTGATGTTGGGAAAGAAAGATGGATTTCAGCTGAGATGAAAGGGAGCAAGGAGATGCAGTGTTGTAGCTTTGAGCTGGTATGATGCTGTGATGCTGATGCCATGGAATAGGTAGAGAAGATGAAGCTGCTGTGCTGATAGTGTTTGTCTTAGGGTTTGAGCTTGGATTCAAGTTTGAAAATCTGGTGCTGCTGAACTTAGTGAATTATCACTGGTGGTTGAATCAGAGATGAAGGCATTGGTGTTGCTGAGAAACAAGTACAGGGATGGAAAATTGCAGTTCAAACTAGCTCAGGTGATGCTGTTGTTCTGTGTTGAATGGATGAGCAGGAGGTGGTCAGTGCTGAACAAGTTGTAGGTGGCCTGAGCTGAGATAATGAAGCTGGGATGAGCAAAGAAATGCAATGGTTGCATTATCAGATGGGAAGAAGATGGTGGTTCATGGCTGGAATGAATGCTTGTGTGCTATGGCTTGAATGTGAATGTATATTTACAAGAAAGAGGCGGAATTTGGCTAGGCAGTATGAAGCTACAGGTGATGGTGCTGAGAAGGGATGGCTTGAGTCTCTAGAGCTAATGCGGTTGAGTACCTGATATAGAATGAAGCTGTGAAATTGGCGGGTGCCAGTGAATGCAGATGCTACAGAAGTTAAAGCGAGAATGGAGACATGAGAGTGATGGAGCTGTTGGAGTTACAAGATGGCTGCAGCTGGGAAAGTAAGCTGCAACTGGAGTTTGAAGTCTGTAATGAAGAATAGAGCTGCAATTGGAAGATTTGAAGCTTTGTTGCTGATTATTCAAGATTGAGCTTAGATGTATGATAGGACATTATGGGGCAGGAATTGGTTGCAGGTGAATGATGTGCTGCTGGTGGTGATGCTCGTCTCTGTTTTGGCAGTAATACAGCAGCTGAGACTAGTGCTAGTAAAATGCATGGAATCAAATGAGAAATTGTAGTTGTGAAGCTACATATGGAAGAATGAGGAGCTGGTACTGTTGAATTTGGAGTTAACAGTTGTTGAATTGCAGGGAGTTGTGGTTCTGTTGAAGGCTAGGATGTTGGCTTGAGATGATGGGAACTTCTAATGGTTAGTGGAAGGCTGAACTGAGGTGATTTCAGCTGCAACTGCAAATAAGAGTACAAGGAAGAACCTGGCGGTATAAGTCGGTTCTTGAGATTAGTTGAGATGGTGAACCAGTTGTGAGCTTGAGCAAATGCTTGAAGTCACAGGAGAGATTGCAGTCAATTGCAGTGGGTAGTAGTGTTGAGTTTGAGAGATCATATGGTGCAGCTGATTTGTGGAAGTGGCAGAGAAATGTGCAGGCCATTATGGCTGGGAGAGAAGCAGTGATGCACCATCTTGGTGCAACACAGATATGGCCTGTGCAAATGGCCTATGTTAAGACAAGTCAGTCAGTCAATCAGTCAAGTCAGTGACTGACTCACACCTCGACTCGGTCTGACTCTGAGTTAACTCGGCCGACTAGACATTGACCGAGTTCACACAGTTGACCCGACCGAGTTGACCCAGTTGACCGGGCGTATTTTGCCGGTCACCTGAACTACTTTCCGGTCACTTCTCCGGTTTTCCGGCGACAGTTTTTGGGGCATATTTTCTACATGGGTTTCTCTCACTTATGGGCTTGGTGGATTTTTATCTAATGGACTTTGAAGACTAGACCTAATTTTGTAACAAGAGGAGCTATAAAAGAGAAGTCCTACAACTTTTGGGAGGACGTTTTTATTCTTGAAAGCTAAGGAGAGAGCCGCTTTTGTTTACGCTACTAGGGTTTGCTTTTGTTCATCTTCTTCTTTATTCAATTGATATTTTTGTGATGAACTCCATAGCTATGAGTAGCTAAATTCTATATTATTGGTTAAGGATGTAGTCCTATTTCTAAAACTTGTGCTTGATTTATGTATTAGTTTTTTCTCTTGATTATCGTTCATACTTCTACTGTTTTTAATAATCACATGATTGATGTATCGTGATAGGACTATGATGTTTGATTAGTTAAGTGGCCAATTAATTGAACTTGCATCCTTGTCCATAGCTATTTTAGGGTTTTTCATCGAGCGATAACCCTGAATACAAGTAGCATAATATGATTACGGTTTGTAGTGATACACTCTCGTAATCATATGTAGAGTTTGACCATTTTCCGAATTGTTATACGCAATGTATGACAATTGCATTGATTAGCCTATTTCTGAAACTTAATGCTCCTAGGAATTGAACTTAATTAGCGCAAGGCGTTAGGTTATTCTTTAGGTAGAATTCACATACGCATCTCTAATGTGTGTGTTGATGAACTTAGGAAATTCATAAATTATTTTGCTCTCTTGATTCTCTAGGCTTTTGAAAATATAAGAGATTAAATTGTAATTCTAATCATATATTCAAGCACATGTCTAAGATTGAAGATGAATTCCTTGACTAATATCTTTCTCTCATTGATAACTTTCTACAATTTATTTTGCTTTTAATTACTTTTATTGTTTACTTAAAAAATCAGAAATTCCCCCAATTGGTTACTTTAAGAAATTGAATACATAATAACTACAATCGCCTCTCTGTGGAAACAAACTCTTTCTTATCATATACTTTAGGAAAGTAAAATTATTTTGACGCATACGACAGCGATCAGTATATTTGGGTACCCTCGCCTTTTCAATTGGTATCATAGCAGGCAAACACGAAAAGATATAACAATCTGTGTTTAGTGCAATCCAACCTATAAGAATTAATCTAATGGTCGATTCAGTTAACGTAATGGTAGGATGTGACTACTTTAAAAGATCGTGGTGGAAAAAACGTATGAAGTATGTAATACTCTTATTCCTAAACATGTTAGGAATTATGATTATGTATGTCTTGAGTGACTTACATAATCCTTTGGCTATCATAGGATTGTATATCATTATAGTGAGTAACAATGATACAATGGCCTACGAGACATGTCGTAACTTGAAAACGCATAAGATTCTGCTCAATATTTTTATGAACATCGGCTATTGTGTTTCGGCAAAATCAGGAATCTTAAATATATTTTGGATGGCCTACCAAAGTATACACATGTACATTTTCAGATCAAGGACTGTCAATGTTTCTCTTTCCAGGATGCGGTTTTGGAAAATATGTGATCCTGTAAGGAATAAGTTTTCAGTTAATAATCCTATTAACAATGGTTTGCTTCATACACCTCGCAACCGTTTTAATGAAGCAAGTGATCTTTTGAAACATTAATGGGTTTATGATTCTGATGATATTTTTATCAAATATCATATCTTGTTCAAATTTATCTCTGTATACTCTAGTAAATTCTTGAATAAATTTCAAGTGATATTGCCACTCTCTGGTAATAAAAGAGTAAACAGGTTTTTGGAAAAAAAATATGGAATCAATCCGAAACAAAGATCCAGACCATGAAAAAACGGTTTTCCAAAAGAAAGACCTGGATATAAAATCGGAATTGTTTTCCCACAAGTCTTTGTTTCCGATTTTGAGAGTATTTCCTACAACTAGTTATTTTCGTTTTTTGATATCAAGTCTTCCTATAAAAGGTAACCTCTTGCTATATGTTCATACATATTGGGGAAGATTGGTCAAAACCATAACTAGGGTTTTTCATATTTTCGCAAGTATGAAAAAGAGGAAAACAAGAGAAGAAATCTCTGGACTAGACAAGTATGTCTTGAATCCTTTTATTCCTTCCGGGGAAGTTGAGAAAAGCAAGTATCCTCACTTGATCAAAGGGAAGCGTGCCCTTACAAATTTTGTAGATAACACATGTTATTAAAGATATCAAGCTTTGAAGCAAGTAAGCTTCACTGAAGAGAAGAGATTCAATCCAGATGTTTCAGAAACCAATTATGTGAAATTTGTTCAAGACCGAATTTGGGGAAATATGTTCGGATTTGAAAAATATTCACCTGACATAGTAAGAATTTTTTATGGTAATATTCACAATATTAATCATGAAAAACTTACGTTTAGCACCATGGTTGGAGGTACTTTGCTTCATGTCAACAGAAAGATGATATCAGAAATCATCAACTACAATGAGAAGGGTCATATGATTACTGGTTTTGAAATTGAGCACGATAACATTTCGAAACTCATCACTGGTAAAAAACTGTCGAATGGAAAAATGGAAAGATGCTGACCAAAGATGTACCCTTTTATCTTAGGGTTTTCGGTAAACTTGCTGTAACAACCATGTTTGCTTGTACAAGAGATTCTTCTATATGGAATAGAGAATTTGCTGAATTGGTTTATTATCTTCTTGAAGGAAAGAAACGGATTGATATTTTTGGAATAATTATCAATCAAATGATTAAAATCATTGAATCTCTCAATGTCACAGGTTTCCATAGAAATCTTGGATATGTAGATGGGGCAAAACGATTTGTTGGTTTTTACGGAATTGAGGAGACGACCGTACGGATGAGACTCCTTGAACCGAGCGAAATATTCAACATCACACAGATGCACTGCAAGAAGGGAGTGCTTTGAATTCGAGAGATCAATCTGTAGTACTCCGGCCAAAACCAAGACAATGGCCGTTCCAGAGTAAATTTGGTCACAAGAGAGGATGGGTAGATCCGTAGGAGGGAAGCTTAGAAATGTGTGGAATCAATAGTAATCAAAGATTGTAGGTGTGTTGAGAATTCTGAATATGATAAGTTCTGAATGATTGAAATTGTTCAGTTGAGAGTAATTGCTCAATTGATGAGTTGTTGATCTCGTGTTGTCTGTGAGACGTGAAATCGTTGTATATTCAATCATGATTCAGAGACTTATTTATATTGCTGGAATTATAGACACCATGATCCCATGAAGTGTCCAGTTGATGGAATCAAAGAGTGGGAAATGGAAATCGTGTTTGAAACCAGTTGCTCATCGTGCAGAGACTTGGTTGATTTTCCATCCACTACTTTGTTAACTCCTTCAAATGATTGCATGACTTGCTCACATTCCATCGTGTGTATGAACACACGTGCCGTAGACCGCCAGACCAAAACCCTAGTTAATATCCCCCATGTAACACGATTGATGTCTCGTGTGATTGTGGAGTCTGCAAGGCAGACGTGTATTTAGTTAGTCAGTTGCTGACTTCATGACTTCATGGGACGATGAGTCCTTGTATTGTTGAGTCGAACGTGGTTTGGAAATGTTCTGAGACTCATGAATTGAACATGTCTGTTGAGACAGAGATATTATGTGTCAATAAGTTAACGTGAGCAAATACTGCTCATTCGATGAATTTGTAGGATCATAATATCGCCACAACAACAATTCGCGAAGACAACGGATAACAACATTGCGAGTGAGTCGCAGAGGGTTAAATATAAATGACACCGCTGCATCAAACTTCGTAAAGTCAATATCCTCTCTAGCGGTCAATGTATTGATGTCTCGTATGATCGGAGTCTCGTGGCGCGTATTTGCATTTAGTTAGGTCGTTGTTGACTTGCGACTTCATGGGATGAGTCCTTGCATGTTGAGTTTAATGGTTTGGAAAGTGTTCTAGACTCCGTTTAATTTGAATAAGGTTCCATGAGTGACATAGAGAAGGCGTCAATAAGTTAACGATGCAAATACCGCTATTCATGAATTGTTGAATATTGATAGTTGAACCAATATTCTTGGTTTGAGCAAATATTGCCTATCCTATGCGCCATTGTTCGCTGATAACGGCGTAAAGACCAAATAAAATATTAAATCGTAAGGATCGTAATCGAATCACAAGGATAGCTAAAATGTTGATCACGGATCAACCGTGAAATTATTAGCGCTTTTTGAATCGGAATCATTAACTTTGGACCCAAACCCTAATTTAACTGTAATTTAATGATTTCATCGACGTGTTTATTGAAAAATTAAATCAGGATATATCGCTATGCAGATATTATGGGTCAATTGTGTAGTTACCAGATGCTCATGTGAGTAAATATCAAGATCTCATTAAGACCAGCTTGATTTGATTTAAAGGATGATTAAAACGTCGTTAATCATTTATTAAGATAATGCCTGCCCCAACTTTAGGTGATAAAACCTAATTAATTATGAAGAGATGAGGGACCCTGAATAAGGGTCATGAACCGGTCTGTGGTCCTGGATCAAATATTTATCATTTTCCATAATCCTGCATTGGTTGAACCCCACTCAGCGCCTTACTAACTCCATGAATTCTCACACGGACTCGATTTTGATGGTTCACTCATTCTCGTAAGGAAGAATTTCCCATTCCTAATGAGGAAAATATTTAGGTTTTAAAGCTCGCACGGGAGGTGAAAAAGCCTTAGAGTGAAACTTAGGTTAATTCAAGAGGGACCAGAGAGAGTTTGGGCCCGTACGAGTTATCATAAATTAGGTCAACTGAAATACGAGAGACCGGCTCCGTAAGCCAAAGATCCAATCCTTGGTCGGCTCAAGGTAATATGCTCACGTCGCTAAAGCAGCTTGTGTCTTAGTCCTTGGAGAATTTTATATTTTCTGATGTTTGACAATCATTTAGTAAAGGCTTAAGAAAACTGGGTGGATATTTGTCAAACCGTGAAAACTTTATGAGATGGAGAAAATAATTACAAACAAAGGAATGATGAGGCATGGGACCGCTTTGAAGGAGCAGCAAGGTCGCTGGTCAATATCATGGTCCTGTAAGCTTTCCTAATTTTATATTATTTTCTATGAATTAAGAAAACATTTTAATTTAGGGAATTTGTTGAAATCAAGGGGAGTTTTCTGAAGGGGAGTGAGTTTCCAAGCGGGAGCAAAAGAAATAACATTAAATACAAAATAAGTGTGTGGACCGGATAGTACTATCGCCGCTTGGGCCCGCTCCAATGCAGTTTTCCTTAATTTCTGTATTTTTGATATATTTTCCAAGTGATTTATAAGGAATTTTTACAATTTGAAGGAAACATCAAGTTAAATCAAGGAATTTCAGCAGACTGAGAAAATTTAAATAAATAATAAATAAAGTGGGACGGTGGGGACCTATTAGGCATTATTTGATTTGGCTAAATTTTACCTCACGTAATTTTTAATTTATATTATATTATATTTATGAAAATACCATGAGATTAAGTGAGTTTATTTAGATTAGGAATAATAATAAAACAATATAACACGGTGTAGCCCACCTGATTAAGACATACATTAATAATAATCACGCCTCACAATATTTTCTCTAATTTTATATTATTTCTTAGTAAGGAAACACCATGAAACTGAGGGAGTTTCTCAAAACGGTTGGATATTTGTTCAAGTTATGATTTTCGTTAATCAAGGAAAATAATTTCAAAAATATGATAAAATATAAATCGCATAGATTGTTTACTTATCATTATTACTGGTGATCCTAACTTTCTACTTGGTCAATATTTAATTATTTATTATTTTCCTCTTATATTTGTATAGTTCATCGTCACGTATTTTGAAATACTCATTTTATGATTGTTAGTACATCACAAGGAGCACACCTTTTCTGCACTAATGAATCGGCTACTTTGGAGGTAGCTCAGACGACGTGTGTTGAATATTTATTACTAACCTATAATTTATCAAGAACCATAGATTGAAGTAACGAATATTGTGGAAATATTTGAATATTTCGTAAATCATGGATGAATCCAAGAATTTATCATCATTTGATGGCTCATACTAAAGCGTAGCAAGTCGCTCAGGAGCATTAAATTATTCGCACGAGTCACCGGAGTTTCATATCCTTTATAGCAGTCAGAAATCGCTAATTGTATCCTCAAGATTGCCATCGCTTCATACCAGTGAGCAAGCTTCACTAGGATTTCTGCCAACTTTATCTACATATAGCTAACATCAAGTGTCCAAGATTCGCGAGATATGTCGTTGTTCAGCTTATAGACTACATATCTCAGATGCATCTCATATATATTCTCACCAGAGATTTGATGAGATATAAAATCTTCAATATCACATCCATTGGTCGACTAAGTTTGTATACCTATGGTTTATTTTACCTTCATTAAAATCCACCATTTTATTAAGTCTCTCGCTTAGTGAGAAAAGTCAGAACTTTACCAGATTGGTCGTGATTTTCCAAGTATGAACAAGGCAGTAATTGAACTTATCAAAAGTTAAGACATTACCGGATTTTCACGCGTGAGCAAGTCCACGCATTTAACCAAGATCCAAAGGAATGATAGAGTAATCATTCCACGAGCTTAAATTGGAAAGATCGCTTTCTTTTTTCGTGGTTGATAACTTGTTCGCATAAAATTATATACATATATGTATACAGTCGAGTTTTTCAGAAAAACCTTTGTTTTAGAACGAACGCCTGCTTGACTTAATTTAAGAAACTACAATAACCTTTAATGTATGAGAGAGATTTTTTTTTTTTTTTAACAACAGGATTTTAATAAACTCTCGTTTAAATGAGTTGCTACGGAGAGAAAAAGTTTTTTTTTATTTAGCTTCCTAAAAATAAAAATAGACGCGCGCTCTAAAAATTATTATGAGCTTTCTATGAAAAAATTTATTTCTTTTGATATAAAGTCTTCGCAAATTTTTAAAATATACCGAGGGACAAATATATATAGACGTGAGTTCTATGTGTTAAAACATATTTTTTGTTAAATCAATGTTTTGATTTTGAACAATCGCTATGCAGACAATTATAACATGAAATAATGTCTCATGTGAGTTTTCACACTGTAATGGACGCTCCAGCTCACCTCTTGAAACCGATAAAGTTCACGTAAGTTGTTCACGCTTTATGAAAAACGTTGCGATTTTGAAGAATGCAGTTTTGCCTGCCTTTACAAAGCCTAAGGAACCAGGTGTCAATCACACGTTATAATCACTACAATGTAGTGAAATTTTGGCCACAAGAGTTTATTACCATTTTTGTAGACGCTGAAGTGGAAAGCATCCTAATTTGGCGATCCATTGTTTTGTTTAATCGCTAGCGGAACGAGCAATGAAGTTAGCCACTTTGCATAATGACTGATTTAAGATAGCTTCAAAGATGGTGCTCGTGACTATGATCTCACGGATAAAACTTTGAAACTGCATTTTAGGACATATGAGTATGTGAGATCCCTTTCAATTTAGCTATACTTTATGCTTATTTCATTAGCTTTACCACAGATGATCGAGTAGTGAATCCTTGATATACCAGATCCTACATAAACGGAAGAAAGCCCGTCGAGCAGAACCCAAGCGAATAAGCTGGATGTTAGTGCAAATGAATGTTGCATTCCCAAATCGTTTCTTTGGTGGAGTTGTTGCCTTGTGTCATGATTCTTCTCGCCCGCAATTGATCACTTATGTTCAAGTGATTATTATTTTTAGTCTTTTTCATCGTATTGACTCGCCTCAACTTGTTCCTGTGGAAAACAATCCGTGATCAAGGAATAGTCGTATGTAAGATCTCTTTCAGGTAAAGTAGTGGCATCTCCTCGAATGCAAATAATAATAATTATTAGCGAGTCCAGAATAAATCGCTGTAGATAAGCATGATGTTTATGGTTGTGATTTTCTTTAAAGGAATATGAGAATTCCAACCAAATGGAGTTAAAGGGCGTTATCAATGGATGATCCCGTGATTGTCCACCCTTCAAACGATTTAGACTTCTTAAAAGATATCCTGTAATATCTTCAAAAGTATGAAATTGCTGATTTTTGAATAATGAATGAGAATCCGTGTGAGTATACTACACTTACTAAATACTGTTAAAATTTCGCATTTCATCCTTAGCCATAAATTTGATAATCTTCGTCTGAAGTCGATTTTCAAAGTGGTCTGCCCATGTATCCTTATGCTCGGAAATTTCCAAGCTTTGTGAGAAGACTTTGTTGAACGTTTAGGGTTCAAATTTACGAAACAAAGAACTTCCTGGTGACACCTTCTAAATTTTCACCCCATGTGGTCCAATGTTTTGGCTTACAACTTTCGCCTGCTTTCCAATTGCTGTGAGTTTGACATATTAAATATATCCATCCAATAGAATGGAATACTCATCCTCGTGATTCTTTCAAACAATTTCTCCACTACTTCTTTGTAATGATGTGAAAAATCGTTTTACTTTTACGCACAAACACTTTGTTAGGTTTGGACCATTCGCCAGTTCAACGTTGCAAGATCATGTCGCTTAATTCATTTGAGGTCAGAACCCTGATTGGATACAGAGATGGTGGTGTTATAAACAACAATCTTCTTTGACAAGAGAGAATATTTCATCAAAATCCTGTTATTTGACCATAACATGTTGTTTCAAGAGTGAGATGGCACGACCATGGTTTCCATGTCCCGCAGAGTGATCTTCTATGATTTAATGATTAGTATGCATGAGAGAACCGGTAGCACGAAATTTTGGACCGCAACCATCGTCACATGGATTAGGTGGACCATCGTCCCGTATTTTACAAATTTCTTTGCTCTGGAAAGACTGACAGAGGGATCCAGGTAGAAAATTATAAAGACCTAAAACAACAGTAAATGATAAGCACTTAGTGTTAATTCATGGGAATTGATTTGACTGTGGGAAGTCATAATCCTGGTCAGAATCACATTAGTGTTGTACGCTCTAGATTAAACCTCACACGCTGAACTAATGCTTGACCCTAAATTTTAAAGTTGTAGACTGAGTTATCACACAAAAAAGAATCAATTAATTGAGTTGGGATAGCTAGCCACCTAAGCGCACATTTTGTACTCAGAACCAAAGAAACTTTTCGGATTTTGAGACCTGACTTAAAGCACTTTCAGACCGTATGTCCGATTGATGCGCTCTTTTTGGTATGTTGCACAAAAGATGAAGAACATCTTGTTGAGGGAAGCCTTATCCCATTTTTGAACTATTGGTACTTTTTAAACTCATACTGAATCCATGTATCCATTTTTGGATGAGAACACTCGTAAGACTTTGGATTGTGTCCGTCACTGCAAGTCAGAGAATATCATGAATATGTTTTCATGTTTATCTTGATATAAATTATTAGCTTTTGAGAAGTCTGTCTGCAATATCCCGAGAATTATTGGATGAATCCCTGCCACAGGATGCGCTCCCGAGACCGTTATTAGCGCTTTGAGGCCAGACGAAGTTCCTCTCGATATCCTTGTTATGGATACTATAGTTGGATATGCTCTGTAGACCGAAAGGATAGAACCATGATTATCGATATAGACTCTTCTGCTCTTCCATCCAAAGTGATCTTCAGACCAATGAACAAGTTGGTGGGTTGCTATTCCTGTATAAAGGTGTGTCTAATTTTTCCTCATCCTTAATTTTCGAACAATATGACTCACCTGAATCATTCAAGTAGGAATCATGTTGTTTAAAAGAGTTAATTGGTCTTTATTCCAGGAAGAGAGGAATTCCCAGCTGTGGCAGGTGGTTTGGTGCCATCGTATGGATGATTGATGTTGCATTGCTTCGTAAGTCTTATGGAGAAAAGCATTTTGAATAGTCAGGCTCTCATTACACTTGACTGTGTTATGTTGAATCAATCGCTTCAGATATTTGAACAATCCGTAGCGCTATTATCGAAGGTGTACTTCCTTGATTGTGACATCATTTGAAGGTTTGTTAAGCTTGAATGCTGAAGGTTTGCATCCCTTTAGCTGCTAATGTCTTAGCTCTGATCTTCACCACTATCTTCTGAACATTTTCAGCACTCTTCAATACAGTGATCAACATTTGTGCATACATCGTAGTCATTTCAGGGACATGCTATGACACTCAAAGAATGATATGAGAAATCGCTCCATGCTGCTTTTGCTGTTGGGACACAAAGAGACATAAATGAATATCTGTTCAAACCTCTTACAATGTCTACATCTTTATGTTCTTGCTTCAACCTCGTCAAAGTTCGAAATCTCTCCTGTGCTCAAGGATGGAATGTCCACCTGAATTTTCCGGATCTTCAACTTTCCTCATTTGAGAGATGTGCAACTAAAGGCGCTGTCAAGGGAAGCATCTTTGTAAATTTAATCCACGCGTCCCAAGGCTGTCACCCTGATCTTCCTTCGCTCATGTGAAACTCCGGCCCACCAGTGTTGAACTTAAGGTGTTCATTTTGAGATAATGAGTTTTGCCACATTCTCCGATGTTTCTTCTGTTTTTATTGAGATGAGAGTAGTAGTCATTTAATGGGATGATGTGGCTAGCGTGGTATTTCTGTTGAATGATGTTGATGGAGGTGTCATGATTGATCAACGTTCTTCCGAATCTATTTCTCCTAGATGGACTGTAAGTAGGAAGTCCCCACTGACATTTTTGTTTGCTGATGAAGGCTCAGAAATGTCTATCGATCAATAAACGCTCCCCATATTTAAGGTGATTCATCAGCAATATGTCTTTCCTTTGAGCCTTTGATATACAGAATTGCAGATATGCTCTATTTAAGGATTGAACCGTCTCTTGACGGTGTCTTAGAGAGTGAAGGTTCACCTGAGAGATATCTCTTGCACCTTCATCCCCAAGTTAAGTTCTCCGATTCGAATATTTCCTGGCTATGTGCTTTCAAGATTCTCAATTCTTCAGGATGATTGGATTTAATCCATGAAAGCGACAGAATTTACATTTTCCATGTCTTCTTTCCACTGCCTTTCTTTGGACACATGATAACTTCAGATTTGAAAATTGTCTATCCCAACATATAATAAATCAACCATCTTCACGAGAAAAGAGAAATCAAAGCTTTGGACCACTTCCCGCGTGTCGGGAAAGAGCTTCAGTATCTCAGTTTGATTATCCTTCCTCAGCCTAAGGGGCTTGATACATGCTTGCGCCGCGGTTCGGCTGCTACTTCCTTTCCGCAACAACATTTGTGAAGGCTCTGAGGTTTTACTATTTATCGATTACGTCCTGTCACCTCAGTTTCCCTTGTGTTCTTCAAATTTTTGCAAATTTTAGCTCTTTCAGTAAAGCAAAGTGTAGGAAGGCCGATCGCAGAGCTGCCCATGAAGTTCCCGAAAGGTCCGGGACTTAGGATTTTCCATTAAAGTTCAGACTCCGGGACCATTCCATTGACGTACAAGCTCCAGCAAAGTCGCGCTTGCTCGTGGGACGGCTGGATGGTGGCAATCTGAAGGCTTGAACTCAACCTTTTCACAGTCATCAGATGTTCATTGTTCCTTGAAACATCCTCTTCCCAGATCACAGAGTGACTGCTCAAATGAAACAGAAATATTTTCCTAGAAAGCATTATCATCTTCCTTAAATCGTGATACTTCAAAAGCATTGCTGTACTCGTATGCTCTCATCACGACTTTGAAAATTCTTCATAATGATTTACATCTTTGTTTTCATGTTCAACAATGATTCTGGAAGAATCTAGGAAATGATGATCTCGAGGTTGCCCGCTCATTGTAAAAGTGTGAACATTAGAAGTGTAGTCTTTCAAGAGGAATCCCTTTTTGCAGTAATAAAGAGGATACTTGAGGTTGCAATGGTGATGATGATGTCTGTCTTTCCTCACTTTCTAAAAGCGCCTTCTGAAGTCCTCTCTTGAGCATGAAACTGCAGTTCATTTGTCATGGATCGTCTGCACTTGCAGATTTCTTCATCATCTACAACATGAAGCTCGAGAGACTTTAGGACTGGCCGCGCTGAAGATGTTTCTTGTTTCTTCTTTTTCACAATGAGGTCGAGTTTGTTCAGACGCAGATTGTCCGTGGAGTTTTGAGATAAGCACATAACCTTTCTGCTGCGCCCATAATGGTTCAACCCCATGAGATCAACTACTTTGTTAATGGAATCCCAAGAGTGGGGAATGAAAATGGCTCAAAACCAGCTTGCCCATCGCAAGACTTGGTTGATTTTCCATCCACTACTTTGTTAACTCCTTCAATCGATTGCATGACTTGCTCATTCCATCGTGCAGAACACACGGTCGTAGACCGCCGTACTCGAAACCCTAGCGATCCTCTGCGTCACCATTATAACCTACTTTGGAGTCTCAGACCATATTTGCGTTGAAGCGCTTGTTGACTTAAGGACTTCATGACTGAAGAGTCCTGCATTGCTGAGCCTAACGTTTGAAACGTTTCGAGACTCAAGAATTGAACATGTCCCATGAGATAAGAGTATGATGTGTGAACAAGTTAACTTGAGCAACACCGTCAATTGACGAATTATTGTCATTGATAGTTTAAACCAATATTCCTGTTTTATAAATATTGCCCATCCTAAAATATTGCCTCGCTTGATGAATTATGGCAGTACACTCAAAATAAAATATTAAACTTAACGCACCGAAAATCAAGTATGATAAATAAAAACACATCAATGGATCAACGAAATTATTAAAGCGCGAACTGGGAATTGGCTAACCTTGACTCAAAACTTAATTTAATCAACACGATTTACCTATTTATTATTAAAACAACTATGGAGTGAAGAGTGACCGGCTAGCGAGATTATGGTTAGATATCATGAAAACAGATGATCAATGAGTAAATATCAAGGTCTACAAGACCATTGATTTGATTAAATGGATGATTAAATGCTAGTTAATCATTTATTAAGATAATGTCATTCAACTTAGTGATAAACCTAAATTAATTATGAAGAGATGGACCTAATTACATTAAAGAAACCAAGCCTAACATATCCCGGACTAAAGATTATTTCACGATAAATCCCTGATTGGTTGAAACTCCTATCGAAGCGCTTTACGACAATCATTACGCAATTAGTATTAACGGACGTGACAATCACTTCTATATCTGCATTTAGGCGCCATTCTGTCTCCATTTATAATATTTGAAGTTTAATGCTCAAGTAAGAATGTGAGTAAAACTTAGAAGAATTCAAGAGGGGCTTTAGGAGAGAGTTTAAATGTTAAGATGCAGCTGTATCATGAAATTAGGTCAAATTGTGAAAATACGGTAATCTGCTCTGGTGTTTATTTAACCTTATCGGCTTACAGAATATGCTCACGCCACCAAAGCAAGTTCTAATCTTAGCTATTAGAATTTAGTAGATTAAGGGTTTGAGCAATATTTGAGAAAATATGAGAATCGTGATTTTGTCAAACCGTGAAAACTTCATTAGATGTGAAGGAAAATAACGCAAAATAAAGAATGATGAGTTATAGACTATCAGCTAAGGTATGGCTTACCGCCGTGACCAAGTAGTCCTGGTGCCTTTCCCAATTTTATATTATTTTTCATGAATTTATGAAAATATTATGAATTTAGGAATTTGCTGATATCAAGGAGTTTGGAAGGGAAGGAGTTTCCATGATCAAGGAATAAATATATTAAACACAAAATAAGAGTGTGTGGGACCTATAGGTACACGCGGTCAGCTCCGTCCCACGAGTTTTCTGTAATTTTATGTATTTTTGATATATTCATGATTTGAAGGAATTTTCATAATTTGATAAATATCGTTAAATCGTTTAATTTCTACAATTGGGTTTAAACCTTAAATAATAACAGCAAAGGACGTGGTGGGACCGATTAGGCATGTTTTACGGTTTCAAACGTATTCCACGGGTTTCTAATTTTATATTATAGTTTTCATGGGTTTACAGCACCATGAGATTAAGGAGTTTTCTGTTGATATTTGTGAAGAACATTAACAAATGATGATAATCCCATGGTGGGTGCCCACTGGATTGATACGTGGGCCGTCAATAATAAATTCGTCGCTCTAAGAATATTTCCTTCCTAATTTTATTATTTCCTTAGGTGAAGGAAACACCATGAAACTGAGGAGTTTCCTCAAAACGGGCTTTAAATTTGTTCGGTTTAAAGGATTTCATTAATCCTGGCTAAAACAATTTAAAAATGAAATATAAAACCTGCACGGATTGGCCACGTATCAATGCACGGCTTTGGTGGAGCCCAATCTCATGTCTTTGGTCAATATTTAATTGTTTATTATTTCTTCCTATTTGCATAGGTTCATCGCTTCGCCGTGATTTCCTCAAACAACTATTTAAAGGTATTGTTGTATCGTCATTATACACTTGCACCATTTAAATTCTGGGTCACATTTTGAGGTAGCTCAGACGCTCGTGTTGAATATTTATTACCAACCCATGGAATTCTCGTTGGGGAAGAACCATAGATTGAAGTAATAAACATTGTGAAAATATTTGAATATTTTCAAATCATGATGAATCCAATAATTTAAGAATAATTAATCGATGGCTTTATACTCACAGAGCAAGCTTCTGCTCCAGTAGTGCCAATTAGTCTGGCATGAGCCCACCGGAGTTTCTACATCCTTTATATAGCTGGGAAAATCGTTATCAAATCAAGACGTAGTCGCTTCTATACTATGTTACAGCAAGTCGTTCAGGAGCCACAACCGGTGATTCTATATAGAACACCATCGAGCTTCCAGATTCATGAGAGGCGTTGAGTCCAATGAGACTTACAGCAGTTATCCGCATGTACTCGATAGAGAGCAAATATTCTCAACAGAGATTTGATGAGAGACCCGGTTCAATACTCACTACCTACTGGTCGGATCAAAGTTCGTAGAGCACCAGGTTTACGATTTTAGCCTTTGTCAAAAATCCAAGATTCACATTAAGGATATCCCCGCCTCATCACCAAGTCAGTG
This sequence comes from Papaver armeniacum, assembly GCA_023531295.1. NCBI lineage: Eukaryota > Viridiplantae > Streptophyta > Magnoliopsida > Ranunculales > Papaveraceae > Papaver > Papaver armeniacum. The sequence goes on from JAJJWW010015197.1 coordinate 408,962, forward strand.
AAAGCAATTGGGAACAATTTGGCAGATGAAAAATACAAACTCATTTCTCGGGAATTATCAACTCATTATGGGAACTCAAAAGGAAACAATGAGTATCTCATAAGAGATCAAATCATAGTAATGGAGACCTCATGTTCCACATTTTATGTCTTGGAAGATAATTAACTAAGATTCGTAAAACATTTAGCATTTTGCTCAGAAATGATCCTGGGAAACCAAGGAACTTCTAAAGATCAACAATGATTTCCTAAAAGCAAGTAACAGAAAAAGACTATGAGAAGGAATCCGATGGGGAAACAAACAAGTCTGATTGCCTCACAAGAAAAGACATAGAAAAGAGATGAGTTTTTACTATTTAATAAAGTCTATTATGAATAAAAACTATTATGAAATGAAATTATTTGATTTATAATTTTTCTTTGTGGATGGTTTTCGATTTACTAACAGCAAGGTCAATAAAGCTGTACAAAATTCATGTCTCATTTTTCAGAGTTAACATTGTCTCCTACCCAACTCCCCGTATCGTTACTGAAATTCAAGCCGGTATTTGGTCTTCAGTTTTGACTTATACAGCTCATGCTTGAATGCTCTATTATTATTGCTGGGATGTTGCTGGACGTTGATTTCGGTTTTATTACTTTGATATTCGATCTCATAATGTTGTAAACCCTTACACTCTGGGGGACTTTTTGATTTAGCAAAGATTAAGTTCTAGCCCATGTTGGCTGGCTTTATCAAAGGATCATGAGGTTCTGTAGAAACAATATGAAAAAGTCGTTGGTATATTTAATCGGTTTTGGTTTATATAAACGATATTGGTGAGCTTCTGGCTGGTTTTCAACTTCTTGCTTGCAATTACAGTCTTAAGCTAACCCCTTTCTCAAAGGTTGGTTGTTGTTATTCTTTTGTTTTGGTATAAGGACGATGAACATAAGGATATTTCTAAGATTAACTCCTGAAAAGATGCAACAGTATCGAGGTAAAGCGGGATTAAATTGGGGGTAACAATGTTGTTGAAGGATTGTTTTCCTGCTAAGAAAAGCCTGATTTTGCCCATATATTTTGCTCTTTGCTGTGTTGTGGGCCTCTGTGACAATTGATGTTTTATTCCATGATGCGCGTATGGATGTGTGTGTGATTCAATTGTTTTGCCAGAAACTATTGTTATCTTGTTTTATTTATGGCAGGACTGTACATTTAACATTAATATTCCACGTAGATCAATAAACGACGTACTGCGAAGGCGCTGCAAAGAAGTAATATAAATGACGGAATGAATGACGTACAGCCTAACATGAGGAAGGTGTGAAGATTCCATGACGTAGAGTGCTCATGAGATGAATACTTAATACACCTAAGTACACTCGCGAGTCATTTCGAGCCAAAGGACACTAGGCCGTCATCCACTCGTGTATTAATTGGCATAAAGGTGAGGTTCTGTTAAAGTTCTTTTAAGTTCATACAAGTCAGTCAGGGAGAGAGAAACTGAAGTGTGAATTATAATTTGTCAGCTCATTCTACCTTTTTCTTTGTATCACATTCCAAGAAAATAATCAATAAAATAAATAGTCATTCATCGTCAAATGGATTAAATTGGAAACCCATTCTAATGAAAAATTATGAGGGCAGGTGGATTTCTGCAACTACATACACGCGGTAAATGGCGGAGTACAGGAGAGATTGAAGAGTAGAAGATTGCGAGTAAAATCATTCAGATCTAAGAAAAATGAGAAAGGAAAGGCTTAGCATCAGATGGGAGGTGAGAGATGCTAAAATATGAAGTCAGGAGCGAGAGATATGGGCTGATTCAATTCTCATTACAAAAAGCTATGTAGATTAATGAATTTCTGAAAAAATACTTAGAAGAAGCAGACAAGCGAGATTTGGAAGGGAAAGAAGATCTACAGACAGGAGAAGATATCATTTTCAAGAGAGGAAATTGGAGGCTTGAAAAGAAGAATTACAGTGGCGGAGGGTACCGAGAGGGCTTAATCATCTATCACATCCCTTATGAGTCACGAGTCATGCAGCAAAGAAGGAGGAGAGGCAACCGCAAAAGCGGCGGAAGAACGGACCAATAAATAGAACTTCTGCGGTGGATCACGGGGAGTTGGTGCTAGACTCATGTTCTGCCTACACTCACAAAAGATTAGGATATAAGATGAATGAAACACTTCCCAACGAGTTATACCCATGGTTTTGTAAATCATACAACGAAACCTAGAGGAGAGGCAAAATGCAGTCACATTGGTGAAATCGAAACACAGTACATTCAAGGCTACGTCTGATGGATATGGAATCACGACTTCGGTTGTTAGGGAGACTATCAGCAGTGCAGCTATACTGGGAGCGCTAACTTTGCTCATCAAACGCCTTTAGTATGACATATCGGCATTTTCGACCGGATTGCTGATGGTAGAAACTGTAAGAGGGATAGTGATTAAGGAAACATATCACCAAATCGGTTGAGTGACTATTATGACACGACGCCAAGAACCAGGTAAGAGACTTCCAAGAAGATGGTAAAAGCAGTTAAAGAAAGAAGAAGAGTTTCAAAATTAGATAAAGGTAAGAGCAAAAGAAGGAAAAGGGATACACTGGCATGACTCTCGCAGGACAGGAAACGAAGGACCAACCCTATGGAGAACCTAAAGTTAAACATATCACAGTTAATGAAACAAAAGAAGTGAATATTGAAATCAAGAAGAAACCTAAGATGTTAAAAATTGGCCTAAAATGGAAGTAGATGAAGAAAGAAGAA